>JAFIDM010009631.1:268210615-268232559 GCA_023159025.1 Thereuonema tuberculata | reverse complement strand
AGCAACTTTTCTTTATTTTATTACGTTTCATTATTTTGTGATAATGTAGTACGTACACTAATTTTGTTTTTAATCGTAGATAGTCACTATAAATAAAATTGACCAATAAGAAAAAAAGAAATGCAACAAAAGAAACCTACACAGTTCAGACCTTTAAATTGTTAACCTATAGTTCATGTAGTAAGTAGTGATTGCCGATTTACGACCAAAAATAATAAAAAAAAGCAAGATCCAAAATGCTTTATTTCTTCCATTTTCAGATGAAATAAGGGTGGTTGGGGTTGATGGGAGTTGTAATGCTGGGCGAACACGTAGCAATTTCAGGCAATATTGTGGGACAATATTGCCCCTTTTCATTGCTGACAACCGTTTGCAGCAATAAAAATGAACAATATTGTCCAAGATTGCCCATTTCAAGACAATTGAGATTGTCGGAAAAAAAGGAACAATTTCAGTTGTCGCAACGTATTCCTGGAACAATAGCGAATCACATGAACGGATGAAATCACGTGACAATGCTGACGTCGAAGGAGGCGGGACTTTGAACATCGGAAATTCAGTCACTCACGCCGGCCATTTTCTTTGAGAAACAAGGCTTAAAATCAGCAAAATGGGTCGGCCCAAAACAGATAATTCCAACAACAACATTTTGTCAATTGATACTGAAAGAATCGTAATTGATTTCTAACGAGGGACGGCGTTTAATACTATAGCAATTCTGTACGAAAACACGCTCTCTCTTTAGCTCTCCCTAGTGAGAAGCGCCGTAACCATCAATTGTCAGGACAATATTCGTTTCGGAAAAACTACGTGTTCGCGCGTGATCTGAACTGACAACGGTTGTCAGCAATAAAAAGGGGCAATATTGTCCCACAATATTGCCTGAAATTGCTACGTGTTCGCCCAGCTTAACCCCCCTCCCCCCATAACATCTGATAACGGACAAAATCAGGCATTTTGGATTTTTTTGTTTGTTTTGTTTTTCTTTTGGAAAGCCATCATTTCGTTTGTAATACTCCCTTTTGGTTGAACGGCTAGAACCTCCCCCCCCTCTCCTTTTCCAAATTCCAATACGACCATACTGACTGAAACGGTGTCATCGGAACGGAGTATCTGTACTGGCCAATAGAATAAAAGACACGAAACAGACGGACAATGATTTTCCTCAACATTAAAAGAAAGCCGCTCATTCATTAGGAGATGATGAAATGTGTCAGAGCCACAGACACACACATGTGCATCTTTTTTGTTTTTCTCTTCCTACAATTCTCCTTTAATTTTGTCACTTGTTGATGACCCGAGGCCTATTTGGGTTCCATTTACGGACTGTTGCTGGAGTGTTCAATAGTGATAAGGAATTGCGACCCCTGACTCCTCCTCCACACACACTCTCTTCAACACGTGTTTATCAAAGCAACGCAGACAGCTTTAGAAAGAGGAAATACTTAACTAACCTCCAATAAATGTAGCTATAAAATGTAGTTATTACCTGCATAAAATTTCAAGAACACTTCATTATTACACCACTAAATAATTGGTCTAATATTACAAATTTGTTGACAAGCTTTTTTTTTTTTTTTTTTCATACTAAACAAAATTGAATAATAATAATAATAATAATAATAATTAATATATCAGTCTTTATGTCATAATTCATAATTCAAATTATTAATAAAGTCAACAAAATTTCGGCAAATAAGAATTTATTATTTGATTGAATAATAGAATCCACAAACTTATTTTTTTATTTTGTTAATTTCTAAAATTTCAAATTGACAATAAACAAACGGGATGATAAGAGAAACCTAAAAAATATAAAATTGCACTTGCAAAGCGATTTCTTCTTTTGTGACTCAAACTCTGTTTTAACTATTGTTTGTTGATTGTTAATTGGTTATAATGCTAAATGAATAAAATGAATAAACTTAAAATGTTTTATGTAATTATAGTGACTGATTTAATTAGTATCACGTATTTATAACCCTTGGAAGTGAACTTATAGACAGCTTTTACTGGGTTACTTAAGAGTGAATATTCCTTTTTTTTCCATATTTGCAAACAAATTATGTTACGCAACAAATGAATTTATTCTACAAAGCTAAATATAATTTTATAAACTTGATATTGATGAAACTATTAGAGAATGAAATGAATCTAAAATTTGAAAGTATAATTATGAAATTTGTAATTAAGGAGTTTCACTTAATGCTATGCAATAGTTAATACAACAATATGTTATCACCATAATAAATAAATAACTAAATAAATTTAACCCATTAGTATTTACCACACCTCTTTTGTGTTCTTTCGTGAACTGAACCTTAAATATAATAAATAGTGGTTAGATTTACATGTATCAATGTTAAGTGGCTAATAATGAATGGCATTGATGGGTGCATTCCTTTTCTTAAATCACTTAACACGGACCTAACAGAAAGAAAGCATAAGTGAAAGTCATTATTATTCGCCTTACATAGAAACTGTATAACATACAAACTATATAAAGCCAAGAGCTATTTGAATGAGAAAGGTCGTACCCGAAAAAGGTAGAAACTATTTATCCTCGAAAGCTGAACTTTTGGAACATTAAAGTTGCAGTATTCTTCAACTATATTCTCTGTAAGTATTCAATGCTGGAATTCAAGAGCTATAAAGAGATTTCAAAAACTAATTATCTTAGGAAGCTGAAGGTTTCATAGTAGATGGATATTATTCAATGTAAAGTCCTTACTAATTCTCATTTGAGTGCGGAACTTAGGTTTAAAAAAAATAAAAATATGATTACACAATTCCTGTTAAAGAATCATTAAAACGATTGAGAACAGCTAATTGACATTCAATAGTTGACATACACTGATTGACTTACATGTTTCTAATTTTTACAAGGATTGATCAGAGTAATAGTTACAAATTCTATTAATCAAGATGGCGATTTTGTTGAAAGTTCAAATGAAACATTCGGTTTAGAATTAAGTAATTTTGATCCTCCGCGCTTCAGCAGTTTAACATGGCGATCTCTGCATAATCGATCTTCCATAGAAGTGCGCTTTTTAGTATAAAAATCCTATTAAAAAAAAAAAAAAAAAAAAAAAGACTGTAAGTTAAACAATTAACTCTCACTAAAGGCAAACAATAAATTTCTATAAATAAATTAATTCATTCCTAATCCATTTTTTTTTCTTTTTGTAATTGCGCTTCCTTTAATTTACTTCATTAATAAAGTATTTATGGATTCGATAAATTTCAACGAAAGGAAAACTGAAAGTCGATTGCTTACATTCGAAGTTGTTTGTAATTGATTAAATGTGGATTGTTTTCAAGACATTAAAAACAAAGGTAAATACTATAGCAGTAGCAATAATAATAGTAATTATAATAGTAATAATTTTTTGTTCCAAAAAGAAAATAATAATAATATTTTTTTATTGTTAATGGATTAGTACAGGTTAGTGCTGTTAAGATTGTCAACAAAGTTGAAGTTAAATTTATGGTAGCTTGCGTAACAGAAAATACACAAAAGTACTGTTAAGCCATGGAGAAAAAGTAAATAAATTATTCAAAATACAGTAGTACTCCCCCCCCCCCCGTATCCGCGGGAGATAGGTTCCAAGACCTACCGTGGTTACGTGAAACCGCGGATAATGCCGAAAGCTAATAACGTGATATTCGTGTAACATACATAATTCCTCTGAGTATCGGGGTTCGGTTCATGTGGGTTTCGTGATGGTGGACGATCCGCGCTGGGCGGGTTTTCTCAGGGTTCTCCCATGTCCCCTTCACTTCTCCCACCATTCTTTCTCAGTCTTTCTCTCCGTCTGTCCTTATTTCCGTGGGATACTACAATAGATCAACGGTCGCGGTGCTCGGCTTCCCTGTCACCCACACTCGCCACATAACATAACATACATAATTACGGTAAAATTTATTTGATAAATTATACACAGTAAGACATTACCAACATTACATAAAGTAATAATAATATATATTCTGTTTCAATCATATCCAGGATTTTCACTGTCTCACTAATGGAAAGGATATTACGGCTTCTCTTAGGCTTCGAAGCCCCACCACTCTTCACCAGCGTTATTACGGTAAATAAGGGCTTTCTGAACAAACGCATAAGCGACAACTAATGCGAACAGCGAGAACGCTAGAACCAAGTTCTGCGAGGAAGCGTGGGTACGGGAACAAAGGAAGATGATTCAAATACTGGGTGCGTTTGGGCTACTGGATTTCTTCATTTACAGCCCGTTCTCGCTAACTCGCTTGGCGCGCATTTTGAAATTTATGAACGGTTTATCCAATTTTTTTTTTTTATTTTTTTTTTTTACGGGTCACAATAAACCGCGGATAACTGATATCGCGGTTACGGGGGTCGTACTGTACACTCAATTGTAAGTACGTGCGATTATGCAATGGAGGAAAAAAAATAAAGTATTCAAAATTCTACGTTGTTAATTCAGTGCAGTAAGTTATTCTTAGAAAATAATTTCAAATTGCTAAGATCTGACTTAAGTATACTGTGGCTTAATGTATATGTAATTATCATTATTATTAGGTAAAAGTTTCAAACCTTGGGTTTCCCCAGCAAAGATAAGATGGCGGGTCAAGCACCAAAGCACATATTATCATTATTATTATTATAACGAAAAAGTTTCAAACCATGGGATTCCCCAGCTAAGACAATATGGCGGGTCAAGGACCAAATTATTATTATTATTATTATTATTATTAAGTAACAAGCATACTTAATTTTTTTCAGAACTTTTTTTTTTTTTTATTTTAATGTGTTTTTTGTGTGTGCTGGCATACGTGAGACGTATGATTTCTTTTGTTATTGTGGTTTTTTTTTTCCTTTTTAGTTAAAGGAGAAGCCTTACTTTTTTTTCATTTATAATTTCACCATTGTTTCATTGAATTCTGGTCTGAGGAAGCACTTCTGTGTCAAAAGCTATTTAAGTTCCTTTAGAGAATTTAATGGCGATGAATGATAATTTGCGTCCAATTGGCTGCCGGTGGAAAAGCCTCAGATGTCTTTAAGTCCCTTTAATAAACCCTTCTTGAGCTTGATGACTTCCGACTTAAAAACTCCAGGAACAGGAGCGATTTTCGGTGGCGCCTTTTTTCCTTATGTTTAATGGGCTTCATTCATTTCGATAATCTGATATTAATCGCAGCGCCGTCGGCACAAGCGATCTTCCATCACACAAGATGTGTGGGAGTCTTATTTTACAAGGAAAGAGAGAGGCTGTCAGATGAAGTTACAAACAAGTCTTTTATAAGTGAGTTATCGATTTTCAACTGATATAGAGAACGAAGACAGTCATTGCTGTCAGCCAAATACAGATTAAGTTTCATTAGGTTATAAGGACCAAGGTTTTTAACTTAGTTTTGTAGACTTCTGGCACTTTTAATAAAAGTAAAAGTATGCTAAGTAAAATAGATTTGTCACAAAATTATATGGCATCCTTGTTGGATAAAACAAAATAAAATCTTAATATAAGGTAAAGTTGGGAGAGATGACACACAATTCGAATTTTTCACGTAAAATATTAAAAACCTTATTTTGTAAATGTTTGAAAGCTTTAAACTGCTGATTTATCCTTTGCTTTCATATTTACGTTATTTTTTTTATGTTTTTAATGTTGTTTCTTATTTTTAGAATTTTAAAATTTTTATGACATTGAGTCATCTCTCCGAGACCTATGGGAGAGATGACACGGGTAGTAGGGGATAGATGGCCACATGGAATATGAATAAGAGACGTGCATAAATCAAGCTACTACTTTATTTTTATAAAAATAACATATGACATAAAATAAACTTCCAAAATAAACCACTTAAAGTTATCAGATTTGCAAAATACTTTAGATTTTATTTTTTTAAGTCTATATGAAACTTAGTGGTAATTATTTTTTTTTTTAAATTATGCAAATTGTAATTGTATTGTGATGAATTTAAAATAAAAGAAAGACAAAAATAAAAGAAAAAGAAGAAAAAAGGAGAGAGATGACACGTGTCATCTCTCCCCTTTTTAGGTGTGTCATCTCTCCCCAAGTGATGGGACAGAGGACATACACACACCGCCATTTCCACCAAATGGGACCCCAAGACACTAGTGACCGGTACATAACCTTGCTTACTCTATTTACATGTTTACACAGTGATTTATAGCGAAAGATGCCTTAAAAAAGGGCTGTTAACTAAACAAATTCGCAAAGTCAACGAAAATTCGAGCACAAACCTGGCTACATCAGAGGAAGAAAAACTCAATAAAATCTCATATATCAATTCAGCACAAACACTACACACTCTGAAGCTCTCACTGGCCTCGGGTTTTGGTCATGTGATGCGCTGCAGTCTACAGCAAACCCTTCATGAAGTTACATTGCATGTGTCATCTCTCCCAACTTTACTATACTGGTTGGATAATCCTCTGTAAACGATGTCCTTTTTTATTTAATAATAATTAATTTTATTTTGTTTAAATAATGTTTATTAGGGGGTGAGGTTCCCCAAACCAATACATCTTAACTTTCGCCACTTCACATAACTATAAATTCACAGAGAAACAACCATTCACAAACGAAATTAATTCTTTCTGTATTTTTTTTTTCTTGTGATTTATTATTGATTTGTTGTGAAACTGTTGTAGATGTTACACAATGTATAGACTCATTACCAGTACCTACAACACAGGTGCTTTTATGTCACCTAGTAGGACTGGTCTTGTGTATTAAAAAATCATTAATATTAATAAAATAAAAAAAAATTAACAACCATTAAAGTAACATATTATAATAAAACAAAAATAAATAGCGAATTATAAACGCTGTTGTTTATCGGATCAATTAGGGAATTACGGGTGGTAGTCGTTTCTTCACAGACAAAATCAGGGTGGGGAATACAAAGGAATAAATTAATATTCCCCTAATCTTCGAGTACTGTCCATCAAATATTTGACGGATATCTAGGGAGGAAACCGAGTAACTAATAATAGGGAATTGGAGATGGAAGACAAAAGAAACTGTACTAAAAATTTTGTAAAAAAAAAAAAAAAGAAAGCATTTTTGGGCTTCCACAAAACTGTATATTTCACGTCATCTTCTAAAAAGCTTTCCCTTTCCTCATTCCCTTTTTAATTATTTAAAACAAAATAGAGATAGGCCTATTTAGCGGACCATCGACTGTCCAAGTCCATTCAATTGAATATTTCAATTTAAAGTAATAAAGGTTTTTTGGACAATTGCCAAATAAACAATCAATCAACAGAATAAAATGACATTAAAATTTTCATTGTTTTATATTTTTACAATGTAAGTTTGTGTGTATGTGTTTTTAATAGTCTTTTGATGCTACTATAAAAGCCCGCCTATTTCCTAAGTTGAGTGACTGCTTTTCCTATTTCCATTCAGTATCATCTTTCATCACTTGTTCTATCGCTAGAACAACTGAGACATTACAGCGACTTTTTATTTTGTTTTAATTCTTAGACTCTCATTATTCTCCTCGATTCTTCGAGTCTTTTACTGTCACCACAAAAGCTTAAAAGTAATTTAGGGTGGCCATTTGCAATTTCTCAAAGTTTCTGCAATTTTTCTTGTCTTGTAGAAGAAATCATGATTCCTTGATTTTTTTTTTTCTGCGCCAGTCTAGTATGCCCTTTATAATATCCCCAAATTTCAGCTTTCAATATTGTGAGGAGTTAGCATAATTCATTTGTTAATATATGAAATAAAAAACAAAACATGAAGTTCGAAGAACTTAAAACCTACTTAGGAAGCAATATGGAACCTCAATATGGAAAATTAAAAGAAGGACAATAAAATTACACATTAAAAAGTAAATAAAGAAATACATGTACAGGCATTCGACCGACTTCAATGAATTTTCTATGCGCATTGAAATAATAAAAAAGGGCCTAAAAATTTCATAAACAACAATGGATGAGACCAAGTGTTTACTAGATGACATCACAGAACAACTGTCTGTTCAACTGTCTTTTTACGCTGTTCAACTAAGTCTCAATAACTTAAAAACTTATCTAGTTTTTTATTGCCTTTTTTTAAAGTTGTGAGAACGACAAAAACGAATACCTGCATTAATTTTCAAGTTGAAATATCTTCTTAAATCAAACCGCATTAATTTCGCAATTTCTGGAAAAAAAATTACATCCTTAATACTTAAGATGTCGAAATCAGATTAACTTTAATCCCACCATATCGCGCGCTAATTAATGGATTAAATTAGATTACTTGTGAAAGTGGGTGGCTTGACAGCCGAGCACGTCGACCTGAAAGATCTTTTGTGCTATCCCACGGAAAGAAGGACAGACGGAGAGAAAGACTGAGAAAGGATGGTGTGAGAAATGCAGGGGAAACGGGAGAACCCCGGGAAAACCTGCCCAGCGCGGATCGCCACCATCAATGAAACCCACATGAGAACCGAACCTCGGTACTCAGAGGTGAGAGGCCAGTGTCTTAGCGACATCGCCAACCGCGCGGCCAATTAATGGATTAACGAAAAGAGAATTAAAATCCATTGTTTAATACAATGAAGTTTTAATAGAAATAGGATAGAAATCCATTGTTTAGATTCCAATGCTTTTTTACGGGAATTTGTTTCGTCTTCTGGCGCTGATTTCTCGAAAAGGATTCATTTGGAAAAGATTTCCAATAGAAAAGTTAGCTTGTCTCAGTTCTCGAATATACATAGGCTACTAAGTTTCAAGAAGAACCATCCAGCATTTCAAAAGTTATTAGAGGCAGGAAGAACACATACACACACACCCAGACTGAGTGATCCGATGAGCCTCACTTTACTAGGGAAATAGGCTTAAAATACGATATCCAGTAGAACCTCATTCTAACGGCCCCTATTATAACGGACGTCGCTTATAACGGACAGTTTTAAAAAAAAATTGTAATAATAACAAAGGATGCTAATTTTTATCTGACGAGTTTTACATTTCCAAGCAAGCGATTAAACATCGATCGAACAAACCCAGCAGAAAATAATTATTTTTTTCAAACCAATGAATGTAAGCAATCAACATGAACCAGGATCTTCTTGTTCTAAAGATTAAAGCAGTGTATACGTACACATCAATTCAACCTATTATGTTGAAGGCTGTTTTTTATTTGATATATAATAAACACTTTTTATAGCTAACTATTGTACTTTCATTGATGTACACCCTGCTGCATTACACCCCTACAAGTATTACTTGTTATAAACCGGACTTTCATTAAAACGAACAACCTTCAGCCCCTATTACTCCATTATAATGAGGTTCTACTGTATATATTTAAATAATCTCTTAAATAAGTCTCCTAGATTTTAACCAATTAATTTCATTTTCTCCAATAAATTGATTTCGCGAAAAAAATCCTTTACATAACTGAACTAACTTATTTCAATAAAACTTAGTGATAGTTGCATAATTTTTCATGGATTTTTTTTTAATAAAAAAAAATAAAAAATTAAAAGAGAGGTTATTTTCAACCTTAGAAAGCTTGAAATCTTAAAACTGTTTAAAGAAATGTGAAGCCACTTATTTATACAACAGCTTCTACTTAATAACACGAGAAAGTTAATTTGTCACGTTTGAGTGATTTCTATTTCAAATGAAAAACTATACAGAAAGTATTTTTAGAAATTAAATAAACAATAAAGAATAAAAATATTAAAAGCTGTACATACCGGTAACAAAATTATTTCATTCAACTAATTATTTCATTAAATCTCACTCAAATTAAATAATAATTACTTTTTGTAAATTCGTGTAAAAAATAATTATTTTTGGACGACTTGGAATAGCAACAAAGGAAATATTTTAATTAAATTTTGGATAAATACATTTTTATAAATAAATGTTAAGAAAATTGCACATTTTTTAGATATAAATATAAATTGATTTTTATAATAAGTTGTAACGTTTTATATTCGTAGCCTAAACTATTGATTTACTTAGGTCTGAGATAATTAATGTAAACAAACAAAGCTATTAGATCACTTGATGTATCGATTAACTGAGCTGTGGAGTGTTTAAGCCTGTTGCTTTTCTCACTGGGACGCCCTCACCTTTGAAATGCAACCCCTATCGGAGAGATCTGCGCCACTAATCTCTTTTACTTCTCCTTAATTACTTATTCTCGTGGAAAAACCCAGCACACATTCTCGGAAAAATCCATCGAATTCCTTTATACAGCGATGAGGATCCATTACGAACACAGAAACATAGAAAGAAGAGTGTCTGCGATATTAGATAATACTAGACGGCTGCCCGTCGCTTCGGTCCGGATAAACTCGCGTATGTAACGGAAAAAAAAAACCCAACAACATATATTACATCAGCTAAAGCTAAATTAATGTTTAAATTCTAAAGAATACATACAATACAATATTGAAATCCATTTGTATCAGTCGGAAATTTCCGCAATTGAGTTGACCATGCCACAGTAAGTTATTTTTTTTTTTAATTACAATTTTAATTACTAAATACAAATAACTTAATAATGAAAATTATTTCATTTTCTGAACTGAGTCTGCAACTTTATTTACAAGTTCCGGTTAGTTTGTCTGAATTCATTAATATTAAAGCTGGCAATGACATTAAGAGGATTAATAAGTGGTTAATGTTCTCTGTTTCAGACATTGGTAGCGAAATTCAATGTTTCTGTTCTAATGTTTTCCTGTGGGACTTTGTCATCTTCTTATGCTAATTTATCGACAAGATTCCTTGCGAAAAAAATATAAAATATGAAAATGAGGTCGTCCTTTTGTCTTTAAATCTTTATGCCACGCTTTAGGAAGATTCACCAAGCCGTAAAATATTATTAGGGCCGCGGGAGGGGCCAATACAAACTGATTGAGGAGCCTTACTTTCTTAGAAAAATAGGCTAAAGAAAAAATAAAAAAAGCATAAATTAAATCAATAAACGGAAACTCAAAAGTTGTTATGTAATGTGTATGTATTTAAGTATTTTATTATCCATACAGTTCAGTTAATATTCCCGCAACTTAATGATTTCCAAATTCTTCTTTTATTTGATTATTGTAATGGGTATAATACTCAAATAAATATACAATTGTAATAATTGTAGATTTTGTAGCAACATCATCATTTATTGGTTTTTTAAAGTTTAACGTGCAGAGATCTATGTAATAAAGTGAAGATTTTGTCTATTATTGATTTTTAACATGCTACTCCACTGCCAGAGCAAAATTGCTCTCATCATCATCATCATCTTCAGCCCGTACAATCCCCATCCGGAGCAAGGGCCTCTCCTAATTTCTTCCATTGTTGCCTATCTTGGGCAGTATGAGTCCAGAGTACCCCCTGAGCCTTCTTGAGCCACCAATTGCTTGAGCCACCACCAATTGCACTCAAGGACTTCGAAAAGTATTGAGTCTAAAGCGTATTTGCTAGGTTTCGCTTTCGATTTCTAAAACGCTTTGTGTTTTGAACATCTTTACAATTACTCGTTAAAAAAAAAACTTTCAACTTTCAAATTTAAAAACGAATTGAGTAAGAATTTCAAGTAATGATTGCAACAAAATATATGTTGAATGTTTTTTTTTTTTTTATCTGTTATGTAAGAAAAAGACAAAAGCGACAATAAACGGTCGATTAAGTTCTAATCGAAAAAGCTTAGATTTCTAAATCAATTTCTTAAATGATACTAACAAGTAAGAAATAGTTAAAATTATTTCCCATGAATTCTTCCTTAACAAGCAAAATAGTTTTAAGCAAATTGTTAACGTGTGTGAAAAATGTATAAGTTAAAAATACTACGGCCAATACACACTAAATAAAAAAACATTAAGCACATTAAAAATACCATTAGTTTCGTCAATGTCTCGCTAGCCTAGACGATTTTTTTTAACTTATTTTAACTTTATTAACTTATTTTTCACACACGTTAAATAATTTACATAAAGTTCTTTGCCGTTTTTAAGGAAAATAGTTTACAATGAAATAAATGCTTACTTACTTTTAAAAATTATTTGAATTACAACGTTTAACAAAAGAAAAATTAAAAGAAACACGAGCTTTTATTAAAAACTTTGAAATTTTATTAAGTGTAATATTATTTTGTCCCTAGTTAAATATTTGGCATAAAAGAAAACAGGTGAAGAACTGTTAGCAAAACAATATGATTTATTTTGCAATTTTTTTTTTTTTTATCTTTTTAACCAGCTATTGAAAGAAAAGAAAAATAAACTAATTTGAAGATTTACGTAACGATAGGAATTTGAAAAAATTATAACATTTCAGCACTTTGTGAAACAGGGACCATATTTCAAGTATATTTTATTTTGGAGCTGTAACAAAAAACAGTGCCAGTTAAGTTACTTTAGTTATTACTAGGGACTAACTTATTCTATAACTCCCTATCCGATAAATGTCGCTTTTTAGCAAAAGTGAAAGAAAAAAGGGTGGGGGTGAGAGCTTTTACGTTCATTCTGTCCGTCCGTCTGTCATCAAACTCCAAGTCGGACAGACATGAGTCTTACCTTATTGGAACCCTTATGACTTTGAAGAGGTGAGGAACACTTCCTGTCTGTGGTCACTTCCGGTCTCAGAGGAAGTGACTGAAAATTAAATAATTTTAACTTATGGAGTCGCTACGATTTCATGAATAATATGAAACCAATTTACTCCACAAATGATAGCCGATGCACCTGGTTAATATCACTTCTGGTAAAAATCCCAATAAAAAAAAAAACCTGGTTAACCTGGTTAATATGCAAAAAGTTCCTTTAATACAAAAATTACTATAGTTTCTGGCAAAGCTGAGTGCCTATTATCAAGTCACTTGATAATAGGCACTCAGCTGTGCCAGAAACTACAGTCATATTGTAATTTTTGTATTAAAGGAACTTTTTGCATATTAACCTGGTGCATCGGCTATCATTTGTGGAGTAAACTATGAAAAGTGCACGTATAATTCTGTTTATGATATGAAACCAATATTTTATTTTATTTATTTTATTTCTTTTTTTTTTTTTTTTTTTTTTAATCACAGTTGTTGTTAAATTTCAGTTGAAATCATTGTAATCTTAATTCATTGCAGGGAAGTTAAATTCAAATAAAACAGAATTCATATCTATGTTTTGCTGAATTTTAATTCATATCTATTCTTTGAAATATAGATATTCTAACTTAAGTAATTAAATTACTTTTAACTACTTAAAAAGTAGTTAAATTAATAAGTAATTTTTGACGTTTTATAAAGATTTTCTGATATTATGGATATCGAATATTCTATTTATTTTTAGATTTTCATATAAATAAATTAAACATCTGCTTTACGCATGTTGATGTACATTCGAGCATCAGCGAAGAGTATCCATTTCTAAAAACTTAAAAGTTCCTATCAAATTTTGTAAATAAGAAACATTCCTCCCCACCCCCAATAAAAAAATAAAAAAAAAGCAAAATAGTAAAAAATAAAATCTATAATAATAATATTAAAATCCCGATTAATCTTATAGTTTGATTTTAAAATCTTTCATTTTAATTAATATTCGTTTATATTCAACAAAAATTAATAACATAAATTCTCATTACGAAATCATAAAATTCTCGATTAAAAAGGAAATTTTTGTTGAAAAAAGCAAAACCATTTCATTTTTTTTAATGCAAAGCAAAACCGTGTCTCGATTCGTATCGACTTTTCAGTGGAAGGTAAACAAAATTTCTTGTGAAAGTGACGGCAACGGGCAATGGGAATCCCCAGTGAAAGGAAGTTGATGATTGACCTACCTACTACTTTCACATAATGGATCTCTCCCGATCAGTTAAAAGCTCCTGTGGTTAAGATTCTCTTTAATCTTCGCCATGGGTCAATTCGCTGAATATGTCTATTCAAGAGGTAAGGACTTCATTTTACCTAGATATTTAGATCTTTTCTTAATTTTATTGTAGACTCTAAAACAGTTTCGAAATGGAGAATATTTTTGAAATTTACGGCTACTGCAAAGTATTTCAGTTTTGGCCAAACGTCTGTAAAAGAAAAAAGAAAGTTGCAATGCAGTTTTTTAGCGACCCATTTGGGAGCTATTGAGATAGCGATCAAAATTGATAGCTGTTGAGTTTGTCCTGTCCGTCCGTCCGTCCGTCAGTGTCTGTTCACCACCAACAACTCCCGAACGGAAGGTCGGATCGACAAATGGATTTCATCATCGTGTTCAGAGGCCCAAACACAGTAGGAATGGGGTATTTTCAGGGGCCGACGCCCCCCCCCCCCATGTTCCAGATAACTGGCATTGTTTTCATTGGATTTCCGCTATTGGCTTAAATGTTAGAAATGCAACCATATCATTTCAATTGTCAGCTGTAGCTTGATGGGTAAGGTCTCGGATGGTTGTCCGTTCGAATCCATATTTCTATTTTTGTTTTTCTCTTAATCTTTTTTTCTCAATGTGCGAGTGGCTTTTTTTTTTTTTTTTTTTTCTTATTTTCCTAACTTTTTTTTTATTTTTCCTTACCTTAATGTACTTCCTCTTTTTATTATTATTATTTTTTTATTATTATTATAGGTCGCCCTTAAATTTATGCTTTAGCACAAAATTATCTTCCCTTGTAATAGAAAAGCGCATATACATCAGTCTGAATGCTTTGATTATGATACTCAAAGCATTTTCTAATATTTCTTGGTTTCTTGAAAGATGAATTTCATATTCTTATTCAGAAATATTCTTGAAAGATGAAATTATATATATTAAAAGGCAATAATCGCGATAATTCAAAACTACATGCCTAATTCGGGTGAAATTTTAGAGGTGCATGATCTTACAACTTATATTCCTATTCATTTTGAATAACTTTTGACCAAAGAGCTGAGGACCAAAAACCGTTTATTCATTGTCCCTCCGTCTGTGATCAAGACAAATTAAAACTGTTTATCCTATGGAGCTGAAACTTTCAAAGATGGGTGATGTTTAAAAAAGGAATATCCCTATTGAATTTCGTAAAAATCGGACCAGTAAGAGCCAGGGGCCAACATAAGTGAATGAACTTTTGTTTCCCCGAATCGTATGAACAAACGTCAGTTTTGACCTATTAAACAATTTCTCATGTTGGAAAAGGAAAAAACAAACAATCCATAACGTTATTGAGAACCTGCACGCTTCTAAATAATAGCAGGTTTCAGAAAATTTGTGTTAACGGTCCGTGACCAATTTGCTAAAATGAAATTTTTACATTAGAATGATCAACAGCTTGTTAACAAGCCCTTCGATACTTGGGGGAGGGATTCTGTAGTGCACATTGTGACCTTACCTTACTCTGCCCTTCGTCACGATACAAATGAAAACAACGGGAATAAATGAAATTTTAGACCTTCGGATATATTTTTGAATGATTTCGCTTCGTTCCGGGAAACTTAAATTGTAATTTTAGAGTTTTAGAATTACAGGAAGATTAAAATGTAGATCAAAAACTTTGTTTTCCTACATAAGTTAATGACACTGCAAAATTTAAAAAAAAATGAGTGACAATTTCAACAGTAATGACATTTCTTGCGGACTCTAAAATAAAGATTGCTTATTTATTTTCTTCGAGTAATGTCTCTGTCAGTACAGAGTTTGTCTACATAGAATCTTGTGTACGATAATTACATTATGGCAGTCTTTTACATGTTGAAAGGATTTTTAACAAGTGGATAAAAATTAATGATTGCTACGAAAATCAAAAGTTACGTATGTTTAAAAAAAATTGTCCAATCAAATTTAAAAATAGTAAGAAAATTTTAAAAATACATTAAATTGACACAGTTTCGACGTGTTTTCAACACAACGTCATCGTCAGCTCAACACTGATGATGACGTTGTGTTGCAAACACGTCGAAATTGTCCTTATTATAATGTATTAATTTTTAAATTTAATTGGACAACTTTTTAAACATGTGTGACCTTTGATTTTCGTAGCAGTGTTGTGCAAGTAATTTCGCATTTTGATGTATTTTTGTTGCTGATATATTTTGATGTTTTTTGCACTACGTAAACGAATTATTGTTTCGATATTTTTCATACAATAATTCGTCCAAATACTTCAGATTAGTTTTAAATTTTTGGAAAAAAAGTGGATATATTAACAGACAAAGAGACTAAACGAGTTTGCGGAAATTTTAATAGAGATTTCGCAAGTGCTGAGAATGAGCTTCAACTTAAGGTTGTGCAAAATTATTTTTTTTTGTTTGGTTGGATGGTTCTCAAGTATTCGAAATCCTCTCTTCCCTCCCTGTTTAAAATTTTCTGAAACCCAAGTAAATAGAATGATAAGTATGAGAAAAGACAAAAACATGGCATTTTTTTTTCAATTTACAAATTTCAGAAATTGTATTAAAAAAAAGAACTAACTCTGGATAGCTTGGGAAAAAAAAAAAAAGGAAAAAGTTATTTCTTTTTTTATTTAAGAAATGAAAGTTCATCTGGATGCACTCTGAATAAACTTCGTGTAGTTTACTTGATATTTTCAAAACTTTGTAAGTTATAATTATTGTAATTATTTGAGGTGGATCTCGTAAAGAAATATGACTTCACCTGCAACGATATGGATGCTTCCATGGAGACTCATGGACGAAGTCTAATTTCAATTTATTTAATGCTATCAGATTAACTTAATGATTTATAGATGTTGTGTGAAGGCCAATCTAATGTCTCTCGGGAAAGTGGTCTGTGATCTCCAAGACCTCCAGAATCCTAAATGATATACATTAGCACGGTTTTCTATTACGTTTTAAAACGCTTCCAGCTTGACTTTAACCTCTTTGCTAACTCTGAAATTACCGCAGGATAGAAGCTGCTGCTTTGCTTGCTTTTTTTTCTTTCTTTTTAAGTACATATATATCGTATAGCATTAAACTATCGTATATTTTATCGTACAGCATTAAATAGCCATGAGATCAATGTGGATTGTCTGACTGCCAAACTTGCTAGTTCTTTAGAATTATCCAGGGTGCACCACGGGGGCGAAGTAGCTTTACACCCGCGGAAATGCACGAAACAAAGAAGGATAAAGTTACATCCATGCCGACACTGGGATTCAGCCTCTACCTAATGGAAGATCGCCGCCTTGTCAACAAGGCTACATGGAACTGCTAAGTAGAGATAAAAGGAACATAAAGGAAGTGCGATCTAAATATCATGCAGTATTTTAGACTGTCATTTTAGCTTATTTTCCTAAGAAATTGAGGCTCATCTCAATATTGCTCAATATTACTGGATATGTTTCCCTAGCAACTTTTTTGAACCTCTAGACGGATCTTCTTGAAACTTCGCGTGCATATTCAAGAACCATTGACAGTCTTTTGAAAACTTTCTTATTTTTATCGGGCAATCAGAAAAAAAAACATTAGAAGGAAATTAATGATTTCTAACACAGGGTATTAAATCTGTTAGAGAATCCACAAATTTCGTATGCTTTGATATGACTACAATTAATCGGATTTCGGCGATTTAATTAAAGAATGCAGATTGAGTTAATGCTTTTCAGAGAATAAAAAATTCCTCTGTTTTGTATTTAGCAAATATTGTAATTTCAAAGTGAAAATAAACTTTTCTTTTATGTGATTTTCAAGATTTTAGAAAAATAATAAAAAAATAAGAATAACATTTTAGGGAACGTAGACTTTATGATCTTTCAGGAACTTCTTTGGAAAAAAAAGTTGGAGCTGATTTTTAAGTCACCTAAAAAACAACTCAACTACTAAACGTAAGACTTCTTTCAGTTGCAAAAGAAAAGTCATTTTTTTTTAACTGAATTTTAATTTTATTGTTTCAGGATATCGTAATTATATTTCATTAAGTTCTTTTTGGCAGCTAAGTTGCTGCCAGTTCGCTTTATGACTTCTTTATTTCATTTTATTTATTTATTTATTGATGATTAATAATTGAAATTGATCAATATTCCCAGAGACTCCAACAAAAACTGAGAAATGTAATTTGGAGTTTGTTTTTTTTTCCCAGACAATCAAGCGTAGTCTCTGAAATAAGGGTTTTTAGCTATTTCGAATAATTACTATTTTGAAAAGGGAAATAAAAATGTAAAATTTGTCCAGTAGGTTTTAAGTCTTCCAGGTGAATTCGCGCAAAAATCTTCGAATTCCTAAAATTTCAGAAATTCTTAGACAAACTTTTTGCTGTTTTATTAGTTAAAAAGAAAATCGTATTATTTGTATAGATAAGCTAAACGTCGTAATTCTCATGTATGGATTTTTACCTCTGCTTTTAAATCGAAGTTATTTTTGCTTAGGTTGGTAATTTTCCAATTTTCTAAAATGTTGGTGATAAAACTTTGAACTGAGGCTAGTGTCTCCTTCACGTGTTCATGGGCTACTTTGGTAGTGGCGACTCCAGTGACGCAGTCTGTGCTATTTTCGGAGCGAATAGATAGTTGCTGAGCGACCGTAACTGAATGTACCCGTTACAATCACATGGTATCATTCGTATTTAGACCGGGAAATGTAAGCCCTGTCAGTTTCACCATATTTGTTGGTTTTCAATAAAAGCTTCATTTTATGATATTCGGAAGTAATAAGTCTTTTGTTCATAGAACTAATACAGCAAGTACACTAAAAACACGAAAGTAACAAATTCAGACACAGCAAAAATAGTTTATAGTTGTTAAGCTTACGTAATATTCGCCAAATTTACAGTGCGTTACAAAATAAAAATATCTAGATTCATGTGATTCGATCATAAACTTGAAGAAGAGTTTATCCGTAAATAGCTACGGATAAGGCTGTAGTTAGACGCGTATTTCTTTAGGAATCAAACGGGCCACAGCTCAAAGACATATTATCCTTAATAGATACAAATCATCAGAATATCGACTTACGATAAGACTGATAATATATGAAATTAAAACTTAATTCACGATTACAAGATCGTGAGAGAATAATGCTAATTTTATACTTTTGTATTTATATCTATATTTTTGGTTTGTTCTTTATTATGAGTCAAAACAAATAATGAGCTACGCATACAACATCGCAACACACGCAAATCATTCACTTCAATTGATGGTTTCTATCTTATTGTTAGAGTTAGACCTTTTTTTTTTATATTTACTATATTCGCCATATTCTGTGCCTTTTACTTTTTAGATGAAGGAAAACATAATAATTTCAATTTTTTTGCTGCTCAAAATCATTTTCATATTCTTTAATTAGTTCTCCAGAAAAAAAAAAGAGTTGTTTCCAAATTAAGCAGATGCTAAGAGCCAAGACGACTTAATTTGGTCCAGGTTTTTCTACTAGAAAGAGAATTTCTTATTTACGAGCGTTGGCCACTGAACTAGGGAAACTCGGTACAAATGAACCCCAGGCTCACTTTATTTGTTTACAATCAAGAGAGAAATTTCAGAAGTTATCAAACTTCAAATTCAATGAAGTTATTTCAGAATCTTAATTATAACTTTTATTAGATTCTAAATTCTAAGGATTTCAATTAAAACTTGTTTGCGACTGAATAAAGAATGAAACATTTCCCTTTTTTGTTTTCAAGAAAACTTAGTGCGATATTCAACAATGAAAATTTCAAAGAAAATACAAATTTTTGAACTTCCACTAAAATGATTCCTAATTGAGTTATTAGTTTAAGATCCATCTCCGTTAATTTTCGATGTCCTATTTTATTCTTCGGAAAGTCTGCCAAAGGGTTTGGCGACTATTGCCAGGAGCGTTCTTCCCTTCTTGTTGTTTCCTGTAGTTTCCACCTGGTGGCAGAATAGAACAATCATATATTGCTATTCGTAGACTCATTTTTCAAGTGAGCAGGAACCAGATGCCTGTAGATTTTATGGGATATTACTGAAGGTGAATTGATGGTTTGCAGAATAAATTATTTTTATTAGTAATTCGATAATGTAAATAACGTTTAATGTATTATTCGTTGAATGTCATTTAGTACATAAACACGGATATTAAAGTTTATATTTGAAATAAGCTTAGGCTTACTTCATTAAAATAATTTATATATATTATTCGATGTTCAGTGAAAAAATTTCTTTAATTTCTTGCTTTAATATCAAAAATGTTAATGTTAAAAAATGTCAAATAAATTAATAATCCTATTTTGTTTTTAAAAATAATAATTATTGTGAAGATTTTTCACACTTACATAACAGTGATAAATACAAATTTAAATTAATTGCTTCTTCTGTTTGTACCGCTTTTCAAGTTATAAAATAAAGTTGCAAAACATACGTGTGAGTGAGGCTGTTGCCCATAGTTACACTTTTACAAGATAATTTATACAACGTTACTTTTTGGTGAAATTTAGAAATTGTAGCTTATATTTAAAGGTGAAATTGTTAATGATAAAAACCTGTAATGTAGACTGAAAACATTTAAAGCCAATATGGGTAGTTGTTCGTCCATAACTTGAAGGTTTAAATGCTCTTTTAGTGTAATCAAATTCTGTATTTAATAATAATTATAATTGTAATTAATTGTATTTAAAAAAAAATAAAACCTCCAAAACAACCAAAAAAAAAAAACCTTGTTATGGAAATGATTATATTTTATGATATAATAATACTGAAGTTTTATTGTAGAAGTGAATAGCTTACTTATCAGTAACTTAATACAGTGCAACTTGGATAATTCGAAGCTGAAGGGACCACTACAAAACTTCGAATTATCCAAGACTTCGAATTAAACAAGTTACATTTTTTAACTTTAATTTCAGGTCCACTGAATGCTTGAAAAGATTATTCTGTCAATAAGTAAATATTTATTCAGAAAGATCATGGTATGAAAGACTTAAACACTATATGTATGTATAAACAAAATAAGATTTACATTACGTAAGCTACAGTACGTATTACATTCAATACAGAAGATTATAGTTTTTCAAAAAATTGTGCAATGTCTGATTGTTTTGTAGAATTCAGTCGCTTAAGGTTAGCAAAATAACTTCAAGCATGTTTTAGTGAACGGAAAACAGCTTACGTTGATTTGTCCTTCAATGTACCGACGAAATCCCGTACTTGGCATTTCTTCTTCACACCCTTTTCCACCTCGCGAATGACGGCGACGTTTTCAGCGAACATTAAATTCTTGTACACGTTAAATTCTTTCTTGGTTTACTGAAAGATATGGTGACACTGACAGCAGAAAGCTCGAATGGCGTCTGAAGCGTCAAGTGTCGAATGGCGTCACGTGTCGAACGGTGGCGGGAAGGGGATTTCAGTTGTCACGTGTCGAATTTCTTAACGATGAAACGCCGAAAAGTCGTTATGGTTCGAAATTTTTTATAAAAAACTTCGAATTAAGGAAGTTGAACTTCGAATTATCCATGATTTTTTAGCATTGATTTAATAAGAAATTCAAGGGACTAAGAGAAATCTTCGAATTAACCACGATTTCGAATTAAAGACGTTCGAATTATCCAAGTTGCACTGTACCAATTAAATTAAAAATTTTATTGAAAGTTAATTAGTGTTCCAATATTACTGTAGCTTGTAAGAATTCCTATATATTGGCCAGATTCTAGAAATGTATTTTTTTTTTATATACAGTATAAATCTGAGAGTAACTGCAGCTTGAAAGACAGCATCTATTGCAAAATAATAAAGCAAATGTTGCTTCCGGGAGGTTAGAATCAAAATACTTTTGCAAGATAAATACAGTGTATTTCAATCCCATTTCCTTTTACATCAGAATTATACAGATTTATGATTTCTTCATTTTTTTTGATGACAAAAATAACAATGGAAATCAATTAACACATTCTTTATTTAAAATGAGAAGAAATTTAACGTGCCCAATGATTCAAAGAATTAAGCAAGTAAACGAGGCACAACGCTATAAGAAAGGATTCGCACCCTGATTTGTCATCGGGAAGAGACTGGGATGGACCATTTCGTCCTTATTAGGACTCATCAGCCAGCCAAACTCCACCGAATGACAAACCCAGAAGGTGCGAGGGTT
>JAFIDM010009631.1:268141987-268210515 GCA_023159025.1 Thereuonema tuberculata | reverse complement strand
AGGGTTTGTCATTCGGTGGAGTTTGGCTGGCTGATGAGTCCTAATAAGGACGAAATGGTCCATCCCAGTCTCTTCCCGATGACAAATCAGGGTGCGAATCCTTTCTTATAGCGTTGTGCCTCGTTTACTTGCTTAATTCTTTACATTCTTTATTTAAGATTACGGATTTTGATTTTTTTTGAATAGAATAAATGAAAATAATAAAGAAACAGGAGAAAAACCTCGTTTAGTCTCTTTTGAGACTGAAAGAACTTAAAATCTTTTGAAAAGTTCTTTTGATTATTTATTTTTATTTTTCTGCCCGTCAAACAAATTGCGGATTATAATTCCTAAGCAAAAAAAGTACTTTTATTATTACTGTTGTAATAATATTAAAATTATAATATTACAGAAGAGTCAGACGATTAAGAGGTTGACCATTCTCCGATTTAGTTATAAATATTTCGACTTTAAATACTAACAATGAGGAATATTTAAAGTCTGGAATATATTTTCATTCCAGACGGTTCTAATAATCGTTTTATTAATCTATGTAATTAAGATTTTTTTATAAGTTGAAAATACCGGATTTAACCTTTCACCTCAAATGTTCTCCATCCCAAAAATTCATCTGGAACTTACTTTTAAAACGGAAAAGTCTTATTTAATTTTATTTATTTTTTTCATTTTAATTTAAATTTTAAAGTAGCCTAGGTAAAAGATGTCAAAATACGTTCAGGTAACAGATTAATATTGCCATCCCAAAGTAATCTTATGTTTCGTAAAGTTATTTTGAAAAAATGTTGGTTATTCATGGGGGCAAGGTTTTTTATTTCGGGAAACCTGAAATAGCGATTATCCAACCAAAAAAAAATATAAGTTCTTAACCTTCTAACCCAAATGTAAGAACTCATCCAGAAAAATTTAGGGACACGAATCTAACTTCTCTGCAATGACCATCCAACCTAATTAAACGAAGGAGAAATGGTCTTAAAATAAGGCTTATAATTCAAAATTTCAAGTGGGTTGGGTCTGCTCTATCTACACGTCCAGTAATTATCACATTATCTTCTAGGTTTTATTTGTTTAATCTGTAAAATCTCAGAATGGCCACAGGCCTAGTATTTATCATTTACAGGAAATTCTAAATGTAGGCTTTATTGTGACGTTAATCTTTTTAGCAACCCGAAAGTGTAAAGAAGGAGGGAGCTCTTAG
Organism: Thereuonema tuberculata; assembly: GCA_023159025.1. Lineage (NCBI taxonomy): Eukaryota > Metazoa > Arthropoda > Chilopoda > Scutigeromorpha > Scutigeridae > Thereuonema > Thereuonema tuberculata. Next base: position 268,209,320 of record JAFIDM010009631.1, on the reverse strand, counting down.
GTTTATTTTATTTGTTTGTCACTACCTCTATAGCCCAAACTACAAGTCGGATAGATATGAGTCATATCATATTGGAACCATTAGACTTGAAAAGATGGGGAAAATCTTACTTCCTAAAGGAAGTGGCCGAAAAGGGTCGCTAAGGTTTCGAGTAGAATATGAAAAAAATTGTGCTACAAAATTAAGGGTTAACCATTAAAACCTGAACTTCACCTAAGGAGAGTTGGACGGTTATTTGCCGCGCAACGACAGCCGACTGTCCACCGGAAAAAATCGAAGTTTGGGAATTTATTCCTGGACAACTACTGGGTCGATCGACTTGAAATTTGGATGTGCTTTTGTTTAGAATGCCTCCTATACAATGAATATTTTTATTTGACCGAATCTATAACAGTTTGAGGAGGCATAGCCGACTCTGCGGAAACAAACAATTGACTCTGTCCTCATTTTTTCGGAAAGGCAGAAATAAATACCCCATTCCTACGGTGTTTGGGCCTCTGAACACGATGTTAAAGTCTGTTAGCCGATCTAATATTCAGGAGTTGCTAGGTGGACAGACACGGACCGACGGAGAGACGGACAGGACAAAAGAAAGAGCCTCCTTATGGACCATTAACCAGTTGTTGGTTTTTTGCCTTATTTTTGAGTGTTTTAGATTTATCAGTACTAAAACTCTCTTGATAGATAACAGAAAAGGAAAAAACAAAAACAACCGTGCACATAAACAACTTTTCTGATAAGTTACCTTATTATCTCCACATTAAAACTTTTGCTCCCTTGATAGCTATTGGAGAGGTTCAAAAAACAAAAAATTATTAAAACGAAACAAAAAAAATAAGTTTTTAAAATAGTATTTCAGTTACTTCAGGTGTCTGCAATAATCGAGATTAACCCAAAAACTTTAACTCGATTAACTCAAATGAATTTTAGGATGTTGAAATTTTAACGAAAGGTTTAACTGATTTTGATTGGGTTCGTAGGTAAGATCGGAGAATGTAATATATATTCAAAAGTTAGCACAGCAAATGCACCTCTTATGATACAAAAACTTATAATAATAAGTTCTAAATTACCTAACAGATCTAAATCGAAATCAAAAACGAACATTTAGTATTTCCCTAAGTCAAGGATTTTTTTCAACCTTCTTCTTAACTTCGATTTATGACTTTGTTTATAACAGAACAGATACACATCGTCTTGACAACTAATTTACTACGCGATGAATATTAGAAACTGAAACCTGTTTCTTAAGCGCCTTAATGGTTGTTGTCTTATTTCATCGCCAGAGCCTATCTGATATTACAGTTGGTTTGGCTTTAAATTTCATTAAATGACTAAAAAGTAAAATCAGGACACCAAATAAGGGAATCAAAGTTTAACTTTAAAAAAAAAAAAAAAAAAAAAAACTATTAAATTAAAAAAAAAATTATTTTAATTAATTAAAAGAAAAGTAAGTACAAATTTTTTAACTCTGCTTGGTAAGAAGTAAAACTGTTCAAAGAGAAGGTTTAAGCATATGAAATTCAATTTAAAAATAGTAATTAGTAAGAAAATTTGATGTTTAAAAAAGTATTTGAATATTCAATAATGTCATTATTATAAGGATATATATTAGGTCCATAGGTAAGAAGATCCATATCATGAAATTTTCGAAAAGTAGCATGCCATCTTTTTTTTTTCTTAATTTTCTAAATTAGACTGTAGCGTAATCAAAAATGAACATTATTTTTTACATTCATTTCAGAAACAGTTAACAACAGTTCAACTTTTCAACACTAGATGGGGCTGAAATCCTTAGCATTTTAATTCCTTACTAATTGCCACGCCCTTTTTACAAGCTTTCGTGCAGTCGACTATAGAAAATGTTTATCTTTTCTAAATAATTAGCTTTTGTTTATAAGATTTAAGAAGATATTTGTTGCTATTGTGTTTTCAATTAACCATCGGATCTTTTGAATCACATTTACGCAAACTCACATATTGGGCCACAGTTTTCATTAAAGTTCTATGATAAAGTTTTCAAGTATCTTGATTACTGACCTTAATATTTGATATCTTGACTTTAATATTTTGAATTTTATCTATTGGTCCGATGCACACGAAAATCAATAGGAACTTATCTCCACAAGTTGGCTTCCTAGGGTATTTTCAGAATGATATTAAGAAATTAAAATGACATTCTAAAAGACCTTTTTATTTTATTCTATTCCCCCTCCTTTTTTTTTCTCTCTCCGAAGAATATTAACGAAAAATTAGATCACCCTACAAAACTAATATGCTAAAACTAAACAATCATGAACTTAAAAAAAAAAATCTCTTCAGATCATATGAATTTTACATTATACAGATTCTCCTCGCTTAACGAAGGCTCGCTTTGCGATATTTCGTGTTTACGACGATGCGGTTCCCGGGTTACAACAATGTTATAGTACATATATAAAACATGTACTGTAAACTACCTGTAATATTCTTGCTTTTTAAAGAAAGTAAATGTAAAACGTTTTACAGTACTGTGGATGCATTGAAAGGATAGACATTTATTCATTTATTTCTTTTTAAAATATGGTATTTACAATAATTAGTTACAGTAATTATTGTTTATTCGCATATTTACTTATTGTTTACTTATTCAGTGATAGGAGTTACATACTTTTTTTTTTTATAGTATTTATCATATCATATTCCACATACGATAGTTTCTACATACGATGAGTTCATTGGAATGTAATCTCATCACATCTGTGTTAATGATGAAAACATTTACTCCGGAAGAACGAAATTTCTTCAGAAATGTTTTTGATGTACAAGGTGTTCATAAGTTCACATTTCGAAAGACAGTAACTGGAGAGCCAATCACGGAACGACTTTATATTTCAAATGAGGATGGAATTTTGAAATTTCCATTCGTGGCGATGGAATTTTGTTTGGCGCTAAAAAAAAAAAAAACTTTCGGAAGGTGGCCGCTAGGGCGATATATGGCGCTGCAATACTGCAGTGGACAATGCAACTGATAAATGACATGCCATGACACATGATTGAAAACTGCTATAAAAGCAGAGAGGTGAGTACGCATTTCATTGCGTAAGGGGCCGTCCATTAATTACGTGAGGTGTTTTTTAAAGAAATTTGGATCCCCCCTCCTCCTTGATGAGATTTTGTGAGATGTGGTGGGCCTCCCCCCCCCTCATGTGAGATTTCAAAAAGTCAAAAAAATCAAAAAAGTTCAAAAAGTCAATATTACAAAATGTTGTAATCTATTGTAATACGTATATTCTCTGAATGAAAAAGTTTACGTGTGATTTTCGTTGACCTCCCCCCTCCCCCTTCGTGAGATTTGGTGAGATTTTGCCGGACCCCCTCCTCCCCCTTTTTCACGTAATTAATGGACGACCCCTAATGACAATGTTACCGCATTTCTTGTGAAGCTGTTTTATCAAAATAAAAGCATTGCGAAAATTTAGGACACTAAAGGGACTAAAACTGGCCCAATAACCGGAAATGGTGTTCGAAAAATGATCCAAAAATTTAAAGAGACAGGTTCCTTGCAGGTGAAGCCTGGCAGAGGACGGAAAACCGTCTAGCAGACAGTGGAGGATGTAGCTGTATCGGTGGAGGAAGGAAGGATGGCAAATGTCGTGGAAGCACCAGGGCATGGCTTGTTGCACGGTCATTAGAGAAACCCGTAAGCACTCTTCACAAGGTTCTATGACAGATTTTGCGCTGTATTGAAGATTGGCATGGAACATTTTGTGGACTGACGTAGCTCACTTCCATCTGCATGGTGATGTGAATATGTACAACTGCAGAATTTGGGCACCTTCTAATTCTCTTACGACAGTTGCTACTTCATTCACCGAAGGTCACCGTTTGGTGTGGCTTCACATCTACATTCATCGTCGGACCTTTCTTTTTCGAAGGACTCAGTCCTGAGGGTCCCGTCACCTGCACTGTTACTAGTCGATGTTATGCATCTCTGTTTGTCATTAGTCTGGATGCAACGGTTTTCATGCTGGATGATGTCCCAGCTCACATTGCCACCCCGTCAAGCGGTTGTTTCGGGCTACTTTTCCTGACGACAGAATCATCTGCCGCCATTTTCGTACAACGTACTTTTGCTGGATCTCAACCCCTGTGACTTTTAGCTGTGGGGGCATCTCAATGACCTTGTCTATCGTGAACACCTAGCCAACTTAGGGGACCTGAATATCAGTATTACACGTCATATTCACAACATTACGAGTGACTCTCTATGTGCTGTGGTTGAGCAAGCGATGTTGAGATTTCACTAGGTTGCCGATAACGAGGGAAACCATATCGAACATATCCTTGTGTAAGACACAACGAATCATGTGTGTATGCACTACCTTTCTCAGTATCTTCCACACTGTATCACAGGATATATCCAACTGCCGTGACACTTAATGTGCATATCTGGCTAGCATCTTCAACGATTTGAAAAGTAATAGGTTTTTCAACCTCGACCGCTTGAACTCCTCAGATGTCCAGTTTCCCAGTATATATATGTATGTATGTGTGTGTGTGTGTGTGTGTGTGTGTGTGTGTGTGTGTGTGTGTGTTTTCCAATGAGTTTTAGTTAAGAATAAATAAAAAACTTTTTATCCTCTGACATTGAAGTTTTGCATTTCTCTCCTACTGGGACAAATTTGTTTACTAAATTTCTTTGATTTCGAAAGCGCTGGTAAGACTTAGTTTTCATGTTAATTTAGATTTAATTAACAATAACATTTGCATGAATTTCCTGAAGCGTCTGAAAAACAGTGGAACTTAGGTTACTTTTTAATCATCATTAATATTTTAAGAAAGACAATTAAACAGAGTAAATTAAGCCCTTCTTAAGAAACTAAAAAATACGCCATTTTAATAGACTTTAAAATAAGGGACTTAGAAGGCGCTGTTTCATCAGTGCTGGACTGAATCCAAATAAGAATTTACATACAGATATATGTGTAGTATTCAGTCGAATCGGCAATTACACTATCGAATCGAATTAAAGGAATTCGAGCTTCAAATAAGTAAGTAAATAAATAAATAACGTAGATATACTCTCAGCTTTCCACCGCATATTGGGGTGGGGGTGGGGGTGGGGGCTAAAGCAATGGTACTCTTCCATAAATAATATAATAAAGAATTTACGTGTGTATATAGTGGTTATTGACTAAAAAAGCAAAATTTTATATATATTTGTAAAATATTGAGAGAATGTAGGTTGTTTTCTCTAATGATGTAGCTAGGCTCTGAAAAGAAGAGAAAGTAGCTGTGAAAAAATATATTTTATAACTCGCATATTAAGTATAGGTAGTGAAACTTGATTTGCGAGTTTAGAAATACAGTGGAGCATCGTTTATACGTTTTTCAAGGGACTGAGAAAAAAAACGTATAAATGAAAAAACGTATAAACGAAATTGACTAAAGTTACGAACAATTTCGTAATAACCAACAATAAAAAGTCAGAGGTAAATTAAAATATTACATGAAAATGAAATACAAGAGGTATGTAATACAAAACTTTTTATTTCGGATTTAATGTACAACTAGTACTACTATTCATATTCAGTAACCTTTACAAAATATTTTTTTATTTTAGGTTGTAGGGCTTTTTTGGAATGCAGAGAAAAAAGTTCTTTGTGCACAGTTAAAAGTGACATCTTAACTTTTATCATTTAAATCACTGCTAATTGAGGTATTCTTGCATGGTGTTAAAACCCGCCAAAGCTTGTTGAAAACTTGGCAGAGGTTTTTCAGTGTAATTTTCTAATACTGCGTGCCTTTTCTAAGACTGGACAATCGGCAGGTGGGAATCTGAGGTTGAAAAGCGCATTTTCTCTTTTCTTGAATTCTTAAAAAAAGTAAATGAAATTTGCGATTTCAGGAAAACGTATAAATGAAATTATTTAACGTTAATATGCATTGGATTTTGCCGGGACCATTCAAAAAAACGTATAAATGATAAAAACGTCTAAACGAGAAACTTATAAACGGTGCTCCACTGTATATTAGTGAAATTACCAGATTTGGTGTAATGTATCTATTTACTTGATTATACAAGGGGAAAAGTAAATAGGACCAAATAGCTTCAGAATACGCATGGTCAAAACTATTTGTCCCAGGAAGGTGAAACTTTAATAATGGGTTTAAGTTGTTAAAAGAAAACTTGATAATTATTTTGATACACCTCGGATCTACAGGTATGGAGCTAAAGATCAAAAACGCCAAAATATCTTGCCGTGCAATAGACCGCTTAAGTGTGTCGTCACAAACCACTTGATATGACGTCACAGTTCAAACAACCGACTGCTATGCTCTTAGAATTAAGAGCCGAGTACTACTACAGCAAGCACTTGTTTATCATAGTTTTCCGTGAAGAAGATAAAAAATATGTATCTGAAAGCATTTTAAACTTCAAGAGATTCCGCTTTGGTATTTTTTTTTTTCCCCTTATTGAGAATTTTAGAAAAACATCAATATGAAGAAACCTATATGTTGGCGTTTTTCTTAGGTTTATACTGCCATTGCACACGATCACGAGAGCTGTTGATTTGTCCACTGAAGTTATTTCATTTTCACTAGCATTTCTTATTATACCTAAATTCTCAAAATTGAGGGGGAAAAAAAACAACGAGTTGAGTTTTCTTGAACTGCTTTGAGATATATTTTTGTCTTTTTAAAGAAAACTACGACAAACAAGTACTACTTGCTGTATTACTCGGCTATTCTAAAAAGTCCATGAAAGCATGAACTTTGAAATCATGTCACAATACTTTTAAACTGTCTAGAATCACGGCTAAAGTTCGCTTCTCTGTTAAAGTTATTTACTTTCTAGACAATGATCCATAGAAAATTATAACTCTGGTAATTTTTTTTTTATCAATTCTCAACTGTTATTAGACAGAAGTACGTAGCCATCAAATTTTATCCATTTCTTCCTTCTTACTTTCTTTATTATTATTATTTTTACATAATGTTCTAAATAAAGTATAATAGTGAATACATTATATGGTGCTGCAGAATGACTTATTTAATATTTTTTAAGTGATTAAATAATACTGAGATTTTATGGGAAGTGTTTATGACCGAAGACCCTCCTTTCAGCCCCTGGTTGAAATATATCTCCCATTAAGCAATCCTGTAATGTTTCGAAATTACTTCCGTCGGGGAAGCGCCCTCTGATGATAAACTCAAGAATCAATATTTATTTTCGTCCAATCAGAATCATAGCAATGGCAAACAAGGAGATTTGGCCAGTTCTACAAGCTTAAGAGAATTTGTATTCGTTAAAATGCAGAAATATTATTAAAAATTGTCTCAGTAATTGAGAAGATAAAACACCTAAAGAATCTGTTGTCAGAGAGTCGTATTACGGTAATTGCCACAGATTCCGAACAGTTTGATGTCTGAATCTTTTATCCCCACTGAATTGAAACGAATTGGGAAATTCATTTTCAGAAATCGGAATATTTCCAAGAAAGAAATGTTTTGTATGGAAGAGATGATTCCCCATCTAAAGAGAATATCGGGTAAACAATGAGTGCGAAGGAACAGATCATCTTCCTGTTAACCTTCGCAAGAATGACGAAATTTTACATTATAGTCGGCGTAAGCGCCGTTATCACGGTAAATAAACACAAATTTATCACACACAGGGAAGTTGACTATCCCTGTTCTTTGGTTTAACTATTTTTGGATCAACTAGGCGCTGTTTGAGAATTGGCAAGTCTTAATAATTTTTTTTTTTTTTTTTTTTTTTTTTTTTGCGATAATTGATATGAATATCAGTGAAGAATCTGTTCAACTTACTTTGCTTGTTTAATGTAAACGTTACATTTATTCTGGTGAAGGCTCCAGGAAAACTTTCGCTTTCATACTGAAATAAAACGGATTAGAAACAAAAGAGTTTAATTGAAGAACAAGAATCTTATTACTATTATTATTTCTTTTAAATGAATACACGATTTTCAGAAATTTGGCCAAAACGTATTCCTCATTCAGAAATATTGGAATAAACTGATCAATGTCGTGTGGAAATGGTTTTTCTAAGTGCTTTATATAATCTTTCAGCCTTAACATTTGGCTTAGTGTAACTGTAAACAAGATTTACATTGGCTTTTCTCCAGCATCTAAGCACATAGATCATTTTTAAATATGCTAAATGGTTACCATCTCGAACGGACAATGTTTGCACCATTAGGAAATTGTAGAAAACAAGGCCACCATTCAATTAGAAAAAGAGAATATTCATTCCAGTCATAAACAGAGTCCGGAAGAAGAAAAAAACAAACAAAACACAACAATAATTCTAATGATGCAATTCCTTTGATACACAGTTGTATAAGAATTTACTTTTAATTTATTTAGTTAATTACAATTTATTTAAGAATTATTTCTTTGTATTCGAAAGGTTTCTAAAGTTACTATACAAGAAGAACAGGTTTGGAAAAAATAAAATTTAAAAAAAAAGAAAAGAAAGATGATAAAATTAAAGATGGTTTTGTAGAACTTTTTGTTCTCCCCCCCCCCCATTAGTATTACAAATGTAACACTAAATATAGAACATCATGTGAAACATATACATCTCATATATTTTATATCTACTGCCATGTGGATATTAAACGAAATATAAAAAATATCAGATCTTTTTGTTAATTTCCCTAAAAAGCTTTCATCATCAGACATTGCAAGTTCATTTTAGGAAGAAGACTGCTCCCTATTCCAAGTTTCGAATTTTCAATGACCAGAGGCTAATTTTTCCTTTTTCCTCCCTTTTCTTAATCTCTCAAATAGCTCTGCAGGGAGAGAAGTGGATAAAGTCTGAAGTCGATGAAATAAGGGAACAACGGATAGTAATAATAATTCACATATTTCTTATCAGCTGCACTCTACACTATCTACTGAGACAGATCGTAAATACTTAATTATAAAAAGCTCATTCTTTAAAAGATATTTTGTACATGAATTAATCATATCGTTCAATTTTATGTAAAAAAAAAACCCTGCTGTATTTAATTTTAAGCTTCTATACAGAGCGTATCTCAAAGCAGGAGAAGCCTTACATCCTGTTCTGTCTGTCCGTCCGTCGCGAGATATTCATATCTCTGGAACGACATACGCTAGAAACATGAGCTATACCTCGTTAAAAAGAGCTATACCAAGACTAGCTCATAGCCGTTGAGAACTCGTTTCTAGCTTGTATGATTCTCAAGTTCTAGGTCTCCTCTAGAATCTTATATTAATTTACAAGTTTATGAAAATTTAGTATATTATAAAAAATTATTTTTCCTTTTTCTGTATTGACTTCAACTAGAATTATTATATGAATTAGTTATAAGAAGCCAATTTTCTTTTTCTGTTCTTGAAATAAATCTTACAATGATTGGTCTATTTTTATTACAATGGGATCTCCCAAATCTATGGAGAGCTTCTATTTTTTCTATTTTATATCTTTGGGGTTTTGAAGTTGTAAAATTTCCGAGATTTCAACATTTGATTGGTATAGAAGCCCTGGAGCATTATGCGACCGCTACTGGGATTGCTGCTCCTACCTTGTTTTTTTATTGAGTTTTTTTTTTTTAATAATTAAGTCATTAACGTAACTGAAACAAGGATATATATATATATAAAACAATTTTTATTCTTTCAAAAAGATACACAGTGTAAACGTTAACACAAACAAAGAAAGAATCGCGTTTATCACTGGTTGTTCTTAGGAGATACTATTGCTTAAGTATCGACGATTTATTACTGCAGTCCCAATGACTGCAGTTTTTTGTACTCAGCTGGTGTTATTGCTGTAATTTCTAGTCGGGTGTAAAAGTCCATAAACTTTGGTGTTTAATAGTTCCAAGTGCACCGATGATAATAGGCAGTACTTTAGTTGTTTTTTTTTTTTCCAAATTCGGATAGTTTCCAATGCCAGAGCCCTATATTTTTCCATCTTTTCTTTTTCTTTATCTATTCTGCAGTCTTCAGGGATGGCTATGTCGATTAAAGTTGCTTTGCTTGTTGATGTTCGATCACATTTATATCAGGTGTGTTGGCAGCAATATGCTGGTCAGTTTGTATTCTAAAGTCCCATAAAATTTTTGTCTGACCATTATTCAGGTCTTTGTCTACACAATGTTGCTAAGGTTTATCTGAGGTTGGGAAGTCATATTTCTTGCAGAGTGCCCAGTGGATCTTGCGGGCCACATCATCATGCCGCTTTTTGTAATCCGTGTGGGCAATGACTGAGCATTCACAAATTAAGTGATTAACTGTCTCCTCACGGTTATTACAAAGTCATCAGTAGTTCCTTGAATTCGGGCTTTCGTGACATTTGTCTGAAGTGCGTATATATATATATATATAATATATATTTGTATTTTAATTTTTATGAATTTTATTCATATTCCAATATTTTTCATTTCTCATTTATTTCAAATGTAATTCTTTTCAATTTCTTGTTTATTTTCAAATTTAATTGATTTAGGTGTTAACCGTCTGTTAATTAAAATTTGTCCCCACTGATTTGTTAAGCCCTCACCCAATCAAGTGTTGTTCTTTTGGTAACTTTAAATTGCTCCAATCATCATTTACTCCTTTGATTGTAAATTGTGTATTTATACCAGTGGTTTTCTTAAATAAATCAGAGACATCTTGTTTTGTCAGCTATAGACTAGCTGCCTTAACTACATCCAAACCCCAGACACCACTTAGCTTTCCCGTCACATCCCATGGCAATATTTTGCTAAAAAACAAAAAACCTTGTTTAAAATTCTCGTATATGGTAATTGCAATTTATCTTGAATATGTAAAAATTTAGATTTATTACAAAACTTTACTTACTTTATTACTAAAATGCTTTTTAAGCATATGATAATGAACCTTATTAAGCTGTTTGTGAAATCTAATTGATTAAAATAAAACCAAAGGTAAGATTTTGTGAAAATTAAATTTTTTTCTTATTTGAAATCTAAATAACCTAATTGAATAATGAGATGGTTGAAATATATACGTCATAATCATAACTGAACCATAACTTAATTGTCACCAGTAGTTGTATTGCTAATCTAGGTTTAACCCAAACTTCGGTCTGATTTTTTTTTTCTCATTCGTATCGTCTGAGATTTAAATAATTAGTTCGAAACCTATAAATTCTCTGCAATTATAATTATTATGTTACTTATTTATGTTACTTATTTCTTAATTAAATATTTCTTAATTAAAAAAAATAATTAATTAAATGAGTGCTATTCCTAGAAAGTTATTTTAAAGTAGGAGATATAAACGTGCATTTTCGATGTTATGCTTTATTATTCCCGGAAGGCGAAAACAAACGCATTATTATTCAATGCAGTAAAAAAAAAAAAGATAATGAATGATATAATTGTTAATTTTGTAAACCACTATTGACAAATTCTAAATTTTACAAAAAAAAAAAAAAAAATATGCGTGTTTGTAGATTTTTAATGTGTGTATCTTAATTAATATAAGACAAAAATTGAGGCCACTCACATCGCAATTTAAAAAGTTTATGCACAATAAAATAATAAAAGCACGAGTACTTTCGAGGTGGTTTATGTCTCCTTATCAAGTGGAGAAATACAACAGTATACAGAATATGAAAAATTTAAATGCACAATGCTCCGCAAGGTCACCTACCGATCGAACTAATTTTCGGTTCAATCCACTAACCTTGTAAGTGGATAAGTAGCCATTGACATTGTGATCACTATTTGAGATTCTTGGATCTTCCATGTATACACGCACTTAATGACCTACAAACATAAAATATGATTTTGAACCGAAAACAAAACCACAGCTCGGTCTTCTAATAAAAAAAAAAAAAAAGATTTTAGGAAATCTTTCTTGCCTAAATCCTAAAATTATAATATGAGAAATATCCCAAATATGACGAAATGCTTTTATGACTGAAATATGCTTTAAAAGTTAAAGAAAAAAAAAACTATACATTTACGCGGACAGAAAAACTATCTTGAATCTTGAATCTGGAAATGAAATATCAGCTTATAGAACGGGAATAAACATCAGAATAAAAATAGAATATATCATCACAATAATAGTTAGAAATACAAGACTTCGTTAGTAATAGAGGAAATATACGAATGTAAATCGGATACTATCATATTAAATGTAATAAATAAAATTTAAGATTTATTCACATATTTTATTAACATCGTAAATAATACATTTTTTTATAGATTTATTCGCTAAATGGGTTTTACACAACCTGAAAATTACTGAAACAAAGGCTTCAAACATTGTTTTTCAGAGACCAATGAAAACATTGTTTTTCATTAAATGGATTTTGAATTTTCTTTTTCTAAAACTATCATTGATATGGGAAAATGACGAAAATTCGAAATTACAAGACGATCTGTTGACCGTTTAGGAGATAGGACGATTATTTCTAAAAAAACATCGGGGAGATATATTGTCCCGCCTCCCCACCTCCTCAGTTTCCTAATTTGAGTTAGAATTTGCTTTTTTTTTTTTTTTTTTTGGTTAGACGATCGGTTTATCTCCCCTCCCCTTTAGTGAAGAAAAAAAAAACTATATACGCCCATGCATAGCAAATAACATATCATAGTTCAGTGAACACAAATCTGCTCTACCTTTTCTGTTGATGGGATTATAGTAAGCCAGTCTCCCAGAATTATAGAGATTAAGAGAAGTACTAGAAAGATAGACTTAAGAGTGAAGGTAGAGAAATATAAAAAGTTCTACTGGACGAAACTTCTAACTTCGAATTGAAAAGAGAGTTGCAGAAGAAACAATCATATCTTGAGCTTTGAACCGAAAGTATGAAGCAGTTCTAAAGATCACCTAAGTTGCTCACGAGGAGGTTTAAACAGTAGTTTACAATTTCATTGATAGGAAATTTAAGAACTTTTTTCAGTAATTGAAACACAAGATATAAAAAAAGTAATTAAAAATTTAAAAAAAAATTGACAGAAATCAGTGATTGTAATTCACATTAAGAACTTGAGGTATTTTACTATCATTTGAGTACATGACGAACTATGATATTAAATGAATTTTAAGATAATAAAATTATGTCTATAATCCACAAAATCTGATATTGGTCATTTTGTAGTTTGTGTATTTATTTGAAGAAGCGGACGATCATGATGTCTATAATTTTTAAATCAGGAAAAATTTCTGTTTTTTTTTGTTTTGTTTTTTCTTTTAAAGTTTTCCAAAATCGTTATCGTCTTTGTCTTTGTGTGTTTTTTGTTTATCAGTTTTTGAACAAGTGAACGGTTCTTGTTGAAACTTGAAATGAATACTTCCAAGTATAGGGAAAATGTTTTCAGAAGCTGATCGCCTTTCTCGGATAAATGGAATTGAGTTAGAAATCTGAAATTCGGTTTATCCATTTAAAATCATTACATTTTTTTGTCTTAAATTTTATCTTCGTAAATTAAGGCAATGGCGATAACAATGATGATGATTTTACGGAAGTACGCTCCGTAAAAATTTTACTCCTAGTTCTTTTAGGAATTTCTTGTCTGTTCTATTAGGTATGCATTTCATAAGAATTAATTGTTGACCTTTGGTTCAAATTTATTACGTAATATCTTGTAATTGCGGCGCTGGTTGTATTCAATATTAATAAAGATGATGGGACTATTAGGATGGTTTCCAGAGCAAGGACAGCAATTTGTAGGCGTTGTGTAATGCTGTTATTAGTTTAATTTTTCTGACGACGGTGGTGGTGGTTGTTGTTGGGTGGTTCGTTGGCCGTTGTCTGTAACTGACCCTGAAGGATCTCGGAAGACGGCCAAACGGAGGACGGACGTCTCTTCATTCATCCTCTCTCTCCGATGTCTACCACGCACCTTCTCCTTTCTCCGGCTCGGGAGTAAAAATAGCCCGTCGTCCTACATTCCACCAAACTGCGTTAGGCACCCGGGAAAGACATTTCACCACTTGATCACGGAAAGGAGCGGCAGCTATGGGCATCATCTCCCGCAGCAAGGATTTCCCTTTCGTGGAGTATCGTAAGTGCAGACTGGACGAACGTGAGTCGAAATACCCTTGTCTGTGTGAACCCCCTCATTAGCTCCCGCACAAAAACCGGAACCACCGCTCACGGAAACCTCCCAGCAGCTGCTTTCCACTTTTTTTTAATGTATTATTTCTCTTTTTTTTTCACCTGATCCAAAATTCTTTAATCGCATTTTCCTGCCAATATTCTCTCTAAGTTTGCGCGTGAAACTTCTTAATTCTTAATTTTAACTGTAACAATAAAAACGTGATTCTTCAAACTTGAAAACGGAAGTTAATTCAGTAAAAGACGTTTCAAGATCAAACAAAACTATAGATTAGGTCTGATTTAGGAACGGATTAGTAATAAATAAAACAATAAAAATAAAACAAAATACAAACTTCAAATTCCTGTTTTATTTTTTGTTTTTTTTTTGTTTCTTCGTCTTTTTTTTTTACTATGATCTTAACCGAGTAAACCAATTTACTTGACTGACTTTACAACCTTTTTTTTTTTTAATCAAAATTACATCACCATTCACACTGTTAAAAAAAAATAGGAATTAAAAAAAAAAAAATTCTTTCAACAGTTTTCTTTTAGAATTCCACGGCTACTGTTTTGGTCGTTCTTATAAGTTATTCGAGTTTCGTGGTTTTTTTCTTGTGTAACAGACGAGCGGAGCTAATCTTAGAATAGCCCAGAGAATCCCCACCATACTGTGAGCTGTTAATATCCACTGTCGAGCTTTGGAACTTTATTTATGTAGTGTAAATCCGGGACTTTAAACTTGAAAGGATGCTGATTGGCTCGTTCGGAATTTAATAATAATAATCGGACAATTACGAAATTAAATTAAAACCAGTTATTTAGGCCTAAAAAATTTTAAGACATCTATCATCCCAAAATGAATATAGTCGAAAGAAATTAAAAACTCAACTAATAAAGTATACAGCTGTAATATTATTGCAATATATAAATGTTAAAAAACAGAAAATGTGATTTATGAATTAGTTTGAGTCAAAAAATAAAAAATAATGAACGTTGTTCAAGTAATTAAATGGAATTTACAAAATAAGTTTTTTTTCATTAAATAAGAAAAAAATGCTTAATTATCTAATGGCCACTTAAATCAGCAAACAACAATTAAATTAACACGAATAATTTTTAAATTAATGCCTAAAATTACACTGACTCTTAAAACTTTAAGTTAAAAATGGGCACTTGTTATTTTGTAGTTCAACTAACTGTTATTTTAAACAGTTAGTAAATAAATCGGTCAATTGAAGCTCTATTTAATTATGGTTCTCGGTGCCAAAATTGTTCGTTTCAGTCCACTTTCTCTTAAACCTTTTCACTGCTTCTTGTGCATTTAGTCCTTTAATAAGCGTAACACATTCAATCGAAGTTTTCTTTTCACTGAATTCTTAACTTGTTGAAGGAAGGATTCATATCTGCTTTATATTTTTGTTTTTCATCTGTTTCGTAAAGTAATCAGCATGCTTTTTTTTTTACTTAATAATGTTACAAAATATGTGAAGAAACATTTTTTTTTGTTATGTTTGGAACGGAATAACACTGCAAATAGTTGCCTAATAAATGTAAATTTTATGTTACCATAAATCTAAATTTAATTATTAATCTTTAACATAAATATATATTCCTGTTATGAGATATATTTTATTATCATCTGCCAAAAAAATTTAACCTATATTAACAAATATATAACATGCTTGCAATACTTAACTAAATTTTTTTTTTTCATTTATGCTATCCTATTTACTGCTACTATCCCTTCAGGTTTTTATGCATCTCCCTCTATTGTATTTTCTGAATTTCTTTATACATCCTTAGTTTAACATGAATTTAAATTATAAAAAATTGTAAACAAAGGCTACTTTTTAACTACATGATAATGACGCTAAAATAAAACTTCCTAGATATCAGTTTCGTTTTTTTCAATTTACAATTACGTTTTTCAGTTTACGTAAATACGTAAACGTATTGGCTTACTAAATAGAATTATCACTTGCTGATATTGAAAGCAGTTTTTCGGTAGACGCTGATTATATTTAATAATTTTTATTTTTTAAGGCACGATTAACAAAAAGCAGTATTTTTTTTTTTTTTTGCATATAAGGAGGATTCAAGGCCTCTGTTTCGAGTTTATTTGCACTAAAGAACTTAAGAAAGTAGTAATCGATTGATTGCTTAAAATAAACTCGAAACAGCATTCCTTGAAATCTGTTTTGTACTAAGTCTGCACAAGTGTCCTTATGTTTACATACATCACATCAAAAGTTAAACTGCTAGCTTTTACTCCAAATCTTATAAAATTTAAAATTTTACAAATATATAATATTATTATATTATATAAAAGAAAATAATTCAGCAGTTACGGTAAAATTTTATTATTTATTTATTTATTTATTTATTTACTTATTTACTTATTACATTTTTCACTATTTGAATGTTTTATTTTTGACTTTTTTTTTTTTCTTCTTTTCCTTTTGGGGATTTGAGTGAAACTATTTTTATTTTTTTTTCAAAAAAAAATTCAAAATGTTTCAGTAGACGAAAAAAAAAAAAACCCAAGTGATTAGTTTGAAAACAATTCGTTGAATCACTTACGGCAATTGATAATTAAGAACATTTATTTTCTTAACAGATCCATTAATTAATCTTTTACAGATTGCGTCTTTTGTTTTGGTTCTATGTCGCTGTGTTTATTCTTAATGATGCCAATAAGACTAACGACCTCTTGTCTCATTCAAATTTGGCAACAGTTGCTTGCCAATGAGTTCGATTCAAAACTTATAACATTCTTTTGAAATGAATCTCACTTTGAAACAGATTACAAAGCATTTCATTGAAAGTCTTGGTAATTGATCTTCTCGGTTTCAGTATAAGTTGCGAAAAAGTGTTAAAAAAAAAGCTTATATAACGTTTTTAATAATATATATATATATAATATTTTGGAGAAAGAAAGTGGAGTGTATTTTTGGTTTATTTCTTTCACATTCTCAGTTACCTTGTAAACATATTTGCTTTGGATAAAAAATAATCTCGGCTGATGAGTATTAAATAAGTCAAAAACAAGTATTGGAGGAGCTTATGAACTTAGTTATGAACATTTAATGCCAAGTAGATTTTTCTTTTATCGAAAACAATTCAGTAAAAATGGAATCTTTATTCCTTTCGACGAATGTGTTTTCACAGATGAAAACCCAACTTCCATAAAATATATATTTTCATGAAATTTTAATAAAATACATTCATAAATATATGTGTATATAGACACAGTCATTCTCTGTCATTATTATTATCCTGAATTAATTGTAATTTTTGATTATAAATATTTCTTAAAAATATTTCCTAACAAAAGTAACAATCTTTTTAAAAAATATATGAAGATTTTGAGATTCCTACACATTATTACAAAAGCAACTACAGTGGCATCACTATTTTATTTCGTCACAGATTGAAAGGAAAATGTATATATGTAGGAAATCATTTCATGTTAGGGAATACACATCCATTAAGTGACCTCATCAAGGTAACACTTAATTTAAAACATTGTTAAAATAATTTAATTAGGAGAGGCTTTCCTCTCCAAAGTAACTGAAATACCCCCCTTTCTTTCCAATTAAATATTCCATCAAGTCTTCGAAAACGAACAGCCAATAGGATTCTTGTAAAACCAGATTCCGAAGCTTAGCCTCTTACATTCAGAAGGAAGGCGAAAAAAAAGCAATTATAACTATATCTATCTTGATTTAACTGTAAGTAAAAAGTAACAAATATTACTAGTCTTTCCTTCTTTTGTGAATAGCTGAATAAGGGAGCTAAGTCATATCCGTATATAGAGAATAGGTTATGAATTGTAATCAGACTACAAAGATTTCTAATTTAGTATATATATTTGAATATCCATTTACTGATGTAATTATAATGCAATAATGACAAATTCATGGAATTCCAAGGCCTCTGTTTCGATGTTTTATTTACACTAATGAACTTAAGAAAGTAGTAATTGATTGCTTAAAATAAACTCGAAAGAGCATTCCTTGAAATCTGTTTTGTACTAAGTCTGCACAAGTGTCCTTATACGTAGTTACATATATTATATCAAAAGTTGAACTGCTAGCTTTTACTCCAAAACTTACAAAATTCAAAATTCCCTCTAAAAAGAAGTTAATTCTTTTATTTCTGTATTTACACATTACATAAAAGAAAAGCAAATGCAAAAAATAAAATAGTCCATATATAAAAATGTTTTTCATCCCTTCGTCTTTTTATATCTGCTAAATAGAAATGCCTTGTATGGGCTTTGATGTACGATTTAGGATCTGATTGACATCCACTAGAACATTTCAGATAAATTGCTAAGTATTTGTAAAACATAGTCTTATTACACTTAACGAGAAAATTAAGAGGATGTAATTTAAGGATTATTAATTAGATATCTGAGCTCAGATTGAAATAGAGTTGAATCCTTTCCATGATAACGGAATTGTTCTGCTAAGCTTTCTGGAAAATCTCAAAGTAACTTTCCCATTTATTTTTGTTCGGGGATTTCATTTATGTCAGTTTCATAGCCCTTGTGAGAATTGAAGCCAAGTCATCTTTCGAGATTTCAACGACATAAACATCTCTCGAGTGACGTACATTTACTTCATAGAAGGTTGAAGAAAAATCCTTCATTGGAAGTTTTCTGATAGGATTATCTTATAAAATGAAATATAAAGCTTTTACAGATTCCTAAGATTTGATTTTAATCTATTTTGTGTCCCCTTGATCACGTGATCTTCGATGAATAGAGATCACTATTTTATTAAGAAAAATGCAATTGCCTTTTCATTTTTTGAAATAATGTTATCAAATGATCATTGTTTACGGATTATTATTCAAAGAAAATAACGTAATAAAATACAATCTTCAAACTAGCATTCGTAATTTTAGCTTTGTAAAAAATTCCAAACTACAATGCAATGAAATTGAGATCACTTTTAATTGAGATTTAACGTGAACCTTCTCTTGTTTTCGAATTGTGAATTACAGAAGATAGCAAAAATATGAATTAAAGAAGGATAGTCAAAGAGAAAACCTGAAATTAAATGATGAAGTTTTCAACTTTACGATAATTTTGTAATAATCATAGACACAGAATCCAGCTATCAATAGGTTATCCAGTTATCAACAGAATTTAGAAACTCCAATTTTAGGATAGATTAGGTTTATATACACACATACACACACACATGTACTCACAAATGTATAGATCTTTTCATACAGTAACAAAAATGATTAAACATTTTCTGTAAATAAAAAATATTCTTCATAGCATTAAGACAAAATCTAGATATTTCTTGTGGAAAAAAAGAAAAGTTGCTTATATTTGATCCCCATAAGAAATTTTATGAAACAAATTGGAGTTGTAGAGAATTTTTTAATGTAAACATATTTCATATTATTTTTATGTCCTATAGTTATGGATTTCTCGATGAATTTTTGTAAAAATCTTCAATGCGAAGGTTAATCCATATTTAGCCAGTAGAGTCCGAGAAAGGAAAAGTAAGAAGAATATATTCTATAAACCGTAGCATTTTATTCGACTCATTCACCATCTATGGGTCTTTGGGACGAAATGCCCCAGACTGCAGATGTAGGGAACTCTAGATAGACGGGTTTGCTTGGTCGTAACATTACGGAAAACTGTATGGAAAAAGTAAGCTGTACAATCAAATACTTATATTTTTTAAAAATTTATTTTTATATTATTGGCTTTTGTTAAATCGTTAATTATTAAAGTAATAATTCAAATGCTCGAATTGTTTCTTGTCTACTGTCGGACGGACGAACAGAAGAGTTTTATTTCGTCTTCTTGAAATTTGAATTCATGCATTGCTAACAAAATGCATGAATACTGGTTCAGTTATGGATATTATTTGGCGCTGTGGAGCGGAAAATCATGAAAATAAATATATATATAAATAAAAAAATAGCTTAAAAACAATGGGATAGAACTATTTCGAGTGAAATTTAGGAAAATTAATAAAATATTAAAAACAAAGAAATTCAAAGAGATATTAACAAAATTTCATAAAATTCTGTTTTTTTTTTTTTTTTCTATTCTCTCATTCGAGAAAAATCCCGTTTTGATATTAAACTGTAGCTAAAGATATATCCATTGCATAGTGATATAACAGGGAAACTCTTCGGAGGAGTGTGTGAAAAAACTGTCGTTCATAAAGTAAAAAAAGTGGTGCTCGCCCTTGTGGTCATTTTAGCAAGTTTTTCTAAAAAAAAAAAAAATGCATAAATTTATTTTATTCTGTTGTGAAACGGATGTGTTATTTTTTTTTTTATTAAGTCTAAAGCGAAATGTTGAAATATATGGGAAAGAAGGAAAAAAAAAAAGTTAAAATTTGTTTTGAAATAAATTTTAAAGTGTTTCTTATTGTTGTTATTTTTAAACTTTGATTTTAAAAGAGTTTTAACGTGTGTTAAAATTAATTTAAAGATAAAAAGACACACAAATAATCACATATTAAAATATTTATAAAAAATACTTAAAAAAATGGAGCCTTTCGGGTCCCTAAGCGGGCAACACCCCTTGTCTTGATTATTTGTGTGTCTTTTTATTAAACTTTGATTTCTTAACTCTTGTTGGCCGAAACTGAAATGCCTTGTGATTGGTTCCTTTAACTAAGGTTGAATGTTTATCCAATCACTAACCAGAGAACAACATTCCTGACACGAACACTAATCCCTGCTTTGCGTCGATACAGCTATTTTGGTCGTTGTTCTTGTGAGTGGTCCATTCGTATCTCCTCTAAAGGGTTTTCCACTGAAGCCTAAATGATAGTCTCTTGTTAATCTTTGTTATCAATTCCGATAGAATATGCAATTCACTCATTTACGTATAATGCATTGCACTTCAATTCTCAAAACAAATAACTTATATAGACCCACATACAGTGTTTTTGTAAATAAATATACATATTTTTTTAATGTTTCTCATTTTTTTTAAACAATTAATATTGTACATATTACATGTACATGTTATATTGTACATTTAATTTTATTATAAAAATCTACTAAAATTGGAATCTTTTGATGCATCATAAAAAGTATGCTAGCATTTCAAGAAAAGGGCATATTGCAACAGAAACAAATTATATAAGTATATATAGTTATATAAGTATATTAATAAAGTTCAAATTTTAATTTATGTATTTAAAAAAAAAAAAGGTAAAACAATAAAAAATAAATTACAGGGTTTAAGGGTTATATATTCAAAATTGAAACTTGGAATAGGCCTAATTTATATTATATCAGTTATAACTACATTACTTGAATTTTATTAGTATATAAAAGCATATAATAATATAATTAAAATATAATTAACAGTAATTGTTGAAGCATTCCATTACAGCACTGGCGGATTAAGGGAGGGGTGGGCTGACTGGGCTGCAGTGAGGGGCTCCCAAATTATGTAATTAAAAAGTGTACTAAATTAAAAAGTTAACGAGGAATTCGTGTGGGCATGCATCATTTACGTTCGTATACAGTCAGTGCTTTTTATAAGTGTTTTTATACGCTGCTTAAAAACGCAAATTTTTTTTTTTTTAGTTCTTAATTTTATTAACACTTTGTATATCTGACCAGAATATGATCCCTTTTTACTAATAAACAGAAATCAGTATGACCCAAGGGCCCCGACAAAATTTTCAGCCAGGGGCCCTGTGCAAGCTTGATCCGCCGCTGCATTAAAGGCCTATGTGGTCCTTAGAATCGAGGATTATATTCATATTCTAAGGCTCCTACATTTCGTGATCAACGTGACTTAAGCTCAGGTGGGGTAGCCAGCCCAATGCCCGCCCTTACATTAATTGTAATTAAATAATTATTATTACTTAATTACATAATTAATTGTATGCAAAGGGAAAATAAAGATAATGACTTAAGCTTAAGTTTTACTACTTCCAGAAAATCTTATTTGATAATACATCACGTAAAATCCGCTGTCATTCTAGAACGTTGGCAGAACTTTCATTGCGGAAGATCCATGATTTTACCCATCTAGCGGGAAAGTCAACAACTATTGAAGTTATGTTCTGATTATTCAATTTCTGAAACAGCTGTAAAATTACACTTCAAACATTATATTCCTAATAATTATTCTTCATTTCTATTCTATGTATATTTCCTCAATCCTTTACTTGTAAAATCCCTTCACAATGATATATAAAACCTTCGTATTGTTATCTTGTTATTGTTAAAAGGCACTTATTTACACATTAGAGAAAACACTATATAGTATCTTGTTGTTTAACTGGACTTATTGTTTTCTGCTTAATTGAAAAAAACTGAATTTAGGCCTAATAAGAAATCAATTTATCGAAAATATAATTCTGAATTTTTAGAGTAAATTCAGAATTGTTATTTTTCTTAAGTATTTCAATCTAAAATTATAACAATATTCTTAAAGTTTTAAATAAATAAATAAATACTAATATTTATACAAGTTAACAAGCTTTTTCGAAAGCGGCTTTTAGTAATTTCTACGACGTAATTACATAACTCCAGTTTATTAAATTTTTCATTAAAACGAGAATTTATGCTCGGCTTAAGTTTATTAAATTCAATTCCTTAAGATCATACTTAATCTTTGGCGGGTTTTCATTAATATATTGTATTTCAGTGTTTTCGTTCAGTTTAATTGATTTTGTAATAGAATAAATGATACCTTGTGTTTTCAAATTTAGTAAGCTGTTTTAAGCTTATTGTCAATCGTCAGCTAATACACTGCAAAATACCATGTAACATTACCGTGCTAAAATGCCTACTCAACAAAGTGAAATAGCTGTGTAACGTGCCTTCGAATAAAGTCTTTTTTATTGATACTGTGTAATAATGCCCTTTTTAATGCTTTAATCAAAGTGCTTATTCACTGTCAATCGTAGCATATATCTGACGGTGATGTATTGTCTTTCTTCTTATTTTTTTTTTTTTAAGTTAATTTATTCTTGTTGTTTTAGTTCGAGGAGTTATTATACGTTTTTCTTATATTATTATACGTTTTTCTTAAGTTCAACAGTAATATGGTGTTTATCATTTCAGTTTTGATCTTTTCAATTATTAAAAAGTAAGAATTTCTCTCCTTGGGTCTTCATTTAAAAGGAAAGTGATAAATACGACCGATTTGGCAACTAAAATACCATTGTTTAGGACAATTTTTACGTAATTAGGTGATAATTAGATAGTTAAAAAAAAAAAAAAAAAATGAGAGCAGGAGTGGCCTTGAGGAGTAAAGCCGAAAAAATAATTTTTTTCCCTTCCAAAACCGATAACCGAAACAATAGATGAGAGACGGGTTCTTAGAAATCCCCATAATTTCAGCCCGAAAAACCATCATAATGAAGGAAATGAAACACAAAGCACCTATTATTCCCAATGTTAGCTGCTCTGCGTATCGCTTGTTTTAATGCTTTGTTTAATTTTCTTGTGAACGTATGACCTCAGCTTAGTCAGTAAACGCCGGGGCCTTTACCTCCTACATAGATCTGTAATGGGACACTTTAACCTAAAGATAACAAGGATCAATAGTACCCTTGTTTTTATATTTGTCGGGTTTAATAGCAACAGTGGCCATGCTGCGCCAAGAAAGGTAAAAAAAATATGAAAAAGATTAAGAAATTTTTTGCAAAAAAAAAAAAAAGGATATTATAGATTTAATCTAACGTCTACAATGCCTTTAATAAGAATGGAGAGGGCAAAAAAAAGGGGGTGGTGGTGGATTATAATAAGTGAAGAATGCAATTATAAGTCGAAGTAATAATAATAATAATAATAATAATAATAAGAATAATCTTGTGGGATTTTAGAATTCAAACTGATAGACACCTGGATTATAATACGCCAGATATAACAGTATTAACAAATAGAACTATTTTCATAATTGATATTGCAATCCCTGGAGATGCAAGAATTTTAGATAAAGAACAGGAAAAAATTATAAAATACAGGGATTTGGCAATAGAAACAACACGGCTTTGGATGAAACACACGACAGTGATCCCCATCATCATAGGAACACTTGGAACAATCTCAAAAAATTTTACCAAGTATTTGAACCAATTGCAGTTGTCTGAAATAACAACATCAGAACTTCAGAAAACAGCGCTGCTTGGAATATCATATATACTGCGCAGATACCTGGTGGATACTTAGGTTTCTGGCTGAAACTTGTATCTACTAAAGGCTCCAGTCAGCGAATTTTTGACTGTGTTTCAAAATGTATAATTATAATAATTTTATTGCCAATAAAAATATATTTACAACAGTACAGTTTTGACATCCCAGTTGTCTTAAGGGTAATCCCGTCGAGAAGACAAAAGGGTGTCGGCATCGAGGCAAATTACATATGAAAATAAAACAAAAAGCATTACAGAGAAAAAAATAAAAGATGAAGAAACTGGATTATTTTCCTTTTTTTTTTTTTACAAATATTTTACAATGTAAATTATGAGGGCAAAAAAAATTCAGTTCATCACATTTTGAGGAAACCAGATGCTGAGAAAATTATATAATAAAATAAAATTAGACTGATGGCGTTTACCTAGATAGAAGAAGGAGAAATAAAAAAGGAGAGAGTGAGAAGAAAGAGAGGAGAGGGGAGATTACAATCAATTATTGGGTTCAATTAAAGAGAGGAATTATATATCTATGAGGATTTATGAGGATTGAATTGAGTAGATAAGTGTTGTTTAAGTTTTCTTTTAAATTGTGTCAGAGAAGAGCAATCACGAATTTCCTTTGGAATTTTATTCCAATTTAGAGGAGCTGAATAACTGACTGCTCTTCTTTGATCTTGTTTTTGTTAGTAGAAGACCAGGATTGAGACTAGTTTTATAAGAATTGGAATTGGGTTTAATATTGAAAGTAATTGAAGGACATAGTTTTTTGTTAATTGTTGTGTAGGTGAAAAGAGCCAACTGAAGCTTGTAGATGGGTGAATCTACGGAAAACCTGTAATTCGTGTCACAAAGCAATAAATTGAAAATGATTGAAAATATTTGTCATTTTTCAAAATCACACATTGAAGTACAAAATATACTATAGTTTAGTATATATATTTTTTTTAATTTTATGAAATTTCCAAAAAAAAAGTTGTCCACAGAAGGTGATTCGTCACTTCCGTGGACTGTCACAAGCTACAGTTGGATAGCTTCTAAAGCTCCAAACTGCTTTATTTTTTAATATTTTTCAAATAATATATATATTGTGAAATCAGAAAATACATAAATTTAACATAATATTGAATTTTTTTTCGAATTATCAGTAAACTTTTTTTTGCAACCTCAAGTCTTGTCACAAGGTTTAGCCATCGCTTTTGTGGACATTCCTAAACTTTCTAAAAAATCCATCCGATGCGCTAGTTGTCTTCCATTTCACTTAAAAACAAAAGTTTACACGACGATTTTGGATTGGGAAGTGATTTTATTCGTCTGCGTCGCACATTTGTCAGGAAAATATTACCTTTTTATTCATTTTTCGTAATTTGCACAGCTCATCACGTCACTTCTGTGGTCTTGTTTAGAACCTAATTTTTCTATGGAAAAATGATTATTTCTAGGCTTAATAATTGAAATATGGTAAACTTAATTTTCTGAATGACACGTGTTCCTAACCTCAAAATGAAGAGCACATGGGTCAAGAAACATAAGTATTCGTCACTTCCGTGGACATTTGGGGTCCATGGAAGTGATGATCATCAACAATAGCGGCTACTATGTTTTTCACGAAGACTTGTCTTTCACTTCCAGTCTTTGTTAACTGCCAATAAGGATATTTATAATTACATAAATATATATAAGATATATGTAATTATATATTTACATTTTTATAGACGTTTAAGATTGACAGTCTGATTCATTTTTATTATACATGATTTCCTCTTTTGATAAAAAGTTCTGTTAATTCATAAATTATAGTCTTCTATTTATTTATCTCATAGTTTTTCCCACGTAAATTCACTATTTGGAATATAATTTATATTAAAATTCGACATCGTTATCAACACAAGTCACTTCTGTGGACATAGCCTACCATCATTTTTTTTTTTTTTTTTTTTTTTAAAAATAACCAAAATGCGTTGACCTGAACCACATATATCATGGATGTAAGAACGTCAAAAGCAATTTTTTTGAAAAGGAAATCTTGTAATTTAAAATCTCAAAAATTTTCGACTGAAATTGCAGGTTTTCTGTAGATTCACCCAGATATGTTCGAAAGGAATTATTTTATATTTTGTCCAGAGGGATTGAGTAGAGTAGAGGCGGGGCTTTTTATCTAAGAATCTTAGGAAATGCTTTTGAACTTTAAGTATCATTTTTTCTTGAAATTTGGCAGTGGTACCCCAGATGATTACACCGTAGCACTAGTTTATATACCTACCGTAGCACAAGTAGATATGTAAATCCTTCCAATTGTTGATCCTTCTGTAATGCGGTTCCTCAAAACTCTGTGTATCCTAGGAAGTTGCTGGTAGGCTTAGATTTCTAAAAAGAAGATCCTTATTCTAACTGTGGAATATATCCGATTAGTAGATATAGGCAAATCCACCAAAAAATTGTTAAGACACAATAATCACGATAACTCAGATAAGCATTCATCTTAAAGAATTGAAATTCTACTGATAGACTATCACTGTCCTATGTTATAAGTATCTTCTCACTAAAAATTGGACGCCAACTATATCTTTTTCTTCTTTTCAGTAAAGAGCTTAAGTTGTAAATATGAATTGTTATTAATTCCTAATAGAAATTATCAATAAAGATTACTTTTATTTTGGAGATATTAAATTTAGATTCACGCAAAAATGCCGTCGGCCACACACCTACGATCAGTGTCGAACAAATTACATTACGTGAAGGTAATTCTCGAAACTTCGTTTGACTATCTTTCCCTTCGGTAATAATTGTTAATTATTCATGAAAGATGGAAATTGGATTTCATATATACAAGATGAGAAATGCAAGTGAAACAGTTTTTGTAAGCACGTTCGCAATAGAGCTGGACACTCAGACGAAAATAGAGTGAACAAACTAAAAACCGATTTTTTATTGTTATTCAGAAAGAATATATAATTTAAAAAGAATCTATTTATTCAAAAAAAAAAAAAGGAATGTATATAAAAATATTTTCTTTTTATTCTAAAAAATTCTACGTTAACTATCGATTAAATTTTGATTTCTATCATAATCAAAGTTTCATTAAATGAATCACTTTATGTAGATAGGTTTTGATATTAAATATCGATCTTAATCTAGTCTGTATTTTTTTTAACAACGAATAAATGAAAAATTTCAACCAAATGGAAGTGATGTCTTATGTGGACGTAGATGAATAAGTTAAAGCCTTCTGCAGAAATTGTTCTAAAACAATACAAAATACAAAACAAACGTGTTGTTTTGCGGATATGAAAACGTTTTCAATTAACTGACGTTTTATAAATTAATTCGCTGTTAACTCAATTCGCCATCTACGTCATCAAAACGAAAGACGATGTAAAGGAGATCTATTCGTAGATCTCTCTTTCAATATGTTGACATAACATGCAACAAGGATGTTGAAATAGAGATCGAATATCCAGCTTGAATGAATTTTTAAAATTTTTATACTGACAGTACATACCTTTAATTTATCTACTATCCTGTTCTATTGCTGGGATACGGCAAAGATGCCATTTGTTTCTTAGGTTAGTGCGCATGTCAAAGCCGGATGTTCTTTGTACTTCCGTTATGTGCCTCCCCCATTAGTTTTAATTTTGTTACAGCTCGCGCGGATATTAAGAGGATTAAAAGGCCAATTAATATCCATTTTTGAAGACATCCACAGAAACCCAATGTTCCAGTTCTCATGCTATTTTATGGCTTTTTTTACTTTTATTGCAATTTACTTTTTCCACAAGGAAAAAATTGAAATGTGAGACTGCATGCTTATTTAGAAGCAATAGGCTAACTTTCAAGAGGATCCCTTCTGTAGTTCAAAAATTATTGGGAGAAGGGGGGGGGGACCACATATACTGAGTGATTTTGATAAGCCTCACATTCTATTGGAACGTAGGCTTAAAAACGTAAATAACTATTCTAACATCTAACAAAATCATTTAATACAAAAAAACATAATCTTTCTAAGTAAGGATTTAGTTCACTAAAAAGGAGATGTCTATTGTCAGGGATTACCGGATCTCCTGAAGGAGAAAAAATATGTTGGCATTAACATGAATAAATTACGATAATTCAAAAATTACTTACCTTAAGGAGGTGCAAATCTTAGTGGAAATTAGAAGATCTTAAGAGTGGAAAACCAAACTATATGAAATTACTTTTTAATATTATTACTATCATCAAATACTCATTTTCTCAACTATTTTGAGCCTGATCGTGATGATATTTGAAAGTTAGCTTGTCAGTACACCTGTATTATTTGTTTTTCTGTTAAAGCATTTTATCATTGTCAGAAGTAGATCCCAAAACCATTGTAGCTTTTAATGGATTAGAAAGATTAAGAAAAAAAACAGAACTTTGAAAGTAATCCAATCGATAGGAAGTATTGTTTGAAAGTAAACTATTCTTAGATGTTGCGCCTCAGCTGTCTGCCAAGAGACGATAAATGAAATTCAAGGTAGAAATAGTTGCTGAAATCCTCCCTCACGTCATCTTCGCTCTGTCGCCTTTCCAATTGGAAGAGTTCATTTTTGTTGGAAGTGAAGACCATCCAAGTGGCAGGTTATTGATGAGAGTGACTTAAATATTCCTGTGCTTAGCGCACGTCATTCTAATGGACGTCACTTAGTCTTAGATTGGAACCTCATTGGTTAGATGTATCCATTGTCTCCAGCTGTGCTTTCATATCTTACAGGACAAGTGGAAAGTGAGAGATTTTTTTTTAAAGATTTCTTTACTACTAACAACTATTTATATGTTGCGGTCACTATTTACTATCTTCTAACCTGGCACGATCTACAAAAGACTTCACATTAATCTTTGTTCTGGTGAAGCGAAATAATGGGTCTTGCTTGAATCCTTTTAGTATCACATTCATCAGTTAGTCTCTGATATAGCCTTGTATTTGGAGAGTGACAGCATCTTAAAGGTACTTCCTTCTTTGACAAAGCTTTATTTTCAATTTGAAATATCTTAGATCATACATATCATTTAAACTCTGAAAATTTTACATTCTGAGCTACAGTTTCAGAATTACTAAAGAAGTCTTTCTTCTTTTGTTATCATCTTCAATGATGGCTGTGTCTTGAGGAAGGAAAAGTTTTTTACGAATAAGAAAACTAGTAGGGAGTGAATAGGAATTTTTTGGAAATATTCCTATTTACTTACTTCTACTTAAGTTAGGGTTTCATTAGCATTGAAATATTTATCAATCACTTGAGCAATTCTGTTTGGCATCATAGCTTCTAGCTAAGCTAACATCAAGACTACATATAACTTAAGATTTAATAAAATCAACCCTTTAACTTGTAATTCTTACACAAACTATGAAAATGTAGAGGCCTATCATGCTTTATAAGTCCATTTCCTCCCCCTCTCGTGTGTGTGTTTTGTTTTTTTTTTGTTCTTTTTTTAAGGACGGGGGAAATGCATTTACGCATACCAAGGAATTGGTAATGTGAGACTCAGTCATAAAAGATTACTACTCACTAAAACCCTACGTCCGACTTACAAAACACCCTACACGGAACCACCTGTGTGTGTGTGTGTGTGTGTGTGTGGGTACAGGGTGTATCAGGAAGAAATATGAATATCCTCGTAGGAAGGTGAGATTTGAATGTACACTTGCAAAATTATGAAGAATAATAAAGATAAGAAAGAGATATTACGTACGATATTTTTTCTTCAAGTGACAATCTTTTAACGGTTCATAATAAATTCTCAAGGTACTTTGCAACTCACATCGACTCATGTGCTTTAGACTGGGGTACATAAGGGAAGGACAATATTGAGCACAAATTCAATATATTATATATTCAATAGCTCAACTCGGAAACGAATTGAAAAAAAGTGTTTACATACACTTTTTTCCCGCTTAGAACAACCGATACTATCTATCAGGGGTGCCCAGAGGGGGGGGGGGGGGGCAAAAGGGGCAGATTGCCCCGGGGCCCCACAAAAAGAGGGGCCACATCAGGCCCGAGGTGCCCCGCCGTATTTGATTGTCCTTCTTTTTTTTTGGTTGTAGATTTTCGGGATGGAGGAGGCCAAATATCCAAACGTTGCCCCGGGGCCACCAAAAGTCTCTGGGCGGCTCTGCTATCTATAACCTTTCAGAATATTGATTTTTTTCAGAATATATCCTGTGTAAGTAGTTCCATGCCAATTTTCAAATACCTAATTGTAAGATCTAAAATAATTGTTCAAAAATAAGTACATTTATCAAGAGTTTCTGCTTTTCTGTATAATTAAACGCTGGATTATGGAGCTAAAGGTTCGTAGATTGGATGATTTTGATTCAGATTTTTATCTATGGTCCCAATATGTACTAAAATCAATAGTGAATGATTTACTATCGTAAAATTTCAGCTAAATAGTTTTTAATTGACGTGAGCATTGTTTTAAACGATATTTTGGTTGATTGATATATGCTTGAGATATATCCATATATATCGAAATCAATTCACGACATAAATTCTGCACTTGGAGCGCTGCAGTCGATCCAAAATGGCAGCAGTTATTGGGATTCTCTCAAGATGCATTGAATTTTCGTAGATTAAGAGATGAACATCTTCCGATAAACGCCTATAATCTAAAATTGAAAGGAAGCTTTTGAATTGGTGCACTGCAGAATTTAGGAATTTTATCGAATGCGAAGTAGCTATCAGCAGCGGAGAACATTATTTGCTTGATAATTAGAGTCGAGTAAGGCACCGTGTAAATTAATCATTCCATTTCACCTCCTCTGCTCTCACAGGAAAAAATAACAAAAAAAAATCTATGAATATTGAGAGTTTTAGGAATTTCTGAAAGGCAGGAATTTCACAACGGCTGTTGCGTTGTAACAAAGGAAAAGAGAATAAAAAGACAAAGCCGAATTGTCTGTGTTTCTTATTAAACTTAGATTAGTAATTGGATTTTGGATATATTGTAGAAATTATAAATACAAGTTGCTAGAATAAATAAAAAAAATGAATATTTGAGTCTACGAATATTTGAGACAAAGAAAAAGAAACAGCAAAAATTTGTCAGTCTGTCTGTGAATTAAGAGTTCTTGAAAGAACTTAAAACCTGTTGTCCGTAATTTATTTTTATTTTTCAGCACGACTTAAAAGTGAAAATCATAAAAAAGAAAAACGTCCATTTCTTTTAAGTTAAACTGTCAGTAGAAATTTTCCAATTCTGAAAAAAATAAAGTAATCAAATCGTCATTAGTCACTGAAATTGCTTTAATAATGATATCAAAGTACATAAGACGAGCGGATTACCGAAAAGCATTAACATCCATTGTTGGGCATCATTGTTCCGGTTCTAACTACGGTAATTTTTGTAATCTTCACGGACTGATTTCTTGACAGTGACCCACACAAAAAGAATTCCAAATATAAAAAGACAGATAAATACCAAGTTCCAAGAAGATCCAAAAAGGTTCTTAGAGGACGGGTACACACACAACAGACTGAGTGACTTCATAAGCCTCACTTCCCTGAGAAAGTTGTCAAAAAAGAAAATTATCTGAAATAAAATAAATTATATATCAGTCGGAAGACACATAGTGGATT
This sequence comes from Thereuonema tuberculata, assembly GCA_023159025.1. Lineage (NCBI taxonomy): Eukaryota > Metazoa > Arthropoda > Chilopoda > Scutigeromorpha > Scutigeridae > Thereuonema > Thereuonema tuberculata. The sequence goes on along the minus strand of JAFIDM010009631.1, from coordinate 268,177,521 downwards.
AATATACGTATGAAGAAAAGCAAAATGAGATAAAAACCCTAATATATGAGTCCGCTAAAAATACGTATTATTGCTGTTATTAAATAATATAAGATGTCTTTTGGGAGATGTATATTTAGCTCTTCCTAAGCGGGCATTCGAAAGCGGGCATTATGACATTAAATAATATTATGTATATCTACTGTATTCAGAGTTCTGTAAGTTGAACTTATAGAGCAATAAACTGTTGATATTACATAATCCACTATTAACTTTTGAATGTGTAACATTTTAGTTGAAAATAATTAACCGTATCTTCCAAGCCATGCTAGACAGAAACTCTAAAAATTAGAAAAAAATCCCCCAGATATCTTATTCGTAATCGAGTTTCATTAACATGGATTTTCCTTCTATATAAAAGAATCGAACATCTTTGACAGTAAATCGAAATCTTTTTTTTCTCTCCACGATATGGTTAGGAAACATCCTGCGGTTATCAGGGGAGAACGATTACTATACTTGCAATATGAAAAGATATTCCGCGTATCTGGTATCTCGTACTTGATGCCTAAGCTTCATTTAATTTTTGAAGCAGTTTGTTAAGTATTTTGATAGAATAACTTGGGAGGATGTTGTTAATCTTGTTATTCTTTGGCTTTAGTCAGCTTCAGTGTATTGATCGCCACATTTCACACACTTAGCTTCAACTACACCTGATGCAACTTGACCTTGCACGCGCTTTAATTCCATTCTTCTTCCCTGTTACATCTGACATCCGTCACTGTGACGCTCATGCACGCTATTGCACATAAATCAACATAATAAGCGCTCCACGAATATCTAGTCGGCAGTTCAATGCCAAAAAACCATTCGCCACTTGGACGGCAGTTCCATTGAATGAAACGGCACGTGGCACGTGATCAGCACTCCGCATCTTTATCCCCGACCCCCTTTCACCCACTTCTCCCATCCGCCAATCGCGTGACGCCGTCGTATCGATCGTGGGTACCCGGGCAGGCCTAACTGGTGGTCGGCATCGCTTCGCTGTACATCGCAGAGGAGTTGCCGGTGCCGGAGGAATGCAGGCGGACGATATGTGCTTATGCACTTACGGCACCGTCGCTCTGAAGCAGGTGACCCCCGCTACATCTACGACACACTGGGGTAATGGAATCGTCGGTGAGTCACGATTTTTGTCTTTTCCATCCTAAAATTCCTGAAATAGTTTCGGACTTTGGGTTATCATACAACCAGACTCGAAAACCCGGGTCACGTTTTCGAAATTTCCCTTCATCCCACATTAGAAAATTAAAAAAAAAAAAAAGAACGGCGAAATAACAGAAACCCTTAGAACTTGTAATTGATTAAAAGAAATTGTTTGAAAAAAGTACCGTTTACTACTAAAAAAATTAAAAAAAAAAAAAAAATCCGTTTTCACCATAACAGTTTCACATTGTTTAATCGCCAGTCAATGACGGACAAATGGCAGCTAGGGTACGTGATCAATCGCAGCTTCTCGCATCCCACTGGAGATGACCACATATTCCTAAGGGAAGAAGAGATCGGCCCACTAATATCTTCACATCAAACATTTTTTAACTACATCTCTCTCATTATAAAGAATGAACGATAAGACAGTATTAAACTTCATCAATTTTCGTTGAGTTAGGGTCGATCTTATCGATGCTATATTAACAGGTTAACCATGTAACTGCGTTGTTTAGTTTCCTTAAAAACACATACTTTTTTTTTAATAATTAAGTACTTGTTGAATATTCATTTTCTAAATAAATACATAATAAAAAAAAAAAAAATCTAAATTCTAACTGAGAGTTGATTAAATAAAATATGTTGATTTAAAATAGCTTAAAAACTAAACTCTTCTATTTATTTTTTCTCATTTATTAATTAATAAGAAAAAACCCCGAAACTCCTCTTTTTTAAAAATGTGTAAGAAATTGCTTGTTGGAAAGATATTCTTTCATTTAATATTTATCTTACCACTAAGTCTAAGTATTTAATAAAAGGGTATCTTTAATATATTTTAAGCATACAAGTGTTTCTCCGATTTATCAACAAAATCAGTGTTATGGTAAAATTATTATTAATAATGGATTTTTTTCATTGTGTTTTTCTTTAGTCTTTATTTCTTACTTCTTTTTTGTTATTATTATAGCATTGATTTGTTTCATTGGCAGTTTAATTCAGTTAATTTATAACTGCTATAAAAGTTTTGAACTTATCGGGATGATCGTCCTTCATTTGTCAAATGACGTCACAACCCTCTGCTCAGTCCTTGTCCTTGAAGAAGCCGTTTACTCTACACATGGCTATTCTACCCTGGTGCCAATTGAAGCCTCAAATGTTTTCTTTCTATCAAAAGAGATTAATAGTTTAAATGTTATTATAAATTTTACAAAGTATCAAGTGACTCAAATCAATTCAACAGTTAAAAGTCTCCATTTTTTTTTACTTATTTACTTCAAATATGATTTTTTTTTTAATTATTGAAATTATTTGCTTTTCCTTTTCTAAAAATAATCCATTAAATTAATTGTTGCAATGTTGTGACTGTTTGTGATTTTCCCAAGTTAATAAGTGTTTTCATTCAAAGTGAATCGATTTTTTTTTTTTTTTAATTTTTTTTATTTAAACCTATCGTTTTGACATATCGTCGATTGGGTTACTTAGTGACGATCCAAAGAAGGGATTGTTTACTGTATTTCTTTTTAAAAAAAAATCCCACTATTGAATAGGAGTGTTAACTAAAAATCGTGATAATTCTGTTTTGTTTTTTATACTTTCATAAAAGACATATTTTTATTTTATCTTTCATTTATTTTAAAATATAAATGTGGAAAAATATTAATTCAAAATTTCCTTTTTTTTCATATGATTGATTTATGTTCATATAAATCAGATTTTGTAAAAGTTCTCATACAATCGGTTGAAACATCCTACAACTTTCGTTTTCGATTAAAGGCGCTTCAGCATTTATCAGAAGAAGTTAATTAAAATTTCGTTCTATTTTCCGTAAAAGTCAAAAGGTAAGGAGCTCTCATGCGCAGATCATTCAGGTCCTAACCTAAATTGGAGACATCGGCTACCAATGACCACCGGAATGAATTTGGGAGGGTCCGACACCCTCCCACTTGTAACTCAGGGGAAAAAGACAAAAAAATCAGCATTCCATTTTAGCCTTTCTCTGGCACTAGCAATTTCCCTGTCACAGCTATTATCAAATTTTTTTTTAATAAGTAATTATTTATTAATCATATCGTACATCATTTATAATCATTTATAAATAACTACAAATTCTATAAATATACTATTTATTTTGTTTGTATTTCTTTATAGACAATTCTTTCTGTTGTTAAGAGTGTCTCATTTAAAGGAAAAAAAAAAAACTCCTGTTCTGCATGTTGTTTTTATTTCGCCAATTTTTTTTTTTTTTTTAATTTTTTAAAGCCCTCTAAACATCATTTTCCAGAGAACTCATTTTCTCCTAAATTTCTAAATTACTTTTTAGTTTTTAGGTAAAAAAAAAAAAAAGCTGAACTTAAAACAATGGGACTCAATTAAATAAAACGTAATGGCACTGAAAACAGCATATTGAATTTCTTAAATGTTCAGAAGTTCTGAAAACGCTATCTTTGAATAAGGCGGGAAAAGCTTGAATTGAAATGTCTGTCAATGGTCTGGACAGAGGTGAATATCGGTTTTTACATAAGAGTAAAAAAAAAAAAAAAACCGCAAATCTTACACCAGTTGCAGACCAAAGAACACTAATGCATGATTTAAGGATAACTTAAATAAAAAAAAATAAAAGTTACAATTTATGTCAGATCGCTGATTTAGCCATTTTTTTCCCATTTGAATCGACTGCATATTAATTCTATTGTAATTATTAATATTATAAAAAATAATATTGTCTGAGTTGATTATCATTTTATTTATGTCAAAAGAATATCAGAAGATTTTTTTGATAATTTACAATTACTTTTTACAAACAGTTCGTACAGTATATACTTCAAATGGCTTCTTCCTCATTTCGAATAAGGATTTATAGTTGACTTCAAAGACCACATTAAATAAACTCAAAAGCATGATTCATAAAGTACTTTTTTATTAATTTATAATTGCATTCAATGTGGTATGACTATATGAATTTCACTTAACTCTAATAAGCTATTATAGTAGTAATAAGCTATTCAATGAACAATTTGAAGAAATAATTAAAATTCTAATTAAATATTAATATAAAAGGAAAGAGCTTCAGAATTCCCCCCCCCCCCCGTAAATACAGCAATTTCATTTCTTTAGATTTTTAATTTGTTTCTTAACAAACACTGTAACAACGTTTCAAATACCCAAATTTCTACTGATCATTTTTTTTTATCTTTTTCTTTTTTTTGCAACTAGAACCTCTAGATAACAGTCGGTTTCTTGACCCAGATATTGATTTCAGATCCAGATACAAGTGTTTTTAGCTTGCTTTTCCCAATGGAAGTTCAAGAGATCTGCTTAAAAACTTAGTATAACGGTAGAGTCAAGCTGAGACCCTGGGACAGCTGTTTCGAGCTTACTAGCTCTCTTCAGTCAAAGCTAACCAACAAAAGGCTTACGAGGGTCAATTGCCTTTTGTGGTAAGCGAAAGGCTGCCCAAGGATTTGAATTCTACATTTTGTTATTGTTTTTATTTTCTTGATTTTAGTTTCTAAGGGATGAAGATCACTCCCCCCCCCTCCTCAATACATATGGCATTTTGCCTATGGGGTCGCTAAAAAGGCTATTTTTCTTAAACTTCTTTCCTCAAAAATTAGCTACTTTGATAACAATTAGATTTACTTTTGTCTCCTTTGCCTCTGTTTGTTAGCATATTAATATTTTATATTTTCCTATTTGTAGATTAGCCAGAAATAGCCCAATAACAGAATTGAAGAGTGACTTTCAAATTATTATTCCTATTAGTAATGTAAATATCATTTAACTAGCATGTTATGTTCCTGTTAGCACGTGCTGTTGTTTTAGATTACAGAATAACAATTAAAGATATGTAAAAATCGAATTACTGTTTTCTGTATTTGTTGGTCATGTATCACGTTACAAGCAAATCGATTGTCTTATCTCGTTGGATGCAAAATTTGAAAACTATTTTTGTATCAGTGCAATCAGACATTGAAATTTGTTTGAGATTCAGTTGATTTCCCTTGGGGGGGGGGGGGGTATTTGAATTGATTTTTTTTTAGATTGTGGAATTGAAGTCAAAGTCGATGAAAATAAGTTTGACTAAAAAAATTGAATAAAATAGAAAGATAAAAAAACACTAAGAAGGTTTCCTATGGATTGGTGTTTGGACCTGGATTTGAAGGTAGCTTCGGTTGTATTTTACGAGCACTGCAGCGTAATTCCAACCTTCGAATGCGGCTGAATGAAGGTAGACTTTTCCCGCGATAACCCAACTAATCGGCCTCCCCGTCTCCCGTAATGGGCGGTTCCTGGCGCAGAACCACGTGAGTTCAGGGGTGTTACGGCGGAACGGAGTTGACTTTGAGTACGGAAGTGTAGTGCTCTAAGATTATGATGCAATCAAACTCATTGTATCTCAATAAGAAGGAGAAAGAGAAGCCAAAATGGGACGATTTCTATTATTTATATTCCTTTTTATTCCCTGTAGGTGAAATCTTATTCCCCAACTCTTCTAACGACGGATTTCATGTCGAAGTAATGATTTTCTTCAGTATCCCAGTTATTTGAATAGAAGACGATGTTTTAAAATAAAATTATGATATTTTGAAAAATTCATGAAATGTGGGCCATTCTCTGTAACTGTCCTTGCGCTTTTCCACCTTCGTCGATGGATCACTGGTGTTCCTGACCTTAGCGAATCTCGCATCCAATAATTCTTCGACAATATGCAGAATCATGTTTACGCTGAGTCACGCCAATTTCTAACTAAAAATAACTTTCATTGAGATTATCGTTTTTCTAGGTACTGGGAGAGAGGAAAAAAGAACAACATTTAATTTACACGAAATTTCTGATTTAAATAAAATTATTTTGTTTTTTCAAATTTCAAAATTCCTTCAATTTCACGCCTTTTATTTCTTTATAAAATTTGCATAATTTTATAAAGATATGCATATTTTTCTTCTTCCTTCAGATTTCTTCAGCCGTTTGATTATTCTTAGAGTTTACGATCTCTTATCTAATTTAATTTTCTTTTTTAAAAACTCGCAGCTATTAATAAATTCACATCTATATTAAATTCTTCTTCGAATAAGACTTTTTATTTAAAGTAATTTCATTTTAATATTGAAACCTAAACATTTGAGTTTAAGAAGTTTCAAGCCAAAGTAAGGCCATGAATAATAAAAAGCCTTTAAGTAAAAAAAAGTTTATTTCTCGGTACATTTAAAGAAATATTTATAATCTTATTTCTTATTGTTATAAATGTGTTAAAGCTTCCTCCTACTACATCTACCACCAAATATAGCGTTTCTTTTTATCATTTTCCTCCACTTAACATTACATTTTTCCATTTTATTTTGTCAGTTATGACCGCCAAAAATTTAAGCATGAAATTTGAGGAATTGGTACATGTAATGAAATCAAATTGTTAAATATAAATAAATAAATAAATTTGTAGTTGATTGAAATTTTCAACCAGAAATTTCAGTCTTCTCTTGAATCATTGCCTATAGAATTCTTCAGCCAACAACATTTTACCAACTTATTAAATTCTTAAGCTCAAGCCATTTTGATGTTGATTATTTTCGTCGCCAGATGGCGCAATTGTTGATTTTCACTTGCCTGTGCGCTTTGCTCAGGATAAGGAAACGATTAGTTGTGCTCAATGAACTTAATGGAAATACACAGATTTAAACGTTAATCTGGTTTTCAGTAGTTGAATTTAAATAAAGGATTTTGGTTACAATCGTTGCAAATTGAAAAACAAAATTAAGAGAGAAAAAAAATGTTGTCGTATGAGAAAAAAAAAAATAAAATCCAGAAAAATCTTCTGAATTGCATTACTTATATTAAAGAAAGCGTTCAAATATTAAAGTTTCAACAAGTCATTTTCAAATAGTATTTTAAGACCAGAATTTTTACCACCTATTGGAAAGTAAGAATCATCATTAGTCAGCATATATGTGTGTGTACCTAATAATTTTTGAACTTCCTGATGAGTCTTCTTGAAACTTGGTTTGCATATTTTAGGACTTAGAACGATTTAACTTTTCTATTTGGAATCTTTTGCAAAAGGGGTCCTTGTCGAGAAATTGGATTATCCTACAGAAAAGTATTGGAATCGAAACAATGGATTTCTATTCTATTTCTAATTAAACATCTCATTATCTTAAACAATCAATATTAAATGGCTTTAGTTAATCCAGTGAAGGTGATTTAATGTGATTGGCATTAATCCAATTTAAACAAGTAACTAAATAATGCGGAATTTTATTTTATTTTATTTTTTTTTCAGAAAATTAAAACTTTTTACTATTTATAAATACTAAAACTTGAATATAAATATAGGCTTTTAGTTTTTATGGTTTCCACGACTTGAAAAAAAAAAATAAGTAACATTCCAGGAAAGTAGGCTTGAGTTTCTTCGAACTGGTCATTTCTTATAAATTTTATTGCTGTTTGCTTTTTCTGAAAGGTTGCGTAAGAATCTACAGCTTCCTCGTAATAAAGTCTGTTTCCGTGCATGTGGTAAGACATTAGGATAATCTTCAGTAAGAGGAGATGATCGTACTAACAGCCATTAATTCAAATTCAAAAGAATTTTAAATTGTTTCTAAAATTTTTTAAAACTAAAAATCAATGTTATCTGATTTATGAATAGAGGAAAAGCTTTAATGAAGTTTTGCAATCATAAAAATTTGAAATATAATGGAAAAATTAATTAATGTCAGATTAATCAAAACGAACAATATTAACTAGACACAGGAAAAAAATATGTTTAATTAATCTTTATACAGATATCTGAAAATATGAGGTAGTTTCAAAGCAAACGATGAACTAGGAATATGAAAAGATATAATCTGTATGCAGCACTAAAAAAAAAGATAAAGAAGTTAATCCTCAAAAAGTTATTTTTTGATCAAAAATTATTCTACTTAAAGCATAATATTTATCAATTAATTTTTTATTTGAAAGAAGTAGAACTTATAATCTATAATCAATTTTATACTTTATGGTGTCTAATTACCACACATTGACCTAATATTCGTTTGCTCCACTGTGGTCAAGATAACTCGAAACTGTTGACCCTAGAAAGCTGAACTTTTTGATGGCTGACGTTCTTCTAAGGAAGATCCTTATTGATTTTCTACGTAGTATTCCCTCTTGGACTACGACATTTATCAAAATGAAAGAGGCAAGAAGAAAATCTCCTAAATTCTTCACATTCAATTCCGTTATATGTGAGGAAAAAAAAAAAGTAGAATTCCCTTCGTGTAATACATTTTTCTCTTCTCTACTATCAGTTAATTTTTTTCTTTTTTCAATTTAGCCTCTAAACGATTTCTTACTTTCTTCTCTATTTACGATATTCGTTTGGTGCTCAAAATTATTTGTTATTATTCACAAAATGCAGAAACAAAACCGATAACATCAATGAACGAATTAAGTAAATTCGTTGAAGATCACGTGGTTACTCTTATTAACTTAGGAATGTTTCACTAATGGACTGGAACTGATTCCTTTACAGTGAAGTGGAACGGGACAGTGACATGCTGATGAAAGCACCAATAGATAGATGCCTTGGCTTCTTTCAAAGGTCACCGAACTCACAGTTGCCAATCAGGGCATTTATCTTATGAATTCACAAGATGCATTCTTTCAAAAGCATTTTATAATTTCATCGTATCTATGGTTTTTGTAACAACTAGACCTCAATTAATTAGAATATCGTGAGAAATATTTTTCTGGCTACCAGATTCTCTAGATACCATAGTTTTATTGATAATTTCTCAAAATCTCGTACAATTAGTTTCCAACATTAATCGACTTAGTTATAATTTGTAATTTAGTACGGTTTCTAAATATTCCTAATTATCACAGAAAGTGTGATTTACATTTTATAATAAATTTCAACTTTCAGATATGATCCAATGTCTACGATTGTTACGTTTCAAAATTGTATTTTATTCTTTTTTATTTGATCTTTTCTTATGATTAGGAGTTGATTAAATACAATTTACAAGCAAATATTGTGTTTTGCTATTTTTTTTTTTTTGAAACTGATGAACTAAAAAAAAATCTAAATTAGTTAAATATTAAAAAAAAGTCATACTGAAATTGCATGAGTGAAATAAATAAATAAATAAATAAATAAATAAATAAATAAATAAATAAATAAATAAATAAATAAAACATCAGAGTTTCGTTAAGTTTAAACTCTGATTTGTTTATTATTCTGATTTCAACTCTACGTGAAGCGACGCAGGCATTTAATCAGACCGATCATTTTTTGCCCACTTTGAATAAAATTAAATTTTCATTTTTTTTATTTTTTTTATTTTATTTTCCTTAATGAATCTGTTATAAGATCAGATAGAAAAAAAAAATATATATTTGCATGAGAAATTAATATCGTAGAGACCAAAACAGTTTTCTCAAACTTGATAAAGTTCCATGGGGGAGTTCAGTGAATTAAGATTTCAGTACTTATCCTTTTTGTTAATGTGCAAAAATAAATTTAAGTAAATAAAAAGAACTATGTATTTTTTTCTTTCAAGCTTTGGAACACCTTTGAAATATTGTAGTCACTTATGAACGGCACTCACTCTACAGTAAATGTTTTTTTGATCAGTCATTTGAAACTGGTTAAATTAGAACAATAAAGTATTAATTTTGTTTTGGAAGGATAGCCCCCCATAGTGTTATGTAAATAATTATACACTTAGAAGATGACAATTGATGATACAAGTGACAGATAGGAATCGAGCATAATACTGAGGACAAGTCACAACGTGACGTCACAATCAACTGATCAATAAGAAGGGTGGTCGTAGTATTCCTAAGATATGACAAAGAGAATAAAAAGCATAAGTTTTGAAATTATTTTTTTAATTTTAAAATGTTGAAATTAAAACATTAAAAAAATAAGAAAAATCTTCATAGAAATTCTGTCTCGGTAATTTCGTTTACCAATCATAAATTATATTGGTTTTTATTAAATTTTATATTTTCATTCTGAGAAGAAAACAATAACTTGAAAACATTAAATAAAACCCCTTATTTACTTTAACTACTTTTTTTTATTGAGGTCGCTCACTTATTTCAATTTTATTCTAAATGTAAGGAAAACTTCCTCTTCCTTCATGTAAGCAGTAATTCGTAATATTGTTGTTCTGCTTTGTTAGAGGACTTAGTTTATATAAAAACAGAATCAATAAAATTTAATGGAACTACAATCTTTTCAAACAAAGTGAAAAACACAACAGAAATACTTGATAGTGAATAATTTTACGACTGGGTACATTTATCTCAAATCTCCGCCAGAGTTGGTTTCTCTGCTTGACTCCGGTGTTTCACAAAAAAGCCATCGATATGTCTTCTCTCCTTCTTTAGCCGTTTTCTCAGACCATTGAAGCTAATTTACAGTTAGGCCTACTACAAATGGAGCAACTGTTCAGTACTATTCTAAAACAAAATAGTTATAAATAAATAAGTCAATTACAATATAGAACATCGTTTATTTGAAGATGCTCGAATGAAATATAATATTTCTTTGGTTATGATAGATTAGGGTGTCATTTGGTAATTTTTATTTACTTCAGTTCACTACTTTGAACTTCATGCTTATTAAACAAGAAGTTTGAAAGAATATAAAGCCTACTTTTCTCAAAATGCTAATATTTATTTATTTACTTATTTATTTTTTAAGTCGTAAAGCAACAAAAACGAAAAGTTTTCAATTATATTCCAATTTGTTTAATTGCAAACACATTTTTCATTTTCTCAAAAAAAAAAAAACTTAAATCCACATTATTAATTTAAATTGTGTAATTTTAATGTGACCAAACCAAGCAATTGGCTAAGATTTAATATTTACTGTTTAAGACATTGAGATATTAACAGAAATAGAATAGAAATCCATTGTTTAGATTCCAATGCTTTTCTGTGAGAATTTTTGTTGTCTTCTGACGCTAATTTCTCATTTGGAAAAGATTTCCAATAAAAAAATTAGCTCATCCCTAGTCCTCGAATAGGCATATCAAGTTTCAAGAAGAACAATCCCGCAGTTCAAAATTACTTGGGAATGTGAACACACAGATACAGACTACTTTGATGTGCCTCACTTTTCATATTGGAAAAAAGGCTAAAAAAAAATGCAATTTATTATCTCATGTTATCTATTAATATCAATTGTAAACAATTGTTAATAATTTTACTTATTTTTATTTATTAGATAAAAAACAAAAGTAATTATGCCTCCAATTTGGTCTAGTATCCTTTAAAGATGACTCAATCTATAATGGTCTATCATCCTTTATGCATTGAGAGGAAAGAAATAATAGAATAAAAGAAGCTCGCCATCCCCCACTGTCAATTTCGAAAAGTCGTTCTAAAGAATAAAAATAATTAAAGAAAGTTATTTATTCTAGTGAATTTAGGATAGTGACAAATCTCGGGTAATGGATTTACGACTCAAAAATCCCAACTTGTATGCCATTAAAGGCAATGTTTAATTTAACTAAGAACAATTTATATCCTAGGAAGCTGACACTTGACTAGCAAATAGTTATTTTGCAAAGATATATGAAATGTGAAAGATGAAGTTTCAATTGGAAAGCAAGATACAGATTTAAACAAATCTTTAGGCCTTGATATTACGTGTATTTTTAGGCCCTTTACGTGTATTTTTTTTTTTTTTATCCACTGCTTTATCCATAAAGAAAGATTAAAAAAAAAGATAAGTTTTTCCGGAAAGGTAACTGACGGGAACACTTTCTGAGTTATCTTCAAACGCGTATGTTTATATTTACTTCTTTTTTTTTCTAGAAACTTCACTTCTACACCGACTTAAATATTTTTTTGCGTTCTTTAAAATACTCTTGATGAAAGGAAATTTATCAGTTAAAAAACTTTAAAAGAAAAAAACAAAGAAACACGCAAGTTAAATGATATACTGTATATTCGGGTAGTCTAAAATTTTGTTTGTATAATAAGCGATTTCCTCTCAGTAACTTTTCAAGCATTGAAAGGATCTTCCTGAAACACAGTTCCTCCTTTGCAGCCGATTATTTCTGTTCACAAATTTAGTAGGATGGGGAGATAAAATCATGAGAGGTAGCGATTTAACTGTACATTGATCTCTCTCTACCCATACACGGTAGACAGATAAAAAAATTAAAATATCTATACACTGACATATCGGTGACAATTTTAGTTTTTGTCTGCAACGTATTCTTAAAAAAAATAGTAATTTATTAAAGAAATGGTGGGTCTCTTAAGAAAAACTTAGACTAATAATTATTTTTCTCTAAATAACGTCAAGTTCTTTCAGGGATTTCTTGTTGATTTAATAAATTTTTAATAAATTAAGTTCAGTTACTAAAATGTAATCTTACTATTTTGGACTTTGTATCTAAGAATTATTATTACAGAATATTTTCTTTAAAAGTAAAATCAGAGGTAACTTAAACTTTAAAAATGTGTCTAAAATAGATATAAATTTATGGATTTAGACCTGTCGTCACGGATAAGCTTAAAACGAATCGAAAACGTATTAGGATCATCGGAAGAGACAATTTCCTCAGGAAGGGAGAGTCTTTCCAAAGGAAATGAAGAAGCGGATACAGATGGACGAAAGAGAGCAAGAATGATATCCTTCCACACTCTTGCTAAAGCGACGACAGACGGCGAGATGTAGAGAAGAAATAATCCTCAAACAGTATTTGGAAGACCACAACACTGCAGATAGGGGATGAAGGGTTTTGATACGATCTTCTCCCTCGACGCTCGTAAACGCTTTTGTAGATAGCTTTAATGTTATCACAGCTGAAAATATCGATTCGAAGTATTTTGAAATGTTTAGGGTCTTCCAAAATACATCCACTTTTTCCAAACTAAAAGATATGGAAAAGTGTTGTGGAAAAATTCACTGACTTTATATTTTATATTCCTAATTTTAAGTTTTTATTTTAAGTTTCAATTCTGAATGTTAAAGTTTCACTTACTTAAAAAGTGAAAATTAGTTAGCGTAGCTCAAGCGGTAAAACGCTTATCAGCGGACTACCGGAGCAGAGTTCAAACATCGGCGGAGGTCGGATATTTTTTTTTTTTTTTTTACTGGTTATTTTTTGCTCCGAACTGGTCAAAGGACTCACCCAATCCTCTGTTCACGTGGGTACGGATTTCTTACGTAAGGTAAGGGCTTAAAACGTATGAATCGTTGGACAATCCTTCCATCTATACTTCAGTCGGCGGCTGATTGAAGGAGTCTTAGCTTTTTTGTGCGCACCTTCTAATGTTTTAACCTTTAATCCTAGAAAACAACATGTACATCCATTATAAAAACCACAAAAATATTTTTTTGATAACCTTCCTTTTTTAAAATACAAATACATTCCAATTGTTTTCTATTTTTTTTTTTTTTTTTTCATAAATTAAAATTTTATGTATAACTAGAAGGCTGCCCACAGCTTCGCTCCGAAGCCTCGCATCTGTAACGGTAAAAAAAAAAAAACATATTTTATTTATTCAAAAATCAAATTACATCAAATAAAAACTAAAGTAAAAACTAAAAACTAAAACTAAAAATAAGTTAAAGTTCAAATTCTAAAGAATACATGCAATATAATATTGAAATCCACTTGTAACAGTCGGAAATTTGCTCATTAGTTGAGTTGACCATGCTACAATACTCCTGTTGCCTGGCAACGCGCGTGCGAACTTCAATTGCTGGGGATGTATGCACACAACCTGTTTTTTTAATAATATAAATTAGAAAATACAAACCGTCATTGCGGGGGATACCTCAAAATATCAAAGTCCATCGAAAGATCTCATTGACCCATTTTATTTTTCTTTTAGAAAATTGAATTCAATGGGATTTCTGCTACTATCCTAAAAGTTCATGACATGTCTTACAGGATGTTTAATAATCATCAAAGTTTCACAGTTCTGAAATATATCAGTGTTAACCAGACTTTCTGAAATGCATAGTAAGCTTGTAAGACTTGAAAGTTCTTGAAGAATTCCTATCGAGTTTCTTACTTTCTTTTACCGAGTTTCTTTAAAACTAAAACTTTTGTGTTTTATTTCGTTGATTTTCTGATTTGTTATTTTCCTGTCACTATATCTTTCAAAAACTAATGTAATTTTCCTTTTGGATTGGAGGTTTATTATCTACTTCTCAGTATAATCAGATTCCTATTGATTGGCTGAAGGGGTTTCAGTCTGTCAGTGATTTTATTGAGTTTGTATCTTCTTGACGAGACGTACTAGTAATAGCTAACTTAAGGCCTCGGCGTTGTTTACTATTTTCCCTTTCTATAGACATAGAAACTCTTGCTGGAATATTTCCAAAATTACGAAACCGACGAAAGATTTCAAGTTAACAATTTAATAATAAAAATAATCTAAAAAGCAATTAATTACAAGTAATTACTTTTTAATTTAGTTTACTTAAATGTTTAGTTTTCTAATTCTGAAATCATTCTTCGAATTTCACACTTACGTATTTAAAGTACGAAATATAGACAAAGGAATGTAAAATACTACAGGTAATCTCTTGAATTAGATTTTCTAATTAATCTAACCAATCTTTTGAATTAGTGATTAGATCTTGAAGTTTATTCCCTTATCCGTGAATAATATACAAGCTATTCGGAAAATCCTAAGTGTGGATTCGTAAGGAAAAATTTTCCTGAGAAATTGATAGCTATTTCACTTTTAATAGCTTTGTTTGATTAATTGAATTTAGTTGACTTAAGTAAGACTTAAGAAAGAATAAGGGGATCCTGCTAAAGTCTCTCTTAGACCACCATGCAAGTCCATTGCGACTAAACTACTTTTAATGTAATTCATTTTTATCGATTGTTACAATTTAGAAATAGGAATGCTTTTTCTTTATATTATTTTAATGAGATTAAAAAAAAAAAAAATAATGAACATTAGGCATTTATATTTTTATTGGTTCTTGAAAGTTAACTATCTTGAATTTATAAAAATTTATTTTTAAATTGCATTACATTAATGATTAATATTTTTTTTCAATTTTGTTATCACTCCAGATTATTTTTCGGAAGGATTCTGTAAGAATTATAAAAGGAAAAAGAAATATCAAGATTTTTCAATTCCAAATTAAAAAAACTAATTATTTTTAGAATCTAACTATCTAACATCAATAATGATCGAGCTAATTTTAGTTTCGTTTTAAATCATTTTATTCCTAATTTTTTTTTAATTTGACAAGAGTTGTCTCTGTAGAGACTGATGCATCGTTCATTACGATATTTGCTTCATGTCCTTGTATGACCTTTATCTCTGCATGAGACGCAACGATAGAGTTCATTCACTTACGACATTCTCTTATTTTATCAGTAAAGCATCATTTCGACGATATCGAATGAGTGACATACACGAATTCATCTGTCGATACGTATTTATCTGTTTCAACGACTGGCAATTGTAGAAGGGAGTATTTGAAACGGAAGATTTTATGTATAACATATTAAATGTAGAATCAGCCTATGCATTATTTCTTGAAATATAATGTTGAACAAGATGATTAACAGTCATCAGCCAAAGTTAATCATTGTTTGATGGCTCAGTTCAACAATAAAACAATAATAAAAGAATATCATAAACATCACGTAACTAATACAGAACTTTCTACATACGTATTAAATTTCAAACATTTCTGGACTTCATATAGGCGTCGTACGGGTAGGGGGGAGAGGAGCGAATTTTCCCCACCTTGGAATTTTCAATTTCAGTTTAATTCCTAGATTTTTTTTTTTCCTCTCGCAACTGGAGTAAAAGTACAATTTTTACAGACATTTTTACACTGCCTATATATTCGCTCCTTCCAATGGGCACCCATTGGAATTCATTAACATACATGTTAAAGTTTTCCATCAAAGTCGACATTTTATTTAGTAGTGAAGCTAAAATATAGCGACATGAAATAATTTGGTGCAAAATTATTTGAGTTACTTTTTAAATTCCATTAACTAAATTAATTGTTACTAATTTATCCGGACATAATTTTCATTTATTTGCAATTTAAGGAAAAATTTCTGAATGAACTTGATGCCCACTTTCGTTAACTTTTTGCGTTGTTTTTTATAATTATTGAAGCAGTATAAAGGAAACTTTCCTCGTATTTGTAAACTATTTTTTGTCCAATATGAATATTTTCCAAATTTTCATTTCCTGAAAATTAATTAAATCTACAAACATAAAAAAGTTACTAAATCCAATTAATTATAATCAAAGCACGCACAGATGACTTTGGATTAATAAATGAATTAAAACGAATTGTTAGACAGAAATACCTTGTTCATTTCTAAAGCTTTTCTGAGATTTTTTTTTCTTGAATCAGGAAGATCCATTTGCCGGTTTTTAAAACTTATTTGTAGGCGAGAACAAATATACGGAGATGGATTTGATTTTATAAATCTATTTTTCTTAAAAATTATATCAACTTTGTAAATCTAAGCTTTTTGAAATGAATAAAGTAGTGAACAAAAAAATTGAAGACAACAGTTCTACTTATCGAAGTACCAAAATAAAAATTTCCCCAAAAATAAAAAAATATTGTTGTTTTTTTGTTTGTTTGTTTTTTTTTTGTCATCAATAGAATTATTATTTTTATTTTTTTTTTATTCTGTTGTTTCTTACTAGTGATTATAAATACTACCGTAAATTGATTGGTAATTATAATTATTATGTTTATAATTCGATTTGTAAGGCGCCAACAGTGTGTCTGCTTCGCTGTGATTTTTATATTGGATTTATTAGAGCCAATTTTACGCACATCGATCAGTTGAACTGAAGGTCAAACGAGCGAATTCATACAACATCAATATCCAATACAGCTCTTTATTCTCGCGAAACTAATACGAAACTAGAGAATGAAAAACAAAACGTAGAAGTAACCGAAACGAAAACAGAAAATGTTTTATTTTATTTTCTTTATCCCGTATAAATTTAGACTGAATGAAAAAAAAAAAATTATAGCTTGTATACTATCTTTTGAATACACGCAATGACCTTTTTCATCCTAATCTATGTAATTAGTTACCAAAATAAAATTGGTTAGCCTAAATGTAATTTCAGCAGGATAAATAGTTTTTTATAAAGGAGTAGGAGAAAGTGCTTTTTGCAGTTAGAAAAATTAAAATTGAAAATAAGAACTGGTTTTGAAGATTTTATGGTCGAAGAAGCTTTTATTTTTTTATTTTTTACTTAGGTAATCCAAAGAAAATTCACTACATACTGCAGATATTAAAACCCTTGTTGAATTAAGTTATGAGTAATAAATAGGTTGTACTTATATTTTAATACAGGTACTCCTCACTTTACGACCGAGTTCCGTTCCGACGACTTCGTCGTTAAGCGAATTGGTCGATAAGCGAGGAGCTTACGCCGGGAATATAGGATCGTTGTAAAATTATAAAATTATAATAATTACGCATCAAACTTCAAATTTATTCATAAAAAGACATGCATATGTACATATTATTTTCATTTGTTTATTTGGTTAACTGGAGCTGTAGAAGGTCCAGGTAAGGGAGATGACGCCGATGAAATAGAAGTTGTACCTTCAAGGGCGGAGGTCGTAAGTACGAGTGGTCGTTAAGCAGATAGGTCGTAAAGTGAAGAGCACCTGTAGTGTAATTTACATCTACTGTATAAGTCCAAGGTGATTTAAGGATATGATGCTTTAGAATTTATATCATATTAATGTCCGTATTTGTGTTAATTAATACTTTTCTTAATAAACCGTGATATTTATTAGCTACAGTACAGCCACTGAAACTAAGAATTACGCCACTTTTTTCCAGTTATAAAGTTATTACTATAAATTTAGATTATATAAATTTATATATTAAAAATTCAATTTTTTTTTAATGGACTTAAAAAGCCTAGGATGGGATTTTAACTGTAATTTGTTCTTAAAAATCTAAATATCCTGTGCTTCATTTTCACATAATTAAGAAGGGCCTTTTAGAAGAGCAGAGCTTTCAATCAGATTAATTTGTTTTCATTATTTTGGCTCTGGGAAAACGAACAGAATTCCAGTGTCCTTTTGGTTCCTTCGCAGGCAAATGAGTCGAGGACTCCACAGACAAACATTTAAAACGGCACCACTTGGCCATTCGCCAGCATCTCCATAATGAGATGAGCGCAACGGATGACATTTAACTTTGGTTTATTTTACTCCTTTAATTTCATCACTCGATCAGAATTTCAGCCAAAGAGATTAAGAACTTCTCGATTTATTGGAATAAAACATTTTTATTGCTTTTTTTTTTATTACCTTCATTCCAAGAAAGAATTTGGTCGGAAGATTCAGTTGAAGAGATTTCTTTTATTTTCTCCGTGAGTCCTAATGAAGAAGTACGTTAACCACACAGCCGATTTTTGAAAATATATTTTTTGTTATTGTTTGTAATATTTTTTCACTTAAAAATCCTCAAAATTAAGTCTGTATTTAAGGTTATCATGCAAACATCTATGTCCCTTTATCACAGAAATTAATGGTTTTTAATGGTTTTCGATTAGTATTTACATACTATCACGAAACAGTTAAAAAATATTTTATATAGATGATATCTGTTATTTAGCTCTTGTAGGCCCAATAAGTCAAAAATGTATTGAAAAACAAATAACTGGCCTACCTAAAAAAAAATAATACTTGGATCAAATATAGATAGATAGATATCTAGATAGATTCTCTATCTCACTTTAAGACCTTAGCCGAATAACTTTACTTCCCCCAAAATTCCCCAATGGTTTAAACTTCCTACATGATTTGCTAAAAGAAAAAAAAAAAATCGAATTTTAGTTTTAAACAAATTGGCAAGAAATTTCCAAGACTACAAATGTTTTTGCTGTGACTTCGGGTCTTGTATTCATATATTTCTAAATCAGATGTTGGGTCATAATTTTGTGCATAATTTTATGAAATACAGCGTATTTCGAATATCTCTAGAGGATGTGTTCGTTCGTCAAAGAAATGGTTTCCGCAGGGCACAATTACATCTTCGTAATAATGAATATAAAAATCCCATTATAATGTTGATGGAATAAAATAATGCTTACGGCTTCCATATTGTTGGAGAGTTATCGGTACTTTATAGGTACCTCATCAGGCTACTTTTGTAAGAATTGAAGAAAAAGAAAATCGACTGATAAATTGTTTATTTACTGACTTTATGTGATGGCATCCTCTTTTTTAGATCTTTTTTCTTTTGTGCTAAGTAATGTTTTCAATTTAGTCAAACAATTTTAAATTGTTTTCAATTTCAGACTTGAGTTCTTTTAGAGTAACAGGAAACGTAATTACCATATGAAGGAGAATGTTAAAAACGAAATTTAAATTCTAGAAGACGAAATGAAATTTGGTAAACCAATAGCGATCTAGAAAAAGATGACTTAAGGATCTTGAAAACTAGAGATTTCATGTTTGACCAACGTTTATAAAATTTAAATCTTTATCAAATAGGTTTTATTGCTTTGATAAGGTAGTGACTGATGCCTTCCCCTGGAGTTCAATCCAATTACGTAAATAGACCTCCGGTTGCAGTGCTTGGCTTCTCTGCCACCCACATTCACTACATAACATAACGTCAAATTACGTATAACCTAACTGCTAATCATAAGCTAGCCCTATTAGTTTTTCTGTTTAGATTGTGGATGAAGTTCGAGAATCCAAACCACTGCCGCATGGTAATTTGATAGGTAATTGCTTGAGTTAGTTCTTAAAATAGATGCAAATTCTAATTTCATTAATAATGTTGAAATTAAGAGATTGGATTTGGAGAAAGCATCATAACAGTATTTTATACTGTAATTTGTCTTTTTCATTTTTTTATTTTTCAAAATCAGATTTACATAAAAAAAAAAAAAAAAAAAAAAACACCTGATACGAAATAAAGTCTTACATATTTCTAACTTATTTTTCTAAACCAGTTTTTCCTTAATGTATAACAGACCAGACAAACTGTTACGTAAAATTTGATATTACCAGAGAGAAAAAAATCGATCGTATTTCTTTTAATTTCTTATCTATTTACTAAAATATTACTTAATAGATAATATATTAAAAAAAACCAATATTTCTTAAAGAAACACTCACACACAAAAATATTAAAGATGCCGTAATAAAAAAAAAATAATAATCTGAAGAATTGATCTAATTTGTTTCTTTTCTATTAGGTAAATTTAAAGGCTGTTTAAGAAAAATATAGTTTTTATAAGTTAAACTTACTTCATCTCTCTACGCACAAAGAGACAAATGTTTCTGTTATGTTTATAATACAAAAATTTTATAACAATTTTTCACAGTTAAAAAAAAAATCAAAACCAGATAAAAAGTATTGTATAAACATCATACTAACATTAAACGTTGAATATTTAAAGAATTGAGAACAAATTGTGAAAGTATTTATTTATTTATTTATTTATTTATTTATCTACTTTGTAGCTAGAGTTACCAATTGGTCAATATTTCTCTTTCTATTAAAAGTGATCTTTTTTTTTTTGTGAATTATCTGATTAATTTTAGCAAAAGAACGCAATAATTATCAATACATTAAATAAAATTACAGAACATTTTTTACAATATCAAAAAAAATATTTAATAAATAAATAAAGATGAAGGTAAAGAGTTGTACAGGATATCTTGTGAAGTAAAATGTTAATGATTTCTTCTTAAATAATTAGTAAATAAGAAGGACAAATTTAATCAGAGAATAATTATGACTGTAATGGTCTGCAGTATTGATTTTTTTTCCTTGGATCTTTTAAAATTTACAGATTTTACAACTGTCTCGTGTTTAGAAGAAGACCCTTATAAGTTAAATTTATAAGAAACCATCCAAGGTTCACTGTTCTGTTTGCACCTTTGTAATTCATCATGGATATTAATTATTATTTATTGTCGATTGTTTTGAAGTTTGTTTTATATTAGTAAAAAAAATTGTAGAAACCGTTATCAGAATGAAAAAAGAAAAAATAAGAATAATGAAGAATGTTTTGAAGGTTGACAATGATTATTTTAGAACTTCTCGTTTTAGACTTGTACTCTGCAATCTTTAGTACTTAAAAAGTAGTCGATGTAATATGTCTTGACGAAACACGAGACTTAATAATAAATGCATCAGTGATAAACCATTACAAAAATGAATTATTAGCAATTGAAACAGTTGGAAGCAAAGATTTAAGAGAAAAATCACAACAAAAACACAGATTAAAACGCCATTATAGCAGGGGTTCTTCTCAATCGAGTTCTTCCAAACCGCTGGACTACTTGCTACAGATGGAGACAACCACCTCCTGCGGTGGCCACCACTATCCCCGGACCTAGCACTGTGTAACTTCTTCTATGGGGGTCCAACGTGTACGTAACCCTAACCCCCAGATCCATCAGTTATACAGTGAAGTCTCACTTATATGAAACTCACTTATACGAAACATTCAGTTATACGAAGAATTTCTCATTCCCCGGCGAAACCCCCAAAGTCCTAAATGTAATTCACTTACACGAAATATTCACTTATACTAAATATTCACTTATACGAATAATTTTTGGTTCCCCCTCATATTCGTATAAGTGATACTTCACTGTATTAAGGAAAGGATGACCCATGCTGTGGAGGCCATCACACTGGACCTGCTTCATCGAATCTGGCAAGAATTAGACTACCACTTGAATGTGTGCCGGGTGACGAAAGATGGGTATTATGAAGGACTCTGAGTGATGCACATCAAACTTGGACAGTTGTACTTCTAATCGAAAGATATCATAACTACTTACGTTAAGCAATACAGAAAATACGTCTTTGAAACCCCATTATTCTTTTATGCCCATCCTGTATATATTTATTAAAGCTTGCTTGTGTGTATATATATATACACATATACACACAGCAAGCTTTAATAAATTTATTTCTTAATTAATTTATGGTGACTGAGCGCAAAGCCAGTCTATCAATTAAGTCACTCTGAACTAAATTGTTTGATTTTGAGCGTCACACCCCTCTTTCCACCTGTGTATTAGACACGTAAAGTATAACATAGTCATTTCTCGTCAGCAGAAGCAGTTGCCAAATCTATTTTTGCACACGAGAATTGAAAGGGAATTTCTTATCTTGCAAATTGTGAGTTCTATCATGACCCTCTGAACTACATGCATTCACAGGGCTGTGATTCTATCATGAAAAATGGAGTGCCAAGGGGTTTATTTACGTTGTTTAAAACCATAAAATCTTTTAGGATTAGTTTCTAACAGTAAATCTGCATTATATTTAGAATTGCTACAAAAAAATTCAATATTTACACGTGATTGCCAGGCTGTTAATTGTTACAATTAATAAGCAATTAATGCTAATTAAGACATCAGACTCAAAAGCTTCTCGGCATAGCTGCAATGTAATGTAGTAAAAGCTTTTTCAGATCTATTGAAATTATAAACGTAACCTTCAACAAATAACTTTTGATCTTTTAGATACTTTATTTTCACGGGCAAAAAAATGAGACAGTCTTATTCTTATTGATATTCTTTTTCCTTACAGTTTTTTTTTCTTTTCCCTCTTAAATCAATAATTTAAATAGCTTCATTCATAGCCACTGTTACTTACTGTTAAATACATCTAAAAATAATTGTAACAGCTTAAAGTTAGCAAAGTTTATAAATTATTCAAAATGCATCATCATTTAATGATATTAAACTCTGATGAACACCTACAAACATAATTACTAAAGGAAATTACTAAAATTACAGCTAAATGTGTTTAACATAAGTAAAATGCTTTTACTTTTTTTTTTTTTTTTGTTCAATTAAATTGTTAATGAGATTACTTTTAACGAGGCTAAAAAAATGTTATTTTCAAAAATAAAAATGTTTTTTCCTACGAGAATGCTATCTTTGCAATTTATGAACTCACAGTTTAACTGTTGATTTCTGCTAATTAGTTCCAATTAGTAGATCGCGACAAATAGATATTCACGTGCTGGGTTTCTATTAACTTGCAACGACCGGAAATAAAGCAATGAGAATTTTATAACTATAAATATACAGAAAATTCTATACAGAATTCAACAAAACAACTGGTGCAAATGGGCGGTCGAATGTTAAAATTCATTCTGTTTCATTTAAGGTGAGAATCAGTTTCCGATATCGTTATTTACTGTTTCTTCAACAAGAAGTGACAAGAAAAAAAAAACCCTTTTTATTGTTCAGTCTACTTTCCTAGAAAAGTGAAACTCATCAAATTACTGTGTATACATATCAATATATATAAGTTTATATATTATATATTATATATCCCTACAATACTTTTGTAGGGATATATAATAACAACTGGATAAATCTTGAAACGTCTTATGGATATCAGCAAGTTACGCGTATTTATTTGCAAACTAAAGATGACTTATATTTGAAATCTTTTCCAAATGCGTCTTTATCGAGAAATTACCGCGAGATGGCGACAAAAACTCACATAGAAAAACATTGGAAGCTAAACAAAGGATTTTTACCGATGCGACGTCTTCAACAATAAATTATTAATCATTTTAGCTAATCCAATAATTTGCGCGTCGCATGATATTATTAAAATTATTCTGATTTAGATGCACCTTAAATAACAATGCGAATTTTATTATTATAATTTAGAAAATTCAAATACTGTTATGTATTTGACTGTTATGCATGTGGGTCTGTAGTTTAAACATAGGCTTTTCGTTTGTGTCTAAGTTGTCATGACCTGAAAAATAAATAAATAAATAAATAAAATAATGAAAAAAAAAAAAGAATCTAATGAGTTTCCGATAAATAGTATCACTTCTTAGAATTTGAAGAAAACAAAAAGGGGCTAATAAAATTAAAGGAAGCATCCGATCTACAATGAATGTAATAAGCTTAATTAATAGAAAGACGGCTCTTGAGTCGTAATTGGTTTTGTAGGGAAACTCCCTTCATAAATTAACTCTCTCGTCCCCTACAAAAAAAAACAAAAAAGCACAGTTGACTACAGAAGAAAAGGGGTCTCCCACCCATTTACTGTCACGGAAGCTAAATCGGGTCACATTTGCTTTGGACGGAAACTTACGACCCAAATTCAATGCGAGACGTCGAGCGAAAGCAAAATTTAAAGCCATGTTTTCCTTTATAATAGATGCCATTAATTTTAAACGTAATAAAGTGACCTTCATAAATTTTCCTTCCCGTAGTTTAAGACTCCGGTGACGTCAGATAACCTATTTAATATATATGTAAGATAGTTTGTCTGTTTCACTGCAATTCATTGAAAAACAACGAAGCTACAACAAAGAAACTGCAGGTTTGTTAATTGCTTGATAATAGCACAGTTTTCTATCCCGTTGTTGGAGATCTGGTATTATTAAAAAAAAAAAGACAGTTGTAGAGCACGTCCCGACCTTTCGTGGATAGAAAGTAGAGAGATATTACTATTATCAAACTCATGGAAGTTGACGATCCCGTATTTTCGTGATTTCACGTAATTTACGCGAGAATAGTCTCTATCCATGTCTTCTCACAAAATATTGAAATATTTAAATGAATTATAATACGGGGAAATGCATGAGACTTTTACTACATTTTAATACAGTTTTAATAAATTGAAATCAGTCAATAAACAAACAATAAATTCATTATGTAGCATTTTCCTAGTGACAGACATTAAAAATACTAAATTTCTTGAGACCTGCTGAAGAGGCTAATGGCGAGATCTCGAGAATTTCGTAATTCTCGCGCAAACGTGATCGGCAACATCCATCTGTTAGACAGTATGCTTCGCTTCAAGATAAAACTGCAAATAAAAATTCAATGATAAATAAATATAAGTATCTGTAATAAACTTTGGTGGAGAAAATTTCGAAGGATAAGGATGGAACTCAGTAATTCCACTCAATATACCAAGGTGCTGATTTTTTTTAATATTTACTTTCCATTATTTTTTAACAGATATAAAACGTTTAATCTAATAAATTGCCAGAGATAATTTTTATTTTTGTTCTGGTCCATTTTGATTTTGTCTGAATTATCATTACGTAAATTCAAACGAGGACACATACCATCCTATTAGTGTAGGTGGGGTCCAATTAGGACATTTCCAACAGCTGCTGCCGATTCCTATTGGTAAATGGACGGAAGGTATAATTAATTCAGTCATTTGAGTGGATTCTAGTCATAACAGTCGAAAGACTGAGCATTCACTGCTTTGTGGTTCCAAACCCAACTTATCATTATTATTATTATTTTTTGTTTTAAATTGATTGTCGTAAAACTGAGGAAGTACTTAGGATGAAACCTCACGCTATGTAATTTCACTTCTTTATTGTTTTTATTATCGTGCTATAATTCAAAAATTACTGCAAATCTGTTTTCGAAACATTAAATTAGAAAGAATCAGTTTGAAGTAGGTAACTTCTCGTAAATAATAATGAAATTAAAAAAAACATTTTTTACAAAACACATTTTGATAATCAAATTTATTTCACCGTAGTGGATAAGTAATGTGTTTTTTTATATGCTGTGTTTAATGAAAATAATAAGTAATTAACATGCATTTTTAATATATTTCTTCACTGATTCAAATTTGTTTCTTCCAAAACAGTTCTTGAACGTTAGACTAGTGGTTCTCAAACAGCGATCTCCAAGAAACACACGAACAAAACACACGAAAGAAGCGCGGAAAAAATTGTTAGTAGAATAGTTTTAGATTAGTATAATATTATTGTAGATTATTGATAGATTGTAGTGAAGAAGATGCCAATGCTGTAACTATTGATAAAACAGTTGAATTTAGTAATATATTGACAATGTGTTCCAGGAAGCTGAAACTTTCCTTAAAAAGAAAAAGTTCATAAAATGATTAAAAGGCAATCCAGGAACAGGAAAATTACTGGCTAACGTAAAATTACACTGAAATTTGAAAATTTATTTTAAAAGTTAGTTTTTGTGCAAACAATTTAGTTAAATTGTTTTTGTTTGTTTGTTGTTTTCAATAAAATAAGATTAAATAAAATAATATAAATAGGTTGATTTTTGATTCTTCAAATCAGATCCAGCATTTTTAATTTTTAAAAAAGTTTTATCAAATTATCAATGTTCGATCATAAAAATTACCAGATACTGAGTTTGATAAAATTATTAATGTATTGTTAAATTTGCCCAATTTGGAGCCATCATTTCAAGTTTCCGAAATTCTCCAGCTTTTTCTGCCCCTTAGGAGTCGAATTCCTGATTCTTAGGACTTAGTGATCTCTCTACAATATCCCCAAATTTCAATTTTGTAAATCATAGGAAAAAGTAGTTATCTAGACAGACTTTTGTTACCTTTAGGCTACCATAGAAAGGACGGAATAGTGTTACTTCTGATTAAATTAACAATAAAAAGGCCTACTACGTTCTTTCAGTAAAAGCTTGTTTCCCAAAATATTTAAATAATCAAGTAAGCCTAATTCAATGAATTGGTGAGAACGAAATTGACAATTCTTCTTTTCATTGTCGTTTTCCTCTCACTATACAAGACTAATGAGAATTTATAATAAACATACAATTATGAAACATTGTTTTTATACATACTTTTCCTATTCCCTTAAAACTCTTACTATGTACGAATTTTGTAGTTTTATTCTTAGAAAATATCTATGTTCCGATATTTATGGAAATTCAATTCATCCCATAATATTATAATAATAACTAATTTTTTGAAAGTGGGTGAACACTTTGGGGCATGCATGCTGTTTTATCTAAGATCAAAGCTTTTTAACTGGATAAGAGATTGTACGTTTCGATTCTATATTTTCTTTGTACAGTGAAAGTCCTGCAATGCCTCCATTGTTGTTTATTTGACA
Source organism: Thereuonema tuberculata (assembly GCA_023159025.1). Classification (NCBI taxonomy): domain Eukaryota; kingdom Metazoa; phylum Arthropoda; class Chilopoda; order Scutigeromorpha; family Scutigeridae; genus Thereuonema; species Thereuonema tuberculata. Next base: position 268,150,470 of record JAFIDM010009631.1, on the reverse strand, counting down.
AACAACTTCAAGATTTGTAAAGTTTTTCCTTTCTTAACTTAAAACTTCAGCAATTGAACAAATTACAATATTATTTCAGTAAAATTACGAAAAGCGACTTTTAAGGGAATTAGAATGTAAATCAATGAACTGCTGTTTTACAGTATTTGCCTCTTGAATATATATCATACAGTTGAATTTCTAATACAATGTACAAGTTGGATTATGTTCCTTCAAATTTTGTGATTAAAGCAATTAGATATTTTCCAAGTCAAATTAAGTTAGTGTCAATGCTTTTTGACTTTGGCCATTCTCTTAGTAACATATAGCCTTTGAAAAAAACATAGATGCCAAGCAAGACAACATCTACGTTTTGTCACTGACTCGCCTTTTTTTTTTTCCCTCCACAGCGCTTGGACAATTTTCTTACGATCTTGAAGTGTGCCATAAAAACAGCCGGATCTCTTACTCAGAACATTTTTAGGAGACATAAGAACGCTGTACAAGTTGATACAGAAAACATAAATAATGAAATTACAGAATAACGACAATTTAAGATAATTTTCTAGCTTCTCAGCGCGAAGTTTGTTGTTGAGTTGAAGAAGGAGTTGAAGAATCTGTAATTATTTAAACAAGATATTGAAAAAAAAATAAATAAACAGCGCAGCATTATAGGTTGAAGCATCCGTTTTATCCTCTTACCAAGGAGGTAATGAAGGAAGGTAAGGCTCCTGCAATCAGCGATCTATCCCTCCCCCCTCTTGCTAACATTCTTTTGAATAGTTAAATGAACCTTCTTGAAACTTGCAATACAAATTTACGGATAAGAAATTATCCAACTTTGACTTGTGAGTCCTTGTGCTTGATGCTAGTGAACATCCCACGGAAAACCAAACAATGAATTTCTACCCTTGTCTACCAATGCGCATTAATTGATTAGTAATTGTCCGCTGCTCTCTGGAATAAGTGTCTTATCACCGAAATAACCTGGCGTTGGCCAACATACAATGGAAAATGATTAAAATAACTTTTCGGAAACTAATTTTAGGTAATTAATAGTGAACTAAGGTGTCAAAATTAACATTTTATTCATTGATTTCCTTTCCTAGAAGCAAAATAACATCTTCCGAATGTTATCTAATTTACGATAAGATCTATAGAGAAAAAAACAAAACAAAATAAAACAAATAAAACTTATATTTTGTCCAACAAATTATTAATTAACATAATTAAAAAAATTTAATTGACATAATTCAAATTTCAAACCAAAGTTGAAACAATGCTGTTATACGTAGCTTTTAACTATCCTAACATGTAAAAATTTAATGATAGACTAGTGGACGATTTGTTTCCAAAACTAACTTTATTTATTTTTTTTTTTTTTTTAATCGCGTAAATCCTATAAAAATTAGAATGTTTTTTCCCCTTCCAAACGTATGGAAAAGTTCAAACGATTAATTCCTCTTCTTAGTACAGTTACGAAGCTGTTTTGTTCCTTCAAAGCATGTGTAAAACTACTCGGAGGCCCATTATTTTCGAAAGCCTTGAATTTAAGAAATGTCTTCTTCGCCGAGTGTCTGTAATAGTCCTTGAACTGGCAGACAACTGTTCTGCCAAACTGAGAACTCAAACTTTTACAAATGGCTGCTGGTCTAGACGAATAGACGGCCTTTAATATTTCGGGGTTTTACTAAACAAACAAAATGGCTTCACCGTCTCGTAAGGAACCACAGAATCCATTTAATATTGTAGTGTCAATTTAATGAGTTTAAGAGGTCCACCCATCTGGGTTTTTTTTTTTTAATTGTATGGTAAATTTTAGGGAGATTACATTGTTCCATGAATAGAAGAGCGATGTGGGAAGTTGGCAGGATGCCCAGAGTCTTCCACTTACTCTACTGCCTCCCTTTGCAAGTTGAAGTCCCCGACTCAGATCAATACAAGAGCACACAGACTGTCGCCACCGAAAAGAAGAAGAAGGAGGAGGAAGAGAAGGAGGGTTCAATGAAACAAACCGATCCATACTTGAATCACGATATTTCCCAATGAGAAACCACCTAGAAGAACTACTTAAATTAGCCTTTTCCTCCAGACTTTAAACACGTTTGTCGTAGAACGATTGCTGTTTGTAGCATTGGAAGAAGAAACATTGACTAAAAAAAAATCGATTACCTAAACAACTTAATTGATTTCGTGGGTGGCAAAAATAATATTTGGATCCAGATTTCATGATTATTTGTAGAATTGCGTTTCTATTTTATTTTGTCATGACGTGAATTAGATCTCGTTCATGTTATCCCCCTTTTTTTTTTGTACATTTTCGTTTAACAAAAAGGAATAAAAATATGCTCCTTAAAGAACTTAAAGCCTACTTTCGTTGAAATGTTGTTTTGTTTTTCTTTGTTTCTTAAAGTCTTAAAAAAAAAACAACAGAAATGAAAAGTCTCTGCTTTTGAATTTGCAAAATTACGCTTATGAATTACGTAAAGTTACGTAACTTATGAAATTACGAAAGGTTGCGCTTATTAATTTGTAATATCTTCCTAATACAAATACTACCAATTTTCCAACTTCTAAAGAACATTCATTCGATTCTGAAATGCTTACTTAAGTTGTCTAAATCCAATTACTTTTAATCGTATCCAAGCATTCAATCACAAAATAGAGTAATACTCATTGTTGGACATCATTGAGGTTAAAGTTGTCAAAACAAATTGAAATAATAACAAAAGAGACCGTGAAATAGAACAGGGATGAATGATATTGATTTTAAGTAGTTGTTAGAAAAGGAGGGACGAATAAAAATGAGGACAAACTGAAAGAAATAATTAAATAAAGAAATATATTTACAAAAGAAGACTAGGATGAAGACCAGAAATATACAGTAAAAACGTCTGGAGAATTCGTTTCACAAATTCAAGAATCAATGAACTATTTACGGTTTGTAATAAGAGAAAGAGCAGCACAGTTATTTATGAATTGTGGATTAAAATCCACTTAAGATAAATAAATTTAAGATAAAAAGCTGACTCGTCAAAGCCTCGTATTGGAGGCGAAACCGGTTGTGAACTTTTTAACTGTACAGAATGTTTTTTTAAGGCTCTCCGCAATTTTTTAATTAACTATGCGCACACGTAAATTTCTGTATTTTATAAATAAATTTCGTTTCTTATGTATATTGTTACAGTTCTTCTGTATTTATTCTATGAGAGAATTTTATTCTTATTGAAGAAAGAATTGCATATAAGAATTTAATATTATTTACTGCTATTTAATATTCGCTTTAAATGAAAAATGTAGACAAATTTACGATTTTGGTATTAGCAAGTAAATGGCTATTATAAATGGAACATTATTATGTTCCATTAATAATGAACTATTATTATTTCTCACTTGTTACACATACACTTTCTGACTGTTAAAGATGTCCTACTTATTTATTGGTAACTAATTTTATCTTTCTTTTTTTTTCTTTTTTTTTTTTTTTGATGAGAAAGTTCCGGTGATTCGTTTGTGTAAATTCGCTTGAGGATTATTTTCGCAATTAGAATTTCGTAATTGAATTCGTGGTCGGATTCGACATTTAAATCCTTGTCTGGAATCTTTATTTCAGCATCCAAAAATAACTACTATCTAATTTCAGATTTTTGTGAACATTATTTGGTGCTAACAATGAAATGGACGTATGCTTTCTTTTTAATAGGTTGTCACAGCATTGAATATTAGCAATTACATTTCAGTAACAATGAAATTTAAAAGAAAGGAAGCGTGCATCAATATCATTAACATTAATCCATGTAAATCTGAATTGTAGCAACAAGACCCAATAGTACAGAGATGGGCTTTATTTATTGCTGAAAATCTAACGTTCTAGACCACCAATGTCTTGTCCACCAACTTTTCGAAAACTCCACTAGCGGCAGTAGTGTTAAGTGTCCAATTGAAAAGTAGGGTTAAAAACTAATTGCAGCGTATGTCCTTTTGCTGGTATTACCTCTGCTTAATAACATTTGAATGCATATTTAAGCGTAAGTTACTATCTCGCATTAAAAAAAATGTTGCTTTGTGGAAATTCAATATGGCACTAAAATAAACTCGTGATGCCGGTCTCTTCGTGTGCTGCAGGAGATTTATAACTGCAGATCAGAAAACCGATACATCGGTAGATCTTTTAAAATTATTCAACTTTCTGTGTCGGAAACATTGTCGTTCCTTTAATTTTGAAGAAAATAATTCGTTTTGAAAGTGATAAAAGTAAGTTTACTGGAAAGTGGGCTTCAAAATCTTTGAGCAAATTATTATTTTTAATTAAATTAAAATTAAAAATTTTCGCGCGAGACATAAAGCCTTCAGAAATATGGTTATCATTTTTCTTTTTATTTCCTTTTTAATATTCCCACATTTTTGAAAATAAAGTTAAGTAAATGTTTTGTTTCTCAAACTATTGAGTAAGCAAAGAAAAACAAAACTGAGCCGTATTCAACAAGAAATAAATTTTTAAACGCGTTTGTCTTTTGTTTAAGAAATGAATACGATCGTGCGTCTATTCATTGATTTGCTGCTGCCCTTGGGTTCTTGGTTTAAACATAGCTAACAGTGTCCGGGCTTCTCTTCATGTGACTCAAGAGTGCTTCCACACTTTCCCTTTTATGTGGAACAGATTGTTTACTAGGCGCCGTACCGTAGCCAAAATTAGCCGGGGTTCCGTTGGATGTTGCAGAATAGCTGGCTCCACGTGTAAAACAGGCGGAGATGTCATCATCGTACTTCGTCCAATTACTCCAATCGTGGCGGAATATACAAAGTGATTTGGAAACGGTTGTAGCCATTTAATGGACTCTGATGAACCGACGAGGGTGGAAATCCATTCATTTCTCCTCCACTTCATTTGTTGGTTCTTCCTGCTAATGGATTTTATCGCAATATTTACCTTTCATTGTTTGTTTTCTTGTGCTTTTTCCTAAGGAATGCTTCTTTAAAAGTTCATCCCACTTAACGCTACCTCGTAACTTAAGACATTAATAGATTTAAGACCTTGGTTATTATTTGCATAAGCCTAAAACTTACGGAGTCTAATATTCGCCTTGAACTTCTATGATAAATTTGAAAAAGTCTTCCACTACAAACTTCCTTCAAAAGCACTATCGGTGTGAATAGTAGTGTGTTTTATGTACGAGATATTGACCATGTACTTATTCCGTTGGGCCAAATAATAACTTTAGGCTAGTTATTCATTTGTTCGTCCAACAAAACAATTTCAACACAAGTAGATTATCGATAAATGAATGATGCTTTTATATTATCAGAATTTGGCCAAATAATATGAAAATAAAAAGAAGTTAACTTAAAATGCATTTGTGTTTCAAATTTAAAAAATAAGAAATGTTAAATTTTAGCTTCCAGTTACTCTTCGTCTCTATTTACTAAGACAAATTATTTATGACTATAAGCAAATTATACCATTACAAATTCACCCCAACATTTTGTTGAATAAATTTAACATTCCAAATGAGCTTCGCCCATGGTATCAGAAAATCTAATGTCCCTCCTCGTACAATACCCTTAACCCTATTTTGTCTACTAAAAAAAAATAATGATCATAATTTCACGCTTGATTCAGATAGGAATTTGCATATACATAAAAAAAGAAAGAAAATAGTTAAGGACAATAACAATTATGGACAACCACCACAGAATTTAAAATCGTTTGACAAAGCTACATTTACTCGTGATGAAGCTTCAGAATTTTGTTTCATTCTATTTTTATTATACAACAATCTTTTAATAATGTTTAATTTTTTACTATTTTTGTTTTCTTTTTCATTACAATCTTTTTAGGACTTTCGAATATATATATATATAAAGAAAACATTGTTTTGTTTTTTTCTGTCTCCTTCGAAACCATAAGACACCGAAATATAAATAAGGTGTCAAATGTTAGATATACTATTGACGATGTCTACATTTCATTTTTCATCTACGTGGGTCAACCGGAAATCACGTGACATAAGACCAGCTTCAGAACCATTCATTTTAATGACCAAAATGTAAAGACAAGTTGTTCCTCTCATTGAAATGAACTTTTTACAGGTAGTCTGGTCGCGGTCAAAGGTCACGTGACTGCGAAAATGACCTCAGAATGACCTTGGTCACATGATCACTAAAATTTTTTTTCTCGACAGGTTTGTTATTGCGTTTAAAAGATTATTATCCAATGTAAGTTTATTATACATATATATTTTTAAAAATCCTTTGCTAATTTTCGTGTTTATTCCGTTATAAAAACTAAGGTTGTTCGCACAAATATGAACCACCTCCTTTTTTCTCTCATTTTTAATTTCATTTTGAAGAAAAATCTTTAGAAAAATATGAGTACCGGTAATTTGATTTTGATTTTTTTTTTTTTTTAACATTATACTAAAAAGGCATTAGTTTTCTCTGAAGAAAAAATTTTGGAAATATATTTTTTAGAGATGGAAAAAAAAATTAAATTACTTCAGTGGTTTTGCTGATACTACCTGATGAAGTGTGGTGTATCTTTCAAGTCCGACCCCCACACGACCAGAGATGAAGAGTTAGTATCTTCGAAATTACAAGGAGGTCCTCAATATGATGAAAAAGAGAATTAATATCCGTAAGAAAGATCTAGAGATCTTAAATGCTTTCAATTATGTTTGGAAAAAATAATAGATGAAAATGTCAACCATGTTAAACAGCAACAGTTTATTATAATTAAAAAAAATATATAAAAAATAAATTTGCAAAATCAATTTATAAACTACTGTACGTTGAGCGATAGTGTTTTAATAAATTAAGAGTAAAGTTAACTTCGTATACTTTCAAAACATTTGCTGTTGAGTTTCGCGATAGCAGAACAGATGGAATTTAAGGAATATTACAGTTGACGTTGCATCTGAATAGGACACAGCAATCCTACTTCATAATTTATAAATAATTCCTATCTAAGATTTCCGTATGTTAGATAACTAACAATGACACTGAACCATGCTTCCTTTTCTCAATAATGGATTTTATTAGCGCTATTCTTGGTTGCGACCTATTAAAAAGAATGTACACGCTAATGTACATGTTAACATTGTTAGCCATTTTAATAGTGGTCCACAGAATACAAGACGAATTTTGTAGTCAAAACTCCATGACAACTAATTTTAGGATGGAAGATTGAGGGGAAAGGTGATTTACGAATACACATCCTAAATTCATTAGGCAACTTTGCGAAACGACGAATAAAGAATTGACGAATTGCAAAGACCAGTATGGATTAAATTAAGAATTTTTATGTTGCTTTGTATGTAGTAAGAAATGAATATTTTATTTGGCCATGATTTTTCCGTTTTTTCGTTTTTTTTTTCTACTTTTCTCTAATTTTCGATGCTTTTGATTAACGCATTCGTCTTCATTAAATCAGTAAAAAAATAAAAAAAATAAAATCAAAGAAATAGAAATATTTGTAATAAAATAGATTTAAAAATAGTAGATTTAAATCTGACACAATTTCTGCAAAATTAAAAGTAACTAAAAGACACTTAACAAAAGTAACTAAAATGAAAATGATGAAAAACTTTATATACATATAAAACGATTAAAATTATTTTTTTTTTCGTTTAAGTACAAATAAAAAGAATCTCCTTTTATCTTCAATTCCTGAATGAACAATAGAAAAAGCCGTTATTTTCTGATCCACTTCGTGTATTATTTCCTTACACTGTTGCAATTGATTCTGACACATCACGCAATCATCGTCCTTGGAGCTTAAATCCACGAACGGATTTAGACACAATGTTGGTGAGTGTTTTATTTAACTATCAAACAGTGACTTACCACTCTGTTTATTCCATATTAATGAAATGTCATTCGTAGATGCTTTACTAATATTTATCTCGAAATCGTTTGACATTTCCAAACTAATTAATTTTTGTAGATTTTTTATTAATAAACTATTAGTAATAAACTATTAATAAACGAAATCTTTACAATTTACAAATTAATCTTCACAGTTATGAAATATTCGTCCACTTCTTTCTTTTCTGTCATTTTCTGAATTCCCTGCCGAATTAAGTTACCGAAGTCATAAACTATATTTAATGCCGTAGACCGAAAATGGTTACAAATGATATTCTTGGATAGAATCTTGGATAGTATTGGATCTCTCTGAAAATACAACATATACTTTTCTTGTATTAACAAATCTAAACTTTTACCAACCGCTCACCCAAGGTATCGTGTAGAGTAGTGGGATTCAGTGGAGTTGAATTGTTTTTTTACTAAAAAAAATGAAGAAATGGAAAGTTGCTGTTATTGAAAAAATCTATGAGATTCTATTGACTTTTATATTTGGTTTTGGAAGAACAATGGCGATGGCTGCTCATCTATGTACGTTAAGAAATACTTGCTTATAATCGCGTTATAATACAATATAATGTATGTATCAGGGGCGTATATAAGGGGGGGGGCCGAGGGGGCCCGGGCCCCCCCCCCCCCCA
>JAFIDM010009631.1:268120239-268141587 GCA_023159025.1 Thereuonema tuberculata | reverse complement strand
GCCCCCCCCCCCCCGAAAATATATTCTATATACGCCACTGGTATGTATACAGGTGATTCAAAATTCCCTGTACATACTTTAAAGGTAGATCAGGAATACAAAAACAAACGGTATTTATAGTTGAATGTATGTCCGGAAACGCCATCCGAATGTGCTAGAGGACGCTTTTTGGCAGCACATTAGGATCACTTGACTTGTCCTGAATTGCTTTCTTCCTCTGGGGTTACCTCAAAGGCATCATCTACGAGACTTCCACTGCCTCTGATGCTGATCTCGTCGCAAGAGTCGCTGTGGCAGTTGGATGTGTCCTCGAAAGGCCTCGTATTTTTTTACACATGTTCGGCAATCCATGCATCGATGTTGTGAGGCGTGAATTACTGTCGATGGAGGAACTTTGAGCACCTACTGTGAACCTGTAAATGTACATCTTACTGTCGTATTGTTAACATAGGGATAATAAACATTTTGTCTACCTAACTTATTGTCTTTTATTTCTGAATCTTACTGTAACTTCAAGATTGTTCGGGTGGCGTTTGCGGACATACGTTCCACTATGAATACAGGTTGATTTTGTATTCCTGACCTACCTTTAAAGTTTGTATAGGGAATTTTGAATCACTCTGTACAATATGGCAAAGTTCTATGACCTTTCCATATTACGAAGGCTTGTATCCTAATATCATACTAGAAAATCTCACTGTATATATAAAAACTTTTTTTTTTTTTACCTAGTCAGTCAGCAGTGCCATGTAATGATGTTCCACGGAGTTTAAAAGTTTCTAATTACTACTGATTAAATTCACTATCTATCCGAGACTGAGCAAACTCTTAGAGAGGTAGTCTTCAATCTTTCCTCGGATTACTTCCGGTTGTCTTATTTCTTTTGAGAAGCAAATTAACTACATTATCCTCATATTAAGTTATGCACCCTGAAACTTCAAACAACAACAATAACAATCTATATCTCATCAGAAACAACCATAGCCCCAAGGCTCGAGGAGCGAAAACTCTACAAAATTGTCCATAATTATATGTTTGTTATTGAATGGAGGCTGCAAGTGAAGTTTTTCCCTGGATTGACTGCAGATTGCTATTTCATTTTCATAGCAGTACTATTTGAGAAAGATTCAAGCATTGCCCAATCTTTTTATTTTTTTTTTTGACTAGCAACGAATACATTTGTGTGTTTTGTTACCGTCGATCATAACTAAAGATCTAAAGGCCATCTATTTTACCGGGTGGATAGAACCAGTTCCATTAAGCTAATAGAACATGCCCAAATAATGACTTAAAATCCAAATAAAACTATGAATTACATGATGAGGAAAATAAAACATCTATTGTAAATGTTAATGTGTATCGTTAAAGAGCGCAAAGAATGAAGCTGACATAGTTTTGAGAATTATAAGCGATCTTTAAAATGTTTGACTCCTTCAATGTCGTGTAAACGTAATATAATATTGAGAAATTAAATGGTGCCAAAAACGGTTTCGAATTTATAGAATTGTAAAACTTCTCTAATAGCCAGAAACGTTTCGTCCTGATAAATAGTTTTTTTAAAAAGCTGTTTTTAGAGCACTTTATTAATTTCCAGTAGGAAAGGTTTTTTTTTTTTTATACATAAATATTTTTTTTTCATCGAATAAAAATATCTTAGGAAATTCTACTTAATAATAAAGTGTTTTGGTTTTGTTTTTCTTTTGGCGCCATCGAACGAGCGAAGAAGCAGTTTCTTCATCATTTCTGCTTTCTTTGAAAATTGTTTTTGGTTTCCTTTTTTTGCTTGTGCTTCATGATTGGATTTAAGTTCTAATGTGAGTTTTATGAAGAACTTGTAAGAATTTGTAAAAGCTGCAAACAAAATAGTTTCAATTCAAAGCTTACAACAGAGCAGGGGATTTACATTGAGTTTGTTAGTTATAATTTCATGAAGAAATCGAATACTTGTCTATTGCAGTTTATTTTTAATTGCATAATGAAATTAGGAATTTGTTTTCCACTAATCATACCACACGAATCTTTAATATAAAAGCATATATGTTATTTCATTTAAATAATTCGTCTGCCAAAAAAGATTTTCAAAAGAATCTAGAATCATCTCAACTTTTTTCAAGTTTATATCGATCAAGTTCAAGTCTAACTCTTAATATATTAGTCTATTTCTCATCTATTGGAAAGAACAAAATGCTTTGAAATTTATGAAAGAAAAAGAGAATATTTTTACTCAATCTTATAAACTTCGTAAAACTTTTCATTTTAAAATTTTTCATAAAACGCACAAAGTGAGTTTGTGCGTTTTTAATATAAAATTCTATATACAGGAAGGTTATTAAAATTATTAAATTTTATCTGAAACATCATCTTCACGAATTAAAGGAATGTTGTCTTATTTGTAACAATGATGATGCTTTAGGGAAATAAGTCTCCAAATTATTTAAGAACTACTTACATATATTGCGTCCTTTTTTATTGTGTATGAATTTACTGCATGTCGCATATTTATTTGTATGGCGACGTGAGAAATGTTCATATACTTTTTGCTCGGTAGTGTATTCGTGTCGACCACATACGTGATCAAATATCCCTTTAAATTAGTAGGTAGATATTTTATATTTCGCTTTGCCCGTCGACAAATTGCTGGCGTCAGATCATGTAGCACTTACTACACTTCATTCGCTATTTTCTCTTCGATCTGTCAATTCCAGAGATTACAGTCGCTGTTTTGGTGTGACAATCATAGCCTGTATTGATCGTGAAGATGAATATTGGGGATATTTTGAAGTCTGAAATGACAACGTTTATATATTTTTTTTAAAAATTCAAATCGAAATAACCTCTACATTAAAGATGCCCCTGGTGTCAGATATAAACAAAGATATTATTTATATTGTTCTATATCCTGCATATAATTTATTTTAGTTGTCTGTCAGTAAAAATAACTTGATCATTATCAATTATTATTTTTTTCTATATACACTCATTTTGCTAAATAACGGGGTTTATGTGAAAGATAAATACATATATACATTCTCACGACCATGTCACAAGCTGTTATCAGGGAATCTGGAACGGCTGAGTCCTGATGAGGCTGAAACAGCTGTACCATATGTCCATTAATATCAAAGAATGGTGGCTTAGTTAAGGAAATATACATTTTTTCCCCTCGATTCAGTTTTCTAATTAAATTTGTTTTCAATGTTCTGTTCTTCTTTTCATTGTATAAATACTTTCTTTTCATATATCAGTCGTTTTTTATTTCATTAGAAAACCCTTTTTTTTTTTTTTCTTTTTTTAATAGTAAGAATGTGCAACTATGAAAACTAAAGATTAATAGCATATTAATAAAAATAAAACAACAACTCAAGTTTTACTTAAATCTTTTATTTAAGGCAGAAGTTTAGGTCTACAGGGCATACCGCGAACTTCCCTGAATAGCCACTGGAAAGATGTTTCACTTTGTAATAGAAGCAATGCTTTTAAAAAGTCAAATGAAATAAACGGGAATCAAATGTTTGGAAACTACGATTTTTTATTTTAAATACATATATAATTTCATTTTGGCTCGTGAAATTTATAAATTTTTCATAAGGTCTATACGAAGTATATTGATTCATTCCTTGAAACTGCACTGAATTAGAAATGGACATCATACGTTGGAGGAAAGACTGTCCATCAAATTGGCGCCGCAGGTAGGTGCGGTCCAATCAATCAATTGAGTTTACTTTTCAGGGATTTTCACTTTGTTGATTCTCTATCACTCCATTTTAATCGAGCGATACTTATATCATTGTAAAGTGGGAAGTTACCCACATTGTAAAATAACTTAACCACCTGTTAAGTTATCACTCTTTTAATATAGAGTGAATTCCCAGCTTCTATCCACTGTTCATTATCTGACCCACAATAATATATGAACCCCCCTGCATTGCTTTCATCTTTTTATTATTTTTACTTATTTTTACTTTAAAAAATCCGCACTTAAAAATGAAAGAGCGATTAGTTTTATATGAAAATAAATAATTTTTATTTATTAAAATAAAAAAGTGAAATAATTTAAAATGTAATTAAAGCGGTTTAATGGGATTCGAAAGAAATGATTCCTAGGCCGAACTATACTCTTATTGATGAATGTAAGCATTACATTCCTGTTTTCAATTAATCTAAGGATGTAGTTTGCTAAAAAAAAAAAACTCTTCAGCCAAAATAAATAATGTATTTTGTTATTTTCACTTTTTAATACAACATTCATTTAATTGATTCGTACATATGTGCTCTATTTCTTACTCAATTCATTAATAAGTTAAACACACGTTCAATTCACAATTGATTAATTATCGCACTTATTTAGGACTTAATCCTCCTTTTTGTACCTTTCCTTTCCGCCCTATTTTTTTTTTTTTTTCAGACTTCTATCTCGCCAGTCGCCCGAGTAACAACTTTGCTTAACCCTATTCACTACCTCATGGTATCATTTTTCTCCTGTTTAGGCAAAATCTACAATCAAATTAATAAACAACTTTTTCTCCACTTCAAAACATGAAAACTAAAGCTCACATTATTTTCAGCAACATATCTCTACAATTAGGGCGGGCGCATGAGATACGCGGATGGAACAATGACATCCTGAGAAGAAAGAAAGACAAAGCATTTAAATAGAAAACTACAAAATTTACGTCGATACCTTCTTCGATAATTCATTTTATCTTCACGTGTAAAGTCAAATGCTCGATACAATATTCACCTGTTGGCTTCACCATTCTCGTTCTTTTCAGCATAAGAAATGAGTAATTACTGAAAATTTCCATTTATTTTAAGTTTTTATTTTACTTCCCAAGTGACTGAAACGAATTCACATCAACTCAAAATAGTTCGGTTTTGTGCCAAAATCCATGTTATTAAAACCCCGTTCGCCCACACTCAAATAAACCAATTTTTTCAAAAAATAGGATTCAAATTTATCAGGTTCAAACCCGATATTTTACACTCCAAACAGAGGAAATTCATTAATAACTTCAAAAAATATCAGTACTACCCTGCACCAAAAATTATCTTCATTCCATTACTATAATATCTCGGGCATCAACGCAAACAGATCACTCAAACTATTTTCCATTATTAAGGAAAACCACATCAAACTTGTCACAAAATACAGCTCAAAGAAATGGAATAACCAGCCTCCTCTTACAATACACAATAACAACAACTCTAATTTAATCATTAACGAATAAAAAAAGACACTATCTCTCCACCACATATGTTTTATTAAAAGATTAAATTAAAAAATTACCTTAACTGTCAATGTGATTCAGTTAGCGAATCAAGTAAAAGCCATTTATTTAAATCGATTTTTTTTTTTTTTTTTTTACATTTGGATTAAGCTCATAAATATCGAATACAAAATACGTATTTAAATATAGAACAAACGCAAACAGTAATAATAACAGTAAAATAAAAAGTCAAATGAAATATTTCACAGGTACTCTAAACAGTAATAGGTTGTTCTTAATTGAGTTTTTTGAAAGAATTTCTTATACTTATTCATATTCACATTTCTTTTTAAAATACGATTTCCTATTTAGTTTAAGATGTAAGTAAAAATATTCCACTTTTACACGTTTTCAATTGTTTAACACTTTTACACTGTATTTCTAAAGCACTTTTTTGTCGATAAGTGAATGTTTTAAAGAGTAAAAATATGATATTTCGCTATTTTATATAGTAATAAATATTCACCGTACTGATTTGTTTTTTCTTACCTGTTACATTAGAAAAAAAGACACGAAATTTGCTGATTATCGAGATTTCCGGTAAAAGATTACCTCAAATCCGGATAAAGGGTTTATAATATCTACTGATACCTTAAATTATGTCGCCTAGGAATTATTTCTTTTGTAATTGTTTTTTTACATTAAAACTGTAATTAAGCAAATACTCTTAAGTGAAATTACTGGATATTTTAATAGTTAACATTACAAACATTGAGAAGAGCGAGTTTTTTTCTTTACTATCTATTATCTAATGTATCCTTTGTTTTGTTTATCTAATAGCCAATGTGGACGACAGCGTGCCTCATCTGCGGCCATCGCATTCAGCCGTCAGTGGCTTATCGGAGGTAGGGTTGAGCAAGGCGGACAACTTGGGCGTCCCCGGCAGCCAGGATGACACGCCCGTTGGTCTGCAGAGGCGAGTGGGCCTAGTGAGCGGCACGGCCCTCATCGTGGGCACCATGATCGGTAGGGACAAACAACTGCATTCTCGGACTATAGTTCACAGGAAGGTCAGGAAGTCCACACGTTTGCCATTTTAATTTCACAGAAAAAAACAGTTTGTTTTTTTTTGCAGAAAAAAAAAGAGATATCGCTCTTGGAGATCTTAGCTAATATGATGAAGTTCTCAAATTGTACTGAACAATGCTTTATTAAATAAAAAATACAATCATTTTAGGCAAAACAAGAAATGAAGCTCTTCTATGTATTATTATTTTATTTATTTTTTTTTTTGCAAATTAAATTTCTACTGACAATTTAAAAATCAATTTCATCAAGAAAAAAATAAAAAATATAAATAAATATAAAATAAATGAACAAAAATTATTCTGACATTTGTACTTCTATTTCGAATTCATTTATTTTACGTTTTATTTTTTTAATAATAAAGAATAGAAGAAAGGTTTAATAAATGAATTCTGAATTAAAGTTTTTTCGAATTAATTTTATTTTTAATCGAGAGGCTTAATATTTTAGAAAAAGCATTTCATCATGATAAAAAAGCAATTCCTCAAGGGTTAATTAATAAAATAAAATTTAAAAAACAAACAAACAAACTAACAAAGTTCGCATTTAGCTATCATTTGCAGAGTGATATTTCTTTATTAAAAAAAAAAAGAAACTTCTAAAATAAATATTTTAGAAATTGGATAAAAGATTTAGTTGATCAGTATTCGATTTTATTTTTCTTTTAAATTCTTCTTATTGCCATCAAACATTAGACTTCAATGCTTTTTTTTTTTATTTATTTAGTAACTGTGTATTCTAATGTGCTTTAATCAAGTCTCTAGTTGTTAATTTTGCATTAGATTTCAATTGTGTAGGATTTTGTTTTGAGTTCTCCATTACATAGTTTCTGAGCGAATTCATTTAATTACTGATAAAATATTTAAAGACAAATGGGGGCCTTCACTTATCGATCGCCATATTGGTGAGATATTGCTACGTCTGCTCTTCACCATCAAAATGGCCGTTTCTCTTTCCTTGCTTTTGATGTTAAGAACTATGCTGTTTTAAAGATAGCAAATTCGGTGTCTTGTACTTTTCAGTGATCTTTCTGGTGCTAGGATTGCTAAGTCGACTTTGTTGCTGCTGAATCCCACAATGATCGGAGCTAGGACCACCAGAAACGCTTGTACAAACACAAAACAGTTCAGTTAAGCTCCATAATAATAGAATGTATACTTTAAACAAAAGAAATGGCTTGGTAAAACATCCTTTGTGAAATTGTTAAAAATCTTGAGTGGAGCGTTCTAAGTCTGAAAAAAATTCTGAAGTTAAATAATGAACGTTTTGAATCAGCTGTTCTTTTGACATTTACCTTTATTTTGTTTGTGCTAAATACAAATTTGACTGATTTCAGATTATAGCAATACTAAAAATCCTAGGCTATGACTAAAATAAGTTTTTTTGACTAAAGTAGACTTGGGTATTGGTTGCAATCCAATGGACTATTTAATAGTTTACCATTCTGGATATATCTGATTGTACCGACTGTTCTGCTTGTCATCTGGATATTAAACATTGAGATTTTTTTTATTCAAAATTCTGTGATTACTAATTTGTTTCATTTCGATATTTCGCTTTTCATTAATAAATGAAGACACCTCCGCAGTTTCAAGTTCTCAGGCCCTCGACTGCGGATTGGAGGAACCACGTTCAATCCCTGGCAGAGGTTGGGATCTGCTCCAGACAAGTCTTTTGATTCATGGAGCCTTCTGTTAAATCGGCACCAGCGTTCTTTCCTGGTGGTTTAGTCAGGCTAGCGTCGTACCAGCTCTCTGCACTTTAACTTAATCTCAAAAACCTCACCTCCTATACGGCCTATTCTTCATCTTTACTAGTACACCAGAGCCATTGACATCCCAAAAAGCTCTTTTTCTTTTTTTTTTTCCTCAAAAAATTTATACTGTCAAATCACTGAAAAGTTTTAAGATAAAATTGTCAAACATATACAGTAATACAGTAACTGCAAAAAAATTAAAAATTAATTAAATTTACAAACACAACGACAATCTAAAACAATTATTTCCAAAATTATTTTATCACATTTATTTTACTGAATTCGCCCAAATTCTATGTTAGTAAGACTATTTCTATTCTATTACTGCTATTCATTATTTTAGACGATATTGGAGTAGCATAAATGTTTATCTTAAATTTAGATAAAAGTGCTTTTTCTATTTGAGTACAAAATTAATATTTTTATATTGAAAGTACTGCTTAACTTTTTACTTATTAGTAATTTTAAGTAAATCATTCAATTTTATGGTTTCATTTGCAGTTTCCATTATATTTTTAATTTTACGTTTTGCAATTTATAGAGAATGAGAAGTAGGAAAAAATTATTAGGAAGAGGTTTTCAGAATTTATTTCTTCAGTCAAATTTTATTTAGAATGTATAGATTAGGTATTTTTTGAACGTAATGTAAATATTGAAGTTGCACTTGAGTTAGATTGATGTACTCGTTGTCTTTATTGCTCTTTTGTTTTCTTTTTTTTGTTTTTATTATTTCTTTTTTTGGGGAAGGGGGGAAAATATTCCTAATTTTATATTATTTTTTTTTATTCGGGGTAAATTTCTTAAATGTGAGAAAACGTAATTCTGTTCACTTGCAGTTGGGGATGCCAAATTGGGTTTAAAATTTTCAGCCTCCAAAGGCATAATCTTGCATGTGATATTCTAGATCACATGTCGAGACGATGTCGTTGTCTACGAGTGAAAGGAATGAAAAGGTTGTGAGGTAATCCACCATATAGTGTAATCTACTTAAAACCCTCCTGCCTTTGTGTTGATATAAAAATTAAATATATATTTTTATATATACACAACTGTTGCAATTTCTTAGATGTATGTTTTAATGTGTAGTGCATGTTCAGAAAAAAAAGTAAGGATTAAAATTTTTAAAAATTTAATTCTCATTTTTTTTTTATTAAAAAAAAAAATTAAAAATATGAAATTTGAATTGGAAATTTTTCCAGTGCATGCCCGTGTTGACACACAACTTTATAACCATTGTGTGGGAGGCAGACTATCGGAGTTCCATTAACTATTTCATTACTTAAATTAAATAGTTAACTAAACGTAGTTAAAGTTCTAGACGCAATGTTAATCGTTATTAATTAAGTAAAAAAAAAAAAGAAAGAAGAAACAACAAGTTTTAACTTTTCTTGAATTAGATTAACTCTTAGGTATAACGAATGTCTGTGTTACTAAAACACCCTCTTCTCTTAGCTGAAGATACATCATTCACTTTGTTTTCTAGGTTCCGGAATCTTTGTGTCTCCCAAGGGTCTGCTTGAGAGAACTGGTTCGGTGGGAGCTAGTCTGGTAGTGTGGGCAGCTTGTGGAGTTCTTTCTATGTTAGGTAAGTCATTCAAAACAGCCTTATATTAAGGCAGTACTTTTTCTTCTAAATACTTATTCACTTTTCTTTAAAAAAATCTGCAAAATTAGTATTTTGGTTCAGTATTTTCTTTTTTTAATTAGTAATGAAAACATTCATCTCTGCTCTTTTCAGCCTTGGTCAATTTTGAGATTTGCATTTAACTGAAATTTTGTGGTAGTAATCGTAAAGGAAAAAGCTACTCCTGATAACACAATCTCTATAAATAGATGAAATTCTAACATTTTAAGTTAGACCTAATCACTGACAATTCCGGATCTATCAATATAACAAGCATTCGAAGTTTCATTAAACTTACATAGCATAAGTATCAGATTTTTGAGGATTTAAGAATAGATTGCTTACATAACTTACAGAAATAAATTCTGGAAAGCCAGTTCATCTACATTCAACAAGCAGTTTTATAAGCAAGAAAATAGGTGTAGTTAAAATTTGTAGTCACCAATTAATATAATGTGCTTTCTTTATTAATTTCATATTTATATTAATTAATTAAAGCGCATAAATACGTACATACATAGTTGATTCGATCATTTATAGAAACTATACAGCTGACACTGTTAACAGCGACGTGATCTAATTTGTTTCATTAGGCAAATTTTTTTTTTTTTTTTTTTATTTGAATCTACTGTACATTTGAATTACATTAGAGTCCCGTTAGGAGCTCAAGACTCCTATCAACAGGTGCTACAGTTATTTTTATTAGATATACTTAAATCTATATGAATGAAACCTATATTTGATCGATTATAGCCAAAGTTTGCTTTTTTTTACATTATCTATTTAGTTATTTATTATTTTCTGTTAAGTTCTTTAGAAATAACTAAATTTCATAGAAAAGAAAAAGGCAGTCTGAGCACGTATGTATTATTTTTAGTCGAAGTTCAGGACAAGTAATTTAATTTTATAAAGCTGTCCTCAGCTAGAGTCATCCATTGTTTGTCGACTCAGTTTGAGGAACTGGAAAAGGGAAAATACACACGAACACACATTGGAAATAAATACGTATAAAAGATTATACATTACAAACAAGTTAACTACAAATTGACAACACAGCTCCAATCAATTAACTAAACTGATTAAAATGGACATGTTTTTATTATTATTATTCCGTTTCAGTACATGTTTAACTTGCGGATGCAGAAAAACAGCAGGGTTTTTACCAGAAATAAGTTAAAAAAATGCCAGGAATTCTTTAGTATTAAACCTGTATTTTCTCGAAATAAAGGGAAAAAAGGGAGCCAAGCCATCCATTACATCTTCAACTTTGAAAAGCTGGTTCAGTCATTTGATTCAACTCCTGTGTCCTTATGTTAAGAATTTCGTTCTCTATTATTTTGACAACAGAAGTTTATTCACTTAGCTTTTTGCCCGTGGTTTCCTTTACGAACTCACAAATTTCATCAAAATCTCAAGAGTGACATTTGAAATGATTTTTGGACACAACCAACCAATATTGGTTGATGTGGAATCGAACCTTTTATTAGTTGGAGCGCCATCTGGCCTCAGTTCTGATTTGTTATTTTGTTTTCTTGTTTTTTTTTTTTAGGTAAGTTTTACTTAACTACATTTCGTTGTTGTTGTTTTTTTTTTTCTTTTCTTCTAGAGACAGTCTACTGTCTTTTGCCTAATTATTACTTATTTCTATTTATATATTTATATATTGTTTTAATTGTCATGTATTATTGTAATTTCTTATTTATGTATTTTTCATGTACAGTATACACAGTCTATTTAAAGTGTATCCGAAGTATTGTTAATCTTAAGTAAAACAGTGAATGCAACCAATTTATTGAATAATATAAAACATGGCTAATTATTAGACAATCGAAGGAAACACTGTCAAGTTATTAGAGTGATTGCATTTCATTGGATGTGATTCTTTCCAGTATTTTATTGTTTGCTTATTTATCCTGTAAACTTTCTTTTGTCAGAAAATAACTTAAAGAAAGGATGATTCTGAATATTTATTCATCATAAAATTTTGACATTTTTATTTTCTTGAATTTTAAGTCGAAGTTAAAATTTCAGCTGAATTATTACTTTTTCTAAATGTATAATTTTTTAAAAAAAAATCTAATTGAATATCAATGATTCATTTTCCCTCCTAAATCTTTTGGAAAACGAGGGAAAACTTCCAATAACTAATAAAATAATCGATAACAAAGTGAAATGTTGAACGAACAACACTATCAGTTTTGCTGTAATTATATTTGATATGATGTCAGAATACTTCAAAAATCACATTGTATTGTTCATGGAATTACTTAAGTGTTTGTACATTGGTTAATTTCCCCTGTCTAGAAAAGAATAACAATGTTTTTGTGTCTTTTTATCATTTCCATAATGGATCTGTTTACAGGCATCGGTGGCCAAGTAAACATCGGCAGAAAATCACCTTCCTCTTAATTCACTGAAGAACAAAAAAAGGAATCAAACAAAAGTAGAATTCGACGACTCCTTCGACCATCGGAAGACGATTTGAGCTTCTTCATTTGAAACTAATTGACAATTGAAAATGGAAAAAAAGAGAGAGAGGTTTTTTTTCTTCTTTATAATAATTCTACAATCATCAGATATTTGCTACTCTTTTGAATTTTAAACGATTTTTTATTAGGATTTTATTTTTGAGTTTGAATTCATTGAGACTATCTGAAAAACTTTATCAATATCAGCGGTTCCTAAACTGAGGGCATCACGACGATGGAAGGAAAGCTTTCAATCGAAAAGTTAATTCAGATTGTCATAATTTGAATTTTGAATATCTTTCTTAATTGTATATGGTTTTAAAATTATTTTCATATGTTTATAGTGTATGAATGTGGATAGTTTGTAATCAGACTTATCAAAAAAAAATCGCTTCTGACGTCACTTATTTTAATCAGATTTTTTAATTTTTTTAAGTTAATGAATAAAAGCCATTAATAGTTATGTAATTGTTGATGGTTGACTTATTAGGTATAATATTCTAAATGATAAAACCATATCACTCTGAATAGTATGCTAAATATACTATATTATACATAAAATTTTCAGGTAACTAAGATGCAAAAAAAAAAAAAAGATGAATTTATTTTATTTAAATGATAAAATTAATTTCATTTTTATTTCTTAAAATTACATAGTTAATTTTATTGTTGTAATTATTTTGCGAAAAGAATTATTATTTACTTAAAAGTTAAATTTTACAATATATCTCAATATCTGGAAGGATATTTTCTACATCGTTTGTTTTTTGTTTTTTTGGAATTCAAGACTTTTTCAACCTTTCGTTTTTCGAATCTAGATCGCAGTTTCTTGAATATTTTGATGCCGTAAATATTCTTTCCTGTAGGCCGCGACTATTTATGATACAAACAGAATCACCGTTGAACCTGTCAACTAAAAGATTAACAGCTTAAATCCATCACTCTGCTCCCAGCTCGTCGTCTGTCAGACTACTGATTGCTTTTCTCGCCACCAGCAGCGCTGATGTCAGATTGCACGAAAAATTTCGAGAACTATTGCAGTTGTAACCAGAATTGCTGTTTAAATGAAAGCTGAGATTTTCTTGATATTTATTAAAATTGCGAGAATAATACAGACATTGGATTTATTAGTTAAAGAATTCCAAATTTCCTATAAATTATTATAGAATTATTTTTTCTTTCTCTTTCAGTGCAGGAAATAGCGAAATGTTGGTTATAAAATCTCGAATTGAAAATTGCTAATCCTTTCCTTTTTAGCAAAATATGAAATCTTTTTATTATTTTCTGTTAATGATTTTCTTTTATTTTACACTAATTTTTGGATCCCTCATAACATACAAAATTAGACATTGCCAAAGTATAGTCTTAAGAATTCTTTTAATTAAAGTTTATTAGATAGTTTTCAGTTTTAACTTTGGAATTAAAGTATTCCTTCTACGCCAGATAAAATAGAATTCTTGGGAACAAATAATTGGTTTCAGATGGGAAAATGCTTTAAATTATACATAAGTATTGAGTTATGTTTTTAATGCATTGAATAAGTATAAACTTTATAAGTTGTTTTTGTTGCCCTAAATATAAATATTTAGTCTGATTTCTTGTATTGTAAATACTTAGGCAGAATTCGTCTATTTAAGTTCTTTATAACTCCAATAAATTTTGTCGTAATAGACCCAATCCCCTGTATTTTTATTTTATTTTATTTATTTATTTATTTATTTTCTTCTTTATAACTTTCTGTTTAAGCCATGAATTTTTCCTCGTTTCTTTTTTGATAAAGTTTAACTGTTGTGTCATCATGGAATAATATTGTAAAAAATATTATGTAATAATCATTATGTAATACTTTGACCGAGAACCATTTGATATAAATTCAAATGAGATTGAGAGAGTTTTAAGTAAAACTTTCATTTCCATTTACATCACTGTGAAGATTTTCGTTAAGGATTTCGTACTACTTTGCAAGGCTGTTAGGATTAAATCAGTCTGTGTCTATTTTTTTTCCTTCACCTATTGGAGGAGGGAAGGTGTCTTCTCACTCCGCTAGAAGCACACGCAGCCAAAATGTTTTATTTTTTTATCCGAGACATCATTAATGATTATTTGGAACTAAGGCAACGACCGATCAGTACCCTAGATATCGTTGTTTTTATTGTCGTTCATTATATTTGGCATCACTCTATACAATTTCCTTTTTTCTCCTTCGCTTGAGCAGCACACCTTGATCTTCCTCTATTTTTAGACGGTGTCGACTTGTCGCAAAGGTATACATGGCTGCACCTGCCATCGCTAGAATCTCCTCCTGATTGAAATGTTATCAAGAGCCGTAATTGGCCGTCATCCAGTCTAACGATAGAAATGGAGCACATCAGGGGAAAGAATACAGTCGCTTCGCAAGCTAAGTTCTTTGACATGACATGCTTAAAATGATTCATCGGAGATTTTTCAAACAAGGGAGGGACTAACTACTTTGATGACCAAACAAACAACCACAACAATTCAGACGTACACATTCTTTGTTTTTGCCCAGATCAGGTTCCTAACCATTAAAAGATTGAGTACTTTACTTTCTGCTTCGTAATTGCAGTTAAGTTTGTGGAACGTTTAACAACAAAGGGTTCCCAACTGGGCTTCTCTCTCCTAACACTCATGAATATTAAGATCACTAAGTTACAGGGTTTTGCAATCTTGTGCGATGCCGCTAACAAAGTAGTCTTGGTTTCGACAGATGTTACACATGCATGTGCATTTTTTTTTTTTTTGAAGAACATGAATATTAACTTATTTTTCTCTTCTTTGTTATTTTAAGAAATTTTGAGGGTTTTTTTTTTCCCGCCAAGAATGAAAGTTTACAATAGTTTTTAGGCGGAAGGGTCCGTGATATCATTTAAGTAATTCGTCTGTAAAAAAAAGAAGCATAAAGAACCAACCATCCATGGAACAATTTACTGGTTGCTCTAGGGTAAATAGCTGCGGATCTATCAAAAACAGCTGTTTACCAAATTTTTTGTTAAATGAACTTTCAAGTTCCATTTAATACTTTTTTTTTTCTCAACCTATTGTTTTCTAACTATATTGTAACTTATTTCTTATCTATGTTTAAATTATTAATACTTTGAATATAAACATGGTTTTCTCCCTTGTTAAGATTTCATTGTATAGTTTTGAATTTCAATAACAATGTCAATGACTTGACTAGAAATACTTAATGAGATTATTATGTACATGTCCCATCTCATGAGCTTTATCATGTCCTGTTTAATTGTAAAATTAAAAAAAAAAAAAGGAATCATTTTAATCAGAAGTGATTCATAAATCTCATTTTAATCCTTATTTATTCAAATAGTTATTACAGTTGTTTATTTAAATTCTCAGCAGAAATGTTTTTTTTTTTTTTTCCTAAAAAACTAATAATAAAATTTCAGCTGAGAATTTAAGCGCACAACAATTATAATTTGTATAAATAAATAAACTTAAGCTTTAAAAGTTTATAATTCTTGATGATCTGTGAATGTTTTTGCTTCTTTTACAATTTTTACAGTTATTAACTCTTCATTGGAATCCTTTTTTTTTTTTTTTTTTTTTTTTTTTTTTCTTTTTCGTTTTAACTACTAATTAAGGAACTACAAAGGAATTGTATTGTTTTCAAATCACATCTAGCAATTATAAAAAAAAAAAAAAAAAAAAAGATGATGAATCTTTCTTTACATAATCAGATCAATGATTGAATTTCCCTTACGATTATTTCAAAGGTGCGAAAGTAAGAAAAAGCCCAAATCAAAGCCAATAATTTAAAGCAAACCTTAATAAGTTCGTATCTTTCAGTTTACGCTTAAAAAAAAAAAAGTTTACATTACAAACATGACTTTTCGGACTTCTTCATTCCGATCGAAAAATTACTTGTAAATTTTTCACCGTCTGTCATCTTAAAGGTTTAATAACAACAATAGTAAAACCAAAACTAAAGCCTTTATTAAAGCCGTCATTGAATTTAAGCAGAAGATACTGGGCCTAAAACAAAGGTAAAACAAAATAGGCAAGCACTTAAGACCAAAGAGAAATGAAATGCTTGTCAAAATTTATTGCTTTGGCCATTCATCAGTGAATCCTTCTGGAAATGTGGCCGTGGCTTTGTTCCAACTGGAGTTTTGGTCCAACATCAAAAACAGCACGTGCTTCGACAGCATCGAATTATTGGTCGCAATAAATCCACAAATAATTCTGTGCTCCTTTATAAAGAAAGAGAATCTAAAAGCAAAAATATTCGCTGCTTTAGGACCTTTTCATTTTACTTTACTAGACAATCAAGAAAAACAGACACAAATAACTTTTAGAAGTAATTATATTTCATTTTTTTTAAAGTTATAATATTTTTATTTTTATTTATATGTTTTTATATATCAATGTAAATAAAGATACGAAAGGCAGCAGCTTTATTCATTCTTTTGTAATCCTATGAGTATATCATAGAATAGAAAACCCATGCTTACAATTGAATAAAATCTATTTCTAATTCGAAATATATAAGAAATACATCTCTTACATATATAGAATATAAAGTTTAAGTCTAGATTTAGGGCGTTATTTAAAAAAAAAAAAAAAATGGATCCTTAACATTTCGTAGATTAACATTCTAAAGATGATTTTTTTTTTCTAATAACACTTAGCAGTTTCCAATATTTGTTTTACATACTCGTATTCAAGCAACTTTTTGCCGCGCTGGTGTGGTCGAGCGGTCTCAGGCGTCGGTCTGTCGTGAGATCAATGTGCCAGCGCCCGGGTTCAAATCCCGGTAGCGAGCATGGATGTTTCAAAAATTTCCTTTCCTGTGTTGTAGCCTCTTCTTCACTTTCTCTTCGGTCTGACGTCATTCCTTAATGGCGTCCTGGGGAAGGCCACGGGAAACCACCCCAGTATCTTTCCCTTGTAATTCTAGGGAGTCTGCTAGGGGTTCGCCGTCTTGGGAACACTAGCGCTCCCTGGAGCACGGATGCTTCGGCAACGAAGCTCGCACTTCGGTGCGAAACGACCACACACACATTCAAGCAACTTTACAGTATTTCGCTACATTCTTTTAAGTTGCTTATTCATGATTTAATTATCGTAAAACAATCTATGAAAATCGTATTCACCATCACAACCGTAGAAAGTATCCCACCTCAAATTTGTTTAATTCTATTAAATTTGATAAAATAAACATTTCGTTTGATAAAATAAGCATTTCAGATCCATATTGAAAGAAACTGACTGTCAATTGCTATTAACATATTTACAATTACTGTTAAAGGGATTACAATATTGTAGACCAATGGATTAATAAATAGGTTAGAGATTATAACTTAAAAGTTAATCTCTGGCAATTGTGACTTTGGATTGCTAGTTTGCCAAATTATCTAAATTTTTAATAACAACAACAAATAGCTCTATTTCATTTTAATTAATTAGATTTGTAATTGATGAAGATGGTGAACAGAAAAAAAGGTTAACTGTCCTGAAAAAACTCAAGAGTCCTAGGAAGCTGACCTTTTTCCTCTTTTTTTTTTTCGTGTTAATTCACTGGAAAAATTTAATGTTAAATAAAACTTCCCCTTTAAAATAACTGAAGTATAACTTAAAGCTTTGCTTGTTTGCTTTATTATTAAACAGAAAAGCACAATCATTTGATTGTTTTTCGAAATTAGAATACGTGTTTTACGGGACGCAAATCTGTATCTTTGTATTTCTTAGGTCATAAAAAGATCAGAACAAATTCAGTTATTATCAGTTTAATGTTACATCGAATTTAAATTAAAGATTAACTTTGTTTACTTTCAACATATACACAAATTTCGGTATTTTTTATCAGATTTTATAACATTAAACAAATTTGTGATTTAACACTCGCTGTAGCTTAAATAAATATTGATGTTTGATTACAAAAAAAAATCTGCTTACGGTACCAAGAAAAACTTTTTATGAGAAAGTTCTAATACATATGATTGGGCAGAATATATGGAAGTGTCCATGGTTTACTGTTTCAAAATGATAGAAGTATAATGAGGAGGTAAAGGAAACAGAGTATTCTTAGACGGGAAATCCAAGATAGACAGACGATCCTATACTACGTTCCACGACACCTACAAATTTCGAATACAAGTGATTCCGTGTAAATGAGAGAATATCTATAAGCAATATGTCTATTATGTAAACCCAAATCATTATTAATAATATTTTGTTTGATACTTACGATTTTCTTTTAGGATATTAAAAGTAATCAAAACAACGAAGATTCTGTCCCTTTCTCATTGCGTTTTCTTGTTTCATTTGTTTTTTGATTTTTTTTTATGAATGTGATTTTTGTTGAATGGTTCTCGTGTCACTGCAGGGGCCTTGGCTTATGCTGAGCTGGGCACAATGATAGTGAAATCAGGAGCAGAATACTCTTATTTTTTGGAGGCGTTTGGTTCTCTTCCCGCCTTCCTCTTCTCTTGGGTGTCCATCTTTGTGTTGAAGCCTTCCATGCTGGCCATTATCTGCCTCAGTTTCGCCAAATATGTAGCCCAAGGATTCATCACCGACTGTGAACCTCCTGATCTTCCCGTAAAGTTCATGGGTGCCTTCACCATTGGTAAGTAGTATCTTATTTATTTATTTTATTTATTTATTTATTTATTTATTTATTTATATCAAAATATATGGTGGTGCTTGTAAAAGTAATCTGGTCTTAACCTGAATATCAATAACAGTGTTATTAATAACAAAAGAATAATAAATGAAAATGACATATTAAATTTGAAAAATTATTTAATTATTATTTAAAATGTTATTAAATAACATCTTTTAAAGTTGCACTGATAATGTTCTCTACGATGCAAAGTTCTGCGCGCTGTAACATGTTCTTGAAACAGGTCTCAGCACACGTGCTGAGTTATTGCTTATCTCCTTCAACTTTTCGATGGTCCGCGGGTATTTCTTGTATAATTTCCGTTTGAATGAGGGTAAAAGTCCAAGGTCTAAATTTAAGGTCCGGAGAACTGGCCGGCCACGCACACTTGAAACTAACAAAACACTAACGGTAAGTCTTGAATATCATGGCTAGGGCTGTCTGGTCGTATGACTACGCTTGCCGCTGCTAAAATCAGGGCAGGGCTTCTTATCCTGGGTGGGGTTACTATTTCGTTCGCCAACCTATTTATCATAATTACATTGTCCTTGGTGTCGTGATCGTTTGAAACATTTATTAAAAATGTTGCAAAAAATACAAACCACTAATCCAAAAAAAATATTAAAGGAAAATTTTCCCTCTATGGGAAAATTCGAAATTTATTATTTAAAAAAAAAAAAAAAAGTTACTTTATAATATACATTTCTGCTATCTTGCACGCGTTGGGAATGTAATGAGTCGTTATAACGAGAGTTGGCATAATGCTTATTTATCCTGTTTTCTAACTGAAAAAGTTAAGCGTTTTTATAGGTTCAGCTACGTTGTATACGTAACGCTAATTAAGAAGTTCTTTATTTACTATTCAAGATTATTAATACTTAATCAATGTTTAATATTAAATTATCTATGGACTAACCTTGTTTTCATATTTTTTCATCTCGTTATGAATATTTAACTACATTGATAAATAGTTTAGACCAGTGGTGCCCAACCTTTCGTAATATGGGGGCCAAACTTGACTTTGCTGTGAATCTCACGGGCCACAATGTGGTTGTCACAACAACCAAAAAAAAAAACGGAATCTCCTATTCAACAACCAAAAAAAAAAAAAAGGAATCTCATATTTAACAGCCAAAAAAAAAAAAAGGAATCTTCTATTTAACAACCAAAAAAAAAAAAAAAGGTCCCATTAATACAAATATGTACGTGAATATAGGAATAAAAGAGCGGGCCACATGTAACACTTTCAAGGGCCGGATATGGCCCGCGGGCCGTAGGTTGGGCATCACTGGTTTAGACTATTCATATTTTAAAAAAATGGAATCTTAAAAGCTGAAGGTTTAAAAAAAATACCCAATAATCAAATGATCATTCAATTCAGAATGAGCTGCTACTGTTTTAATTATTATTGTAACATCCTCTATATTTGAAATTTATCATCAATAATTGTTAAGAGTAAATAACAATGGATGAGACCAAATTGTTTACCAAGTGACATCCTGAAACAGATCTTTGGCGATCATCAGCCAGGAGCAGTCACCAGTAAACAATTTGTTCTCACCTATGGTTCTTTATTAATAATTCAATGCGCAGATTGAATTTTTTAACCTTTAAAAAAATTCATTGACGTCAGCTGATTACTGGCACATGAATTTTCTCACTAATTTTTCATTAGTGAGTTTTTATTGTTCATTTTTTCTTTTGAGGCACCACTGCGCTTCTGACTATCATTCATATTAGCCTCAATACTGAGACCTCCTTGTTTACTGGTGACTGCTCCTGGCTGATGATCGCCAAAGAGCGTGAAACAGCTGTTCCAGGATGTCAATTGGTAAACAATTTGGTCTCACCCATGATTATTTATTAATAATTCATAGATTGAAGTTTTCATCCTTTAAAAAATTAATTGAGGCTGGCGGACTGCTGGCACATGAATTTTCTCACTAATTTTTCATTAGTGAGGTTTTTGTTGTTTATTTTTTCCTTTGAGGCACCACTGCGCTTCTGACGATCATTCATGTTAGCCTCAGTTCGGAGACCTCGTTGTTTACTGGTGCTTGCTCCTGGCTGATGATCACCAAAGAGCGTAAAACAGCTGTTCCAGGATGTCACTTGGTAAACAATTTGGTCTCGCCCATTATTGTTTATTAATAATTCAATTCACAGATTGAGTTTTTATCCTTTAAAAAATTTCATTGAGGTCAGCGGACTGCTGGCACATGAATTTTCTCACTAATATTTCATTAGTGAATTTTTTATAGTTTATTTTTGCTTTTGGACATGAGATTTAACTTGCGTTAGAACATTTTGACAGTAAAATAAAACAAAGAACGCACATAACTAAACAAAACAAATATTCACTGAGCTATTTTTTGGTATTTGTGCTGGGAATCGGAAACAGTACTGTTTCGAGGTTATTTGACCTCTCATCAGTCCAATCCGTCCAGCATATCTAGCTCAGTGAAATGGGACAATATACAAAACGGACAAACATGCAAATCTAAGTATTAAAAAACATCAAAACAAAATCAAGAATAAAAAGGGGGGGTGGAATAATTAATCCC
>JAFIDM010009631.1:268078282-268119839 GCA_023159025.1 Thereuonema tuberculata | reverse complement strand
TGCACTTTTATCCATATATATATATATATAAATTGTTGTGGAATAAATAGAAAAATAACATTCGGTAATAGAATAACATATTTATATTAACACATAATTAAATACAAAGAGCCATAATAAACATATTTAATATACTAAACTATATTTACAACAGAACCTTACAAAATTACTAGTTCAGTATTTAACTTAAACCTTTATTATAAATATGCACAAATCCTCTAATTATAACTTTCACTTAACTTATGTAAGTTAACCAATTATTCACTTAAGCTTCGTTTTTTTTAGTTTTCAGAAACTCCTGAGTTGCCTTTGTTGTGAAGAATGAACTTATTCGTGTGATATCACTAATTTGCTTGAAGCTGCCGAAGATGTCTTGCATTTTGCTTTGTTCACTTTCAAATGTAAATGTTCATTACGCAATAAAATATGTTTTCTTTTTTGTTTTACATGTTTTAAACTTATTGACAATGCATGCTGATTGAATGTGTCCATAAAGCTGTTATTTTTGCTGCATGAGTTTCATTTTGTTTGCATGTTTTTTTTGGTTTGTTTTTTTTTTTTTCTCTCTTTATTTGTTTTCTCTGAAAATGATTGATTATTATGTCACTACTTTCAAAACTTCGATTTTAATATTTCCCTTATTTTTATTATTATTCTAATTAAATGCAAAGCGGGAATTGATTTCTGTCCATCAAAAATTCCATTAATATGAAATTTAATTTTCACTTTACAGTATTATTATATTTTATTTTTTTTGATTCAGTGAAGATTTATTGTTTTTATATTTGAGGTTATTAATTCACCAAATTTACTGCAGAAGAATTTGATGATTTTTTTTTTTAGCTTTCGTAACTACGTAGTTTCAGCACTTAAAACTTTAAATTTAGATTAAGTTTTTATGTAGCTTTGGCAGAATATATGCAATTAAAATGATTTGGTCTTAATCAACACTAGGATAAAATATTTTGATTAGAAGTGAAACTTTGAATAGCTATAACACGTTTCCTCAATTACTATTTCTTTTTTTCTCTATGCAAAACCTTTAGATCGTAGACTCATATTCCAATTTGAGGTTAGCTTTTTGAAGAACTGCATTGATAATCTGGTCAGCAATCGATATGAAAACAAAGAGCTACATGAAATATTGTTATCGTTGAAGTTATTATTATTGATCACTTGATTAAAGGTTAAGGTTCGTATCCTCATTTGAGGAAGTCAGAGCTTGGGTTAAGGATCCAGATGAAGTCCAAGGGTTGCCGATTTCAACATTTCTCTCTCCCCACCCCCTGAAAACAGTTGGTACCCATTTTGGGCAAAGGGCCGTCTGGGGAATAAATTGCCAGTGAAAAATCCCAACTTGTCCCATTGAGTGAACCTTGCTCCTCCAGCGCTACACAAGCGCCTTCCATTTTAATGCTAACGGATCCACAAACGATTAATTTTCTATTAACAGATTGGCAATATTGAATTTTTACGATTTTATAGTTGCTATATAGTGTTTAATGTCGTCATATGTATTACGTTAGCATTAATTATAGGGAGCCATTATTAGTAATGAAGACGTGCTATGTCTTCTTAACAAATACCTTATTCGCCAGAAAATTGTTATATATCAAGTAGGAAAAAAAAAGTCAGAATTAGATTTATAATTATAAAAAAGATGATAAAACATAGTACAACAGATGAATTAAAAATAATAATAATAATAATAATAGAGATCTAATTTAAAATTTAAAATTCATTAATACTGTCTGTTCCTTTTTTTTCTGAAAAATAAAGTGTTCGAAAGGTTAGCAATAAAACTGAATTCCATGAGAAAGACTCAAATACATGTTAAGCCGAAATATTGTCAAAAATATTAGTAGTTGGTTTGTTTGTTTTTTTTTTTAAAAAAAGAATATTTTTAATTCTAATGAGAAGTTTCGATCTTGAGAAAGAGACAATAAAAAAAAATAAAAAAATAATCCATCCTATAAATAGTTACGTTTTAAGCGCTTTCGCACTTACACAATGCGGGAATTATTATTATTGATGATTTGTCAGTCTACTGTCATTCCGTTCATCCGTCATAACTTCAACTCCCACCTAACCGATGTTCATGAAACTTGGTTTGCAAAGAGAGAAATAAAATTTAACGACCAACTATAAATTTCTGGATGAAAATTAAGGGTCGTGAGTTTCAATTTTTTGTATAAACCTTTCACAACAAACAACGTATCTCCCTCTAGGGACTGCAATTTGAACTGTTCTATTTCCTTCGACTGTCCAGAGATGACGACAGCGTACCTGATGACGTCTCCCCCTCGCTCGTATACAAATTACTGCAACATAACGACGAACACACCTAATAAATGTCATGGCTTGTTGTTCTTGTTACTCTGTTGTTGTTGTTGATCTTCAAATGCTTCTAACTTTTTTTTAATTTATTTGCTATATATTACATTTTATTTTTGTGAAAAAATAAGCAGTCACATTATGTTTAAAATTTTACCTTAAGAATATTTTATTCTTACGAAAGTTTGTTTTGTTTACTTATTTGTTTTTTGTAAATTTATTTAAATATGTTTTATAAGGACTTGTTTCATCTGCAAAGGAAAAATCTTAATGTTTGCCAAACTATTTAAGATAATGAATTTAAAGCAAAATTTATTTATTTATTTATTTATTTATTTATTTATTTATTTTATTTATTTATTATTATTTTTTATTTATTTAGCATGTTTTGCATTATCTTTTTCTTTGTTTAATTGCATGATCTTTCTTATTTTAATATGATGCACTTTAGGCTCTTTGGTTTATGCTGAGCTAGGCACAGCCATTCCTAAATCAGGCGGAGAATATGCTTATTTTCTTGAGGCTTTTCGGAGCCCGAAAAGCAGTCTGATGGATATTCCCGCTTATCTGTACTCGTGGACATCTGTCTTTGTCAACCGACCTTCGTCTCTGGCAATCATATCCTTAGCCTTTTCTGAATACGTCCTTGCCCCTTTTTTCCCTGGCTGTGCTCCACCCTATTATTCGCTGAAGTTCATCGCTGCTGCATGTGTCTGTAAGTTTGTTTTATTAGTGTTGCATTTAAGCCTTTTTTATTTTCCTTGTCTTTACTAGTTATAGTCAATTAACGAAGACGTTAATAAATTCCTTTTGTTTCTTTATCTACTGATCTTAATGAGAGTAATCTAAAACAAAATTACCAGGTAAAGCTACGATTCCATTGGAGCGGTTGGTGGTCGACTGCTCTGGCCTCAATTACAGCCCTCTCCACCCCTTACAGCCACCGGTCTTGAATTTACAATAGGGACGGCAGGCTTTTGTTATAAATGAGGGTACTAAAGCCGTGCTTCTCCCAACCGCGAAAGTACAGACGCCGGGCGACTCCAAGGGGGACCAGTATTGGCCGGCTGCTGGCGACTGCTGAGTCTAGTTTCTTTGCTGAACGTAGCCAAAATATCGAAACAAATCGTGTTTTGAATTCTTTTTTTGAAAACAAAGTAAATACAAGTTGATACTTATTACTGAAATTTATAAAAATAAGGAAATTCAATTAAAATATAGATTATTTTATTGAATCTATTGATATAAATCATGTATTATTATCATAATTTCTTTAAACTTATTGTTTCGAAAATATGTTTGACTTTTAAGTTAATATTGAGGACAATTTAATTATGATATGAATTTATGTTTGAGAAATTGATTTTTTTTTTAGTGTTATAATGGAATAATACAATAAAACTTTCTATTTTTAAAAAAATTAATTTCAAGTTAAATCTGAGAAATAGAATCATACTGGAATATTCAAAGAAAACCTAAATACTTAAAAAGAACTGATAATGAAGATTATAAAATTATTTCATGGTAGCTTGGATAAAATATATTTTAAACACACACTAAAAACTAATATTTTAAATTTTTATAAATTTCATTAGAAATAAAGTTTTAATGTAACGTTTTCAATTAAAATTAAATTTCCTTCCTTTCCTATGAAATATAATTTCTATTGGGAAGTCACATAAAGAAAGCCACATTTTTTTTTATTTTAGGAGGTAACGCAAGAATAAAAATAATATCATTTTTTTATGTTTCATTCATACTCTTTGAAAATTTTTTTCCAATTTTCCTAATTTTACAGGTGTGAATTTCCTAGAAAAGTCTTGTAATTAACGTGTTGTAATATCCTTCCATATGTCTTCGTTTAAAAATTATATATATATATATATTTTTTCTTTTGGGCCGATCAGAGATTAAGGCAATTATGGCTTCTCTTTCTGCTTGCTCGCGCAAGAAAAATATCGTCGCCAGAGCAAAAGAATCCATTGCGACTGAAAAACGCGGGAAAAGCATGTCACCCTCCTTGCCTTGGGCTAAAGCGATGCTGTTGAAAAGCTTCAAAAGCTACAACCTCGAAGTTGCTGGCGCTAACCTCATTCTTGTAGCCTAAAGGGAAACTGCAACTTCGCAAACCGCTCCGCGCCAACGCCCACAATGGAATCGTACCTTAACGTATATCAGTTCAGTAGTAGGGCCTTTTTTTCATTTACATTAGAAAGACCTCTCCGAATCTGTTTAAAAGAAAACATCAGTACATTAAAATACTTAATGATAAAAAAAAAAAAATCAAAAAAATCCATATACATTTGGTTGCTTCACATCGGACGTATAGATATCCCATTTCTGTTACAGAAGATGAGTAATTATGAATATATTTTTTTTATCAACGATTATTTAATTATCAGCTTCAAGAAAACATTACATATTATTGTACATTTGAACATATTACATATTTATATGTAATGCTTGAAATTTCTTTTTAAAAGGATTTTTGGAAGTCAGGGCCACCCTCAGCACCAGGCAAGCGGGACCCGCAATTTTTTTATTTTTTTTTTGGGGGGGGGGAACCTCCAAGTTTACTATAAACTTTGAGAAAAATACTTAGGCCTACATTAATATACAAATCATAGCCTCTACATATAAATACATACATATAAATACATAAGTAAATAGCATTCTTGTCAAAATAGCAACAATTTAAAATGACAAATTAAAAATAAATGACGATTTTAGAAAATTGGAAAACCCAATGTACTCTAATAAGGGCCCCGCAAAGTAAATTTGCCCGGGGCCTCGCAAACTTCTACAAACGGCCCTGTTGAAAATACTCTTTTGATAAAGGCAAGAATTAGTAGAAACCAAGA
This sequence comes from Thereuonema tuberculata, assembly GCA_023159025.1. Classification (NCBI taxonomy): domain Eukaryota; kingdom Metazoa; phylum Arthropoda; class Chilopoda; order Scutigeromorpha; family Scutigeridae; genus Thereuonema; species Thereuonema tuberculata. The sequence continues at coordinate 268,114,644 of JAFIDM010009631.1, read as the reverse complement.
GAAAAATAAGATATGCAAATTTACAAGCTAAACAAAAATATACGGATTTTTATATTCCTACTAAGAAACTGTTACATTGTAACATTTAATTTCTTGCTCGTGTAAGAAATGCTAAGAGGGACCGTGAAATTAATTTATAAAGCAATATCAGAAAAAAAAATATTAATAACAATCGAACTGCAAATATATAAGACATATTTTTTTTTTCCTATGGCAGCTTAAAGGGACATTTCGGATTAACGACCCCATATCTTTTGAAAAGAAAACATCAACCATTATTTATTTATTTATTTTAGTTTGTAGAATATCAGCTTAAAACTCCTGTAATAACAATAAGCTTTCAACTGTGTATTGCCGATATATAAACTAGCGAAATTGCAGGATAGTTATCCGAAGAAGGTTCTATTTCTGAGTTGAAACACTGACTTTGATAAATCTCTATAGTACAAAAGAGTTGGAAGCAAAAAGAATTTACACGTCTTTTTATTAACAAGTTATATTCATTTTACTGCACGATTGTAATTGGAACATTACAATGGTGTCTCTTCGACGCTCGCCATATTGGATCCATTTCTTAGAAATAAAACTTTTTATAAAGTATCATCAAAAGTGCAAAGTCAAGTGAAATGGTAGGTGATAAAATAATTTCAGTTGACTTTGTACTTTTGAAGAAAGTACCAACTTACTGAAATCTTTATATTTCGTTAGAAAGTTCTGATATTTAATTAATGTGAATATGATCACAAATAACCTTGGTTTCAGTGAATGGTGAGTTAGTATCAGGTAATAATATTACGAAACATTTACAAATGGTTTTAATTTCGTTTATTGCGATTAAGTTTTTATTTAAAAAAATACTAAACTTTGATGCTTTTAAATTTTTAAATGTAAACATCATATGTAGATCAATAGCTAGATAGATAGATATATAATCAAACTCAAAAGGAAGCTCTTATATTAAAATTTTAGCTTCCTGTGATAAATTGAATTACCTACAAAGAACGATATGATGTGATTTAAATAGACTTAAAAATGCTTTCTCTAAAGAATTAGAGAATTATTGTCCCTGGCATATTGTGCATTCCAAAGTTTTGTTTGTAGAGCGTTATGAGATTGCGAACAATAACATCGACATTTGCTTTATTTCTATTATGTCGCTACACCAACGAATAGTGATAATTAAAATTCATTGTTAAAGTGATCCAATAGAATTAAGCACATGTGATTGTTATCAATCCAACAACGACTCTTAGAAATATGAGGCTAACTGTATATATTAGCCTAATATCTCATTTATATTTCAGAAATAGAAATTAAACTAGTTCCTATAAAAAAAAAAATCTCTTATGAAATAATTTTGAAACAATAAACTTAAAATGGAAGATATTTCATTCTAAAAATGACTTAATATAACTGTTTATAAGAGTAGCTAAATAGATTCAGAGTTAAAAAAAAAAAATTGTTAATAAAAATACGAAATTTAAGAATAGCCTATTCTCCATATACAGATTGATGGGGAAAAGAGAAACTTTTCAGTAGAACTTTTACTGCTATAATAAAATATTTAATTGCAATGAAATTAAAGTAGATAAATTAATGGATGAGTAATGCATTGACGTTCGAAATTCCATTCACTTTAATTGTTGTGTATGAAAAGGATTTTCAAAATAGCAGGCATTGAAAACCATTGAATCAGCAATTGGAACTTATTAATTACGACTTAATGAAATCTCTTTTTTTATATACCGGGTGATTCATAAAGTACTGGAAAGTACTAGTGGTTTTCACCGCCCCATATCTTTTAAATTCCTGCTCATAAAAATCTGAAACTTTTTATATAAAATCATCAAACATATAAGAGTTATATTTTCATGTTATTATTTATTCTTTATTATTGATATTCAATTTATTTGCGTTCAAACACACCCAATATATCGTATATTTAAATAACTGTTGTGATGTTGTTTAAAACTAAAGTCTGGATCCAATATTCAAATGATACGGAAACCTAATTAGGAAAATTTAACCTAAACACTTGTGTAATTAATTCCTTTGTTTAATTTAAAAAAAAACTGCATTCTGACAAATGACTTTTTTGGGAGACAGTCGAATAATTTTTTTTGGATAATAATTTCGATATATTGGGGTTGTTTGAACGCAGATAAAATGAATTTCAATAATAATAAATAAATAATAACATGAAAATTTAACTCGTATATGTTTGACGATTTTATATAAAAAGTTTCAGCTTTTTATGAGCAGTAGTTTAAAAGATATGGGGTGGTGAAAACCACTAGTACTTTCCAGTACTTTATGAATCATCCGGTATAGTAAATAAAGACCTCGATTAAAAGATATGTTGTTGGGTTTTTTTTTCCCATGTTAAAAAATAAAAAAAGCAGTTGTCTTCAGTTAAAATTCCTTTCCCCATATATTTAATAGATAAATTCTTTGTTGCCTGTAAAGTAAGATGTAATCAAATTGTTTCAGGCTCTTAAAAATATTAAAAATTAATTTGAAGAAAACTCTCAAAAAGTGTGGCATTTACTTTTACAATCTCAGTACTTACCAAATTTTATAATTAATAAAACTATTAATCGTAATTTATAAGTATAGCTATGCATTCCGTCTCGATTTTTTTTTCTAATTAAAGATAATTAACTCCTAAATCACATGATTAGAATCTTTTTTTTTTTTTAATATTTAGGTTTATGAAGGTTGATCAGAAGGCAGGTGGCCAATAACAAAAGATAACCGTAACGATAATAACTTTATATTCTATTATTTTAAGAAAGAATTGCGCCACCAGAAACGAAACAATAACTGTGTAAAAATCACCAGTAACTCGAATCAAATTAAGGAATGTAATTTATGCACTTAATGGGGAAGAAAAAGGAGCTATTTGTGAATCCTTAATAACAAGATTTTTCATTTAGAATATATAAAGGCAGAATATTTCATTCAGGATTATATCATTCATAACAAATGCAAAGAAAAGTAACTGATCCAAAAAATCAACAGAAAATACAGAATGATCCATTTGAGGATGATAGTGAAGCTATATAAGGAAGACTTGAACATTAGGTTTAATCGTGTGGTGCTATTTCTTTCTTTCTTAATATTAATGATCCCATGAGACCTTATAGCTTCTTGACTGGCTTATAAACACCTACGAGCTAAACAATTTTGCTTGAGGTCAATTTGTAAATTCACTATTACTTATTATTGACAAATTAAAGAGTATTTGAAAAAAAAAAGGAAAATTAAAGTTATGTTGTGGTTGTTAGTGAAATGGTTCAACTTCGTATAAAGAATCACAATCTTTTATCAGATGGTTGCAGATGAAGTGTCGGAAAATGGATGGTAATATCTGCAACTCGGTGAGAAATGAAGTTTAATAATCAAAATAATTACTTTCAGCAGCAATACACTTTTGCCAACGCGATACAAGTTTTTTTGTATGCAGTCATGAAAAAAAACTAGCTATAGGACGCGTCAGTGTTGGAATGTGATTTCAACTGATATTTGGTTGGATAATTTCTACCCGTTAGATAGGTGGCCAGGTGATTGAAGAGTGATTGTCTGTAGGGAACAGATCTAGTGAATAAAGAGGATGACATAAGATTTCGTAACTCAACTCGTGCAACTTCTGGATTATCTGGCGTGCAACGTAGGATCTTGCGTTATCGTGAAGAAGTATGGGCCATGACGATTGATTAAAGCCGGCTGTTTGGTCGACAATTTTCCGTGCCATAATGTCAAGTTCGTGACAATACCTGTTCGCCGTAATTGTTTGAACCAGTGACAAGAAGGAGAAGTGAATCACGCCATCTGTGGACACTGTTTTGCTGGGATGGAATAAGGGTTTCGGTGTCTCATCGTGGTGAGCCATTGCGCCGAACATTGCCGTTAGTCGTACAGTATCTATTTCTCATCACACGTGACCATTCGGTCCAATCACGAACCATGTCATTCGTGTGGTTGCAAAGAAAAACAGAAGGTCATATATTGTTTTATACTGTTCTATCAATTCATGTGGGACCCATTCATTCATCTTCTTCACTAAACCACATTTGGGGGCTGTAGGCTAACTATTGCTTAGTGTATCCCAGTTTCTCGGGAAATTCTCGAAGTATTTGATGATTGTTGGATTCGATCATTTAGTTCTTCAATTTAGCATCATAGGTAGCTCCTTGTGGTTTATTGAGTGGTTCATTTCCGAAGCTCGAATCCCGACAGGAATTTCGCAAACCCAACGTTGTGTCATGCATTCATTCACTGTGCTTTTCCTAAATGCTGTATTGATGTTGCGACCTGCCTCTGCTGCAAGGTGTCCCAGTTTAAACTCATATAAGAATATGATACAAAGTTGACTTCCATTATTGGATCACACTCCACTTGGAATTGATGCCTCAAAGCATTTGACCCTGCCATTTAGGTCATATGGTTAAATTTGCATATCAGAAGCGCCATCTGACGACGTTTTAATCCTTCAAAAATAAGTGTCAACTATAGGAGATCTCAAATCCGACATTTCATCTGCTACAAGGTATATTATTACAGTTTACTAATAAACATTAGCTATCAGGAAAAGTGTTATAACAGAGGATCTTAACTTAAGGGTTTTCTTTGTTACTGTGATATCGTTCTGATTATTATTCTTGTTCAGTTTAATTCACTCAGTAAATGTTTTGGAACAGGATGATTTTTTTGACGAGTGAGATTTCTGACCTTTTTAATTAAAGTTTGTTTAGAACCTAAAGAAAGAAAGAAAGATAAAGAAAAATTATATATTTTCCCGCTCCTCTCCTTACTGCAGGAAAAATTGGCTAAAGCTGGTATAGATTTGTGTGATCTTCAAGCACTACTGGTTATTTGTTTATTGAGTGTGAAAGTAACCCATTAATACTATAAGGTGGCCGTAATTAAACTGATATTGCTCAAAGCCATCTGTAGCTCGATCGAACAATTGGAATGGTACCCAAATTTGGTGGAGATTAATGAAGACGTGGGAAGAAGGATTCCACGAAAGAAAAAGTTCCAAAAGCTGCCGATAGGGGGAAATGTGGCGCTGTTGTAGCCGATAATTTGGATACAATGCAGGTAAAAGGCGTTCATGCAAATTCTCGGCTATGTAGGGTATAACAGCGCCAATAATTCGAGCTACAAAGAATGGGAAAACTTCAGTAAAGATAAAGTCTGGACAAGATAATTTTTAGGCAAGATGGAGCACCACCACACAATGTTCTATTGGTACAGCAGCTTCTACGGCATCACTTCACAGACTCCTTCACAGACGAAGGAGTCATCAGTCGTTTCTTTCCGGTTGCCTGGCCTCCTCGCTCCTCGGATCTAACTTCAAGCGACTTTTGGCTGTGGGGTTACTTGAAGTCTAGGTCTATCTAGGCTGGGTCCCGAACTTGACTACATTAAAGGACAATGTATCACGGGCTATGATGAACATTTCTTCAGACATGCTACGTTCGGCTGTAGAGAATGTTCTGCACAGGATGCAATTCCTGGTCCCCAAGAATGGTGGACCCTTTGAACCTGGGCCACTTCCTCACATCTGGGGGAAATGAATGTGCTGCAGTTCAGGTGATTTTTTTTTCAGTTCAGTTTTTTTTTTGTTATTATTTTGTCTGTCCATTGTAACTCTTTTTTTATATTGCACAGCGCCACATTTCCCCTATCTGCGACTTTTGGAACTACTTTTGTTTTCGGGGAATCGTTCTTCCCATTTCTTCATTAGTCTCCCCTCCAAATTTTATTGCTTTCCACAGAATTCTTTTGATCATTTTTCCACAGAAGACTTGCTTGAACTATTGAAATTGGTATAAAATGATCTCCTGTTGGTTGTTCGATCGAAGAACAGATGGCTTTGGCTTATGTCAATTAAATTACGATCACCCGGTACATTAAATTGACATAATTCTAACCGAAATAACTCATTAGATAAAAAATTATTTTATAATTTCAATCTTAGCTAGATCAAAGAAGTTCAGGTAAAAAAAAAATTGCAGTCTTGCAGATGTCTTTGATCTGGTCACATTATCATCTTTCCCATGGACATAGGATGAAATGGCAAACACAGGAACAAGGATCTATAAAAGTGCTCTTAATTTAAGGTGCTAGATGCTCTTTTTAGGGGTACAGATATTCTTTAGAATGTAATTTTCACTAATACATATACTAAGCATAAATAAGCAATTCCTTTGCTTCATGAAATATATTTCCTATTAATATTATACATTTTTTAACGATTAAGTTGAATTGTACATTTTCTTTAATTATAAAAAAAAGATATAATTTTTAATAGTTTTTTTTTAACTGAGATTTTACGTGTGTAAAATTGATTTTCAATTTAAAAAAGGATTAATGTCAACACACAAATTAAAATAAATGTTAATTTGTATGTTGGCCTTAATCCGTTTTTTTAAATTGAATGTTTTTTTGTTTTTTTTTGGTTTTTTTTGTAAATATTAAAATTAATATATCTTTGACTGTCTTTCTAAACTTATCGCTTAAGTAATTTTATTACAAATAAATGTATAACACTATTAGTCGTTGTTGCTTGAACTAACGTAAGTAATCGCACCCCGTAGTTTTTGTAATAGTCCAACAGTGAAATCATTAACTTTCCGATGATGAAAGTTCGAAGCATTAATTTGTGAGGTTTTTTTGAATGAAAATAACATTCTTAACAAAAAAGAAGAGAGAACAAAAAATTATTGGAAACTATTTTTTTCCATGGAATCAACCAGAATGCTTCGATCCAAAAAATGAAGAGTTCGATTCGAGGATCACTTTTTCATTTTTGGGATCTTGGTCCATTGTCAGCTTAAGTTACCCAAAATGAGCAGAAACAGATAATGCTAACAATGAAAATTGATCTAGAAATCGAAAAAATAAATTACTACTGTATGATTTTTATTAAGATAAAAAATAGATCCAATACGACAGGCTTCGAAGAAAATATAAATTTTTAGTCAAATCCTATTAAGGCAAGAAGAAAGAGTTACTTGCAACACTTGTAAGCAAATTTGCAGAACGTTAAAGCTCTCTTCTTCCGAATGATGGAGTGGGTGTCGTTAAGATTCTTAAATGCATCATTATAATAAGAAAATACAAAAAACTTTATTTAAAATTCTAGCATTATTTATATTTACTTTTTACACTATAATTTTTCAACTTACATTTTGAGCATATCAATTTAAAATATCCTTTTTCAAAATCATTTATTGTACAGGGTGGGCAAAAGATAAGATTCGCTATGAAACACTCTGTAACAATGAACACGGTTTCTCAGAGAGGTCTAATTTTCAGGGACAAGGATCTCAGAAGGTCGGCAAACTCATTCCAATGGGGGGGGGGGGGGGATTAGTTCCAAATTCTGCTCACAGATGGCGCTAAGCGCTTGGTATTTAAACGTCTGTACAATGGATTTGACCTAACCAGCGAAACTTTTAAATGAACTAGTCTAGTTTTAGGGGTGTAGTCAGCTCAAAGTTACAAAAACAAACAAGATCGATACAATTTGCATTAAAACTTTATAGTCCTGAAAAGGGTTATTTTTTTGTATAAAGTTTTGATTTCTTGCTGAACCATTTCATGAATGATTCTCTATTTTACTAGCAACCCCTTTATAATCCTCTTTTCCAATGCAAGGATACTCCGTTGCTCCGTAGAGATAGCTATTGTAATTTTGAGCGGACTACATCCCTAAAACTAGACTAGTTTATTTAAAAGTTTCTCCAGGTTACGTTGAATCGACTGTACTACTGTAGGTCACAGTTGCTGTCACTTTCACATCACTGCAGCTACGGTACGATGCTGTACAGTAAGAAATACGTTTAACATTGCCGCAGAGAGAGCAGCTCATCCGACTGTATTATCAAAACGATTCTTGTTAGGGAATGTTACTGCAGCGATCAGAGCATATAGGCGTGAAAAATGGGTTAGGCAGCCCCCAAAGACACCACTGAACCTACGTAAAATGGTGGGCAAGTTTGAGAGAACAGGTTCGTTTGCAACACCTTAACCCCCACGTTCCCCGGATCTCAATCTTTATAATTTCTTTTTATGGGGATACCATAAAGACCGAGTTTACCGGGGAAGCGTGAACAACCTTGAAGATATGAAGGCAAATATCGGACGGGAATGGGCCAATACCCCAAGAGAAATGCTGGTTGCAACAGTAGAGCATGTAGTCCGCAGGTTTTAAGTTGTGATAGACTCATAAGGGGACCACATTGAACAACAAAACCTACACAGCACTTGACATTCCTATGTACAAAACCTGATTTAGAATACAGTTCTTCCTTTAATCCGAACAGCGCCATCTGTGGGCAGAATTTGGAACTAATTTTTTTTTTTTTTCATTGGTATGTGTTTGCCGACCTTCTGAGATCGTTATCCCTCAAAATTAGACCTCCCTGAGCAACCATCTTCAATGTACAGTGTGTTTCATAACAAATCTTATTTCTTGCCCCTCTGGATCAGAGCAATTTCTCATTTACATATTTGCTTGCCTTTATTTTTCCTAATTTAATCAAACTTTAAATCTGAAGAAGGGCTTCTTCATCCTAAAATGATTTATTTATCTTTTCTTAATCGCAAGATGAACGTTTAATTTTCTTTATTTTTTTTTTAATCCTTAATTAAATGCAATGCGAATAGGGGCTTTATGTTTTGCTGAGTTAGGAACAACTATTCCTAAATCTGGAGCTACTTACACGTATATCCTTGAGGCATTTCGAACCCCTGGACTCCGATGGACGGATCTTCCTGCCTTTTTGTATCTCTGGAGTACATTTGTCACCAGTCCTTCGGGCGGGGCGATAATGCATTTAACGTTTTCTCAGTATCTTCTTGTTCCTTTCTTCCCTGGCTGCTCCCCACCCCTTTACCTTGTGAAGTGCATTGCTGCTACATCTATCTGTAAGTTAGTTTAATAATTTTGCATTCTTTATTTGCTTTTTTATTTTAATTTTACTTTATATTTACACAAATACAATAATCCAGAGGTATCTAAAAGTATATTGGATCTATTTAACTTTTTTTTAGAAAATAAAAAGAAACCCAAATCTTATAATTCACGATTATTATTAACATAATTCGTCGTAAAATAATTGGCTTTTATTTTCCTTGATCTGTTTCCTGCATGGTTTTTGGTATTCGTTATCGTTTGATAAGTCGAATCAATAATTTTTTTTTTTTCCATTTTCGAAAAACACTTGAACAATATTTTTCGATATAACATTATATTATCATCTTGCATTGATTACAGAGGATCACGTCATTATCATTATTCCTCAAAAAATATATTGCTACTGATTCGGACTGGCGAAGAAACAAAAATCAGAGACGATAAAGGAACTAATAAAATAAATTTCTTTAACATATCTTCAGTTTGTTAATCATTGGAGTTATTTTGATTTATATCTACAAATACTTTACCGAGTTTTTTTTGTTTGTTTTTTTTTGTTTTTTTATTTTTTTGTTTTTAGTTATAAATTTCCCAATATGTGCAGTTTATTATTATGGTTATTAGATTATTAGCTTGTGCTTGAAAATTCATACAAATCTATCTTTTGGAATTGTAGTATGCTTTTAGCCTACAGCTCTGTCTTGTTTATTATAACTATTTGTAAAATCACATAGCAAAAGATAAACAAATAAAAAAAATAAGATAGGGATAGTGATTAGTAAACCAATCACAATGCTTCGCAACGGCTTCTGCGTCCCCTTTACTTTAGAATAGACTGCGCCGGGGTGGTCTAGAAAACGCTCGCGCGAGTCTGTTTGCGATTCCATGCTATATCTTACTCATCCCTATTTATATGGAATAATCGTCATTCTTAACACAAACCTTGTTAATATACTGAATTCCTAATAATTATTAAAAAAAAAAAAAAAACTTGAAAAACTGCGAGAAGATTTAAAATGGGGAGAAAAAAATGAAGAAAAAAAAATGTCCATGAGGGGATCGAACCCATGACCTTCGCGGTATTAGCACGACGCTCTAACCAACTGAGCTAACAGGCCACCTACAACATTCAACATTCAGGCCACCTACAACTGAGCTAACAGAAGCCGTTGCGAAGCATTATGGGATATGTGTCCACAGACAGACAAACCAGGGATATAAGGCGTCTTTCAGAAGCCTAAAAAACAACAAAATATTGAGGCGCTTTCGCAATAAAGTAGTTTTCCAGTAATCTGTCTAGAAAGAATTATCCTTTCCTTTCTCTGATTTTAAATATTGTTCATGTTTAGGTTCTCATAATTCTTCTGATCAAATCAAAGTGTAGATAAATGTTTAGTCCAATGTCAATTGCTCTTAAAACAATAAGTTCAATTTATGTTACTTACTTTATGTCTTGTTTATTGTGAATATAAGTTTCTTTGTATTTCGTCCACTGGAATTATCTAAATAGCTACTAATACAGGAAATAAATTTACAAACATAAGCTAGATGTAATTGGGGATAGGCCATTTTTGTAGACATTGTGCGCTTCTCACAAAGCAAAATAACTCCATTGCTTTATAGTTTATCAAACAGTTACTATTTGATGCTTAGTTACTATTTAAACGCAGATCCTTCCGTCATCGGAAAAAAAAAAGGAAATAATTACCAAAACATCAATGGAAGAAAAATTTCAATAAACAAAGTTAATCAGAAATTTTAATAAAAAAATTTAACTTATATTAATATTATGAACTTTACTAGTAATAAAGTACAGTTATATTAAAGTTCCAAAAATTGATATAAAAAATATTGACAAAAAATCTAATTAAAATTTTATCAAAATAATTACATACAATTATTTAAAACTTAAATAAATACAATTAAACACACATAATGAAATGAAACCACCATCTGCATTTTGAAGGTATTTATTAATATTATGAAATTTCTAGGTGCCTTCATTTATTTTTTTTACTATTATTTTAGTTTTATTTGTGTGTGTAATTTAGAGAAAGGTAAGTTTATTTAAAAGATTACATTGTAAAAGCGAAAATAAAGTTCTTTGAAGCAGTAGCGTTTTGCGGAAAAAAAGTGAGGGGCGTTAGTAGGCTTAACGACTTTCCAGGAATTTTTAAAATAACCTGGAACATAAAATATATATAATATTTATGTGAAACGAAACATTTGAAAGTTGTTTTGTTTCACAGATTGTTTATTTTATTTTTATTTTCTAATTTATTAAAATCTTTCTGTGAAAGTAATGAAATTCCATTTGTGAAAGGGTAAGTTTTCCAATATAAAAAATCTCAGTAGAACCCTTGCATTAGATTTAAATTGTTAATTAAATAACCTTAAAGGTGTTTTATATTTTTGTGTATTATATTGGAATCACTTTTTAGATGATTATCGCGAATCCTTTTGCTTTCAATCATACTATGAATTAACGGGAACTAATCCGGAACTTTACTGCAAGAATATATTTGTAAAAATGTATAAATAAATAAAAAAAAAAATGTATGCACTGATTTTTTTTTTTTTGTCCAGTTTTTAGATAAAAAAGAAACTAAAGGTTTTCAATGCCGTTAATTCATCTGTTACAGGTCTATCAGTAGCTTTTTAAATTTGGGATGTATTTAATAGAAAAGGAAGTGATTTACTGAAAAGTGATTCTGAGATAAAATATGATATGAGATGTATTCAAGTATTCCATTTGCTCTAGAAAAATATTTAATGAGATAGTTGAGAAAAATTAGCATTCAAGTTATAAGTTTTATAACAAGAAATAGCATATTCTTACAGTTTCATGTTGGATTACGAATTTAAATGAAAAAAAGATATTTTAATAGCATAGAAATAAGAAATTCAATGATTTAATTAGCTTTCTTTATTGGCGATAAACTTCGGGTTTTAAAAGATAATGGTTGAATTTTCCTATATGGAAACCTGATGTCTTGTATTTAAATTCTTCGTGTTTCTAAGACAGCTGTCCTCCCTCCGCATTGGGTTTTTTTTCTATCCGTTATTGAAATCTTCTACATCTTATTATATCTTGAATACTAATAGAATGAAAAAAAAAATGTAAAACTTTGCATAATAAATGTGAAAGCATTGTAATTTCAATTTTTCCAACGGATTTTGATTTGTAATTGACAGTTTTAACAATAATAATTACAATTTGCGATAAAAAAATTATCGTATTTCATAGAACATTTTTTTTATATTTACAGTTTTAAAATATGAGTAAGAAATTAAGCAAGTCTTGTCTAAATAAGAAGTTTTATTTATTTTCTCATATTTACTTTTTTTTTAAATCAAATTGATGCTAAAATTATATATTTTCAACTTAAGTAATTCAATATAACGAAAAATGGGATACTTAATAATTCTTACTCTTAATAACTTTTCCCATTAATAAAAGTTATCCAAACAATATACAATGTAAAGTTTAAAAAAATTTCTAAAAAAAAGGGGGATTTTTAGGCTGCTTTGGCAGCTATTTTCAACCGTTATGATAAGACCGGTTTGATTAGTTTCTAACCACGTGATTGGATATTTCTTTATTCATAGTGGGAGAGTAGATGTTATGTCATGATTCCCTAATGCTGGGCGAACACGTAGCAACAAGCGGCAATATTGCTGGACAATATTGCTCATTTTTATTGCTGATAACCGTTTCCAGCAATAAAAATGAACAATATTGCCCATTTTGCTGGGCGAACACGTAGCAACAACTGTGTGTTCGCGCGTGATAACGGTTGTCAGCAATAAAAATGAGCAATATTGTCCAGCAATATTGTCGCATGTTGCTACGTGTTCGCCCAGCTTAAGGGTTAGTAAGAAAATCGAGTTGGCTCTATCTATTGTTTTAACTTGGTCGAAATTAGGGGTGGGATTAGTGGCTCTTTTATGTGTGTAATTAAAAATTCCTCTTTAATTCAACTCTAGATTTTTTTTTTTTTTTAGTCTCTCTACATAAATTATGATAAAAACTGCAAAATTAGGAATGTTCTTCCATTTAAATTGCCTTAAATTTTCAGGTGTGGAAATTCAGTGTAAGTTTAAAGTAAAAAAAAAAAAAGCAACCTAATATTTTGTCCAACTTTTGTGAATTTTTATTATTAAAATTAACAATTGGAAATCAAAATGAACTTGAAAAATTAAAACTATAGTGATTTACTTTCTATTCTGCAAGTTTCAAGTTTTTAACCAACTTCTTAAACTGTGGTAAAAGTTGTAGACGACTCAAATAACAAGAAAAAAAAAAAGCACAGAGGGGAAAGGGGGGGGGGGTCAACTTCCCCCTTAATATTGCTTTGATCTCTTCATTTACATACAGAAACAACAATAACAAAGTGACATGTTCCTAACGATCTGACATTGAAATTGAAAATGCCATGATTGATCTCAACTGTTTCATTTCTTCGCTATTTTATCGTAGCTTGAAATTAATGTATTTTTAATGTTATTGTTTTTTCTAGGCCTCATTACGTATTTGAACTGCCACAGCGTCAAGTTAGCAACAGGCGTTCAGAATTTGTTTACAGCAGCCAAACTGTTAGCAATAGTCATTATAGTAATAGGAGGATTTGTTAAACTGAGTCAAGGTAAATGCTGTAGCTGCTTTTAATTATTTTGTATATATCCTTGCATTGTCTGAGTAACAAAATTAAAACGTTATTAAAATAGGTTAAGATTTAAGTTATTTCTGTTGAGTTCTTCTCGTAAAACGAAGCAGTCTAAACTTAGCGGCAGTCATGGATGTAACTTTCTTCCGTGTTTCGTTTGTTTCTGCGGATGTAATGTAAGCTGACTCTTACGGTGTACCCTGGGCTAAATAGCACACAGTTCTCGCCTCTTGTCGAGGACAAAGGCAAAAAGTGCCAAGAGCCCGGGCGTTGGGTAAAAAAAGGAGGAAGAAATGAACAAGTGTAGACAAATAATATAGGACTTATAATCGTGAAGAGTCTACTACATACGCGTAGTGATCAAAGTGACATTAAATAAGTTTTCTTTTGATAACAGGACTGAATACTGAATGGACAAATTTAGTGAATTAAAAAATAAAATTTGTAAATGAAATAAATCGGTTTGGATGACTAATATGTGTGATATTAGGTTCATCGTATTTATTGTTTGATATTTATTACAATTATAATATTTAATTATTTTATTATATTCCTTTTTCAGTATAAGACTAACATTATTACGTTATCAAATATTCGTGTCTTAATCACAACAGCATGAGTAAAAAATTCCTATTGTTTTCAAAAAGCTTTTATTATATTTCAGAATATAAAAATTAGTTAACTTCTGAAGTAGTATATATATATTTCACATTCTAAGATTTATTTGAAAGTCAGGTGAGTAATACATACAGAATTCTTGAATCGAATTTTCGAGGATTTAATCCTCGAAAATTCGATTCAAGAATTCTGTACATATTATTTTTTTTTTCCATAAATAATGAAAGGTTTTGAAAGATATTCTTCATCTGAAGATAGGCTAAATGATCTTACTATTGTAGCAATCGAAATCAAACCTTTTATCAAAACTTACCTTAAAGAATACATAAGAGATGTTGTGAAGGTCAAACGAAAAAAAATAATAATAATAATTTTGAAACTTAGGCATCCTGGAGAGGTTTTGCATTTAATATTAAATTGTAGCTATTAGCATTCTTTTTCTTAGTTTTATTGTTAAAAATTTTTATAATACATTAACAAATTCTCCCAGAATTAAAAAGAGGAGTTATTTTAGTAATTACTTCCTACAGCAAATTCAGTCTTCTTTCTCTGTATTTTGAAGAAGCCAGTATTAATAATTTGCACTACGTGATTTAGTCACGTGGATGAAACGGTTTTAGATCGTGAGAGGGAGTTAGGCAATCGGTGATCCTCATTTAATTATATCCATATAGAAGCGCGAGGCACGATTAACATGAGTTCAAATTAGTTGTCCCCAAACTTTTCATCCTTATTCTCTTCCCCTCTTTTAATATTGCAGAAAATGCCACTCTGCCACGATTTTAATGAGGCAACTCAAAAACAAAAATAGTGATAAATATGAAATCGCGAGGTCATAGACAAAGATTGCTAAAACCGCCAATGTCTAAAGCTGTCTAGTCTGGCTTAAGTAATTAGGAGATATCAACAACGAACAAAGCAAAATTAATTTAATGAACTGCTTAATTTAATGAATCGTTTTGTTTTGTTTTTTAGTTTTAGAGACAAATTTTAAATTGTTTCTTATTTTTTTACCCTAGGGAATACTCAATACCTTGCTCATGGCTTCCAAGGAACAACTTCGTCTTATGGAAATATTGCCACTGCCTTTTACAGTGGCCTTTGGGCGTACGACGGGTGGTGAGTGTTAATATTTAAAGGATTACACTTGTATATAACTTATCTAAAATCTTTATTAGTGCTGCCAAGCTGTGAGGGATCTAACTGAAGGGCATTCACTGAATCTGAGTAATCAGTGGATTAGGCTGTCCATATATTTATGGAGTATAGGAGAGAAGATCGCTTTCATTACAACCCCTACTTCCCATTAATAAATATGGGAAAGTATTTAATTTATGCCATGTTTCTTCCCAACATTTGCCGCGGGATTCGCTTATCCCTTTGTGGAAAGGGGCCAGGTTTCTTTCCTGGTATTGAAAAGAAAGAAAGGCGGGCGAACATTGGAATGGCCATTCGATTTCTGCCATTCGATTGGCCTTTACAACATTAAAGCCTCCATCTCCGCGGTCCCAAGAACCTTGGACTTCCATTTAACAGATGCCTTTCATACATTTCACAAATGTAATTCAAATACGTACTTGCAAGGAAAAAAAAAAACTTTAAAGACAGACAAAATCATCCTACTGTTCAATGTGAAAGAAAGAACTTAGCAGTTATATTTACAAAATAAAATAAATAAATTCTTCAGCCTATGTGATATTTTCCTATACTTGATATTTTGTTTGTTTTAGCATAACGAAAATAATTGAACCAAATGAAATCTTGCAATTTGAAATACTATTATTAAACAGTTTCACATTGCAATGCTTTTTTTTTTTTTTAAGCAATATCAAATTTTATGAGGATCGCAAAATGAGATTTGTTTTTATTTCCCTTGGTACCCTATTGTTCGCAATTTTTTAGGACTCGTTAAAATATGAAACTTTTGTGGAAGGGGCCTCGCAAGTGTACGTTTGTCTAAGGCATTCCCAAACTTACTGGAGCAAAGCAAAGTTCCTTTATAGGATAGTCAATTGAAACACGGTGTTCGTAATTTTTCCCCAGATCAAAGCCACTTTGATGATTTCTGACATATAATTCAGTGTGCGATTTGTGATTTTACCAGAGCGGGGATGCCTAGTGAGTTCACTACCAGAATTAAATATGTAAATCATGACTCCCCTGAAAAGTGACTTACAGACACACAGAAACTTAAGTGTTACATAGGGATAGTTCTGAAATCAAAATGTAATAAACTATGAGACTTACATAAATCAGTTGAAGAGACGACATGAATGTTGTTGGTTTTCCTGTTGGTTTATTCTATGATGTTTAGACTTGATCTATTTTGTCGCAAACTTTTCTGCATTGAAGCAATGTAGTGGAGGACTATTTATTGAGATAAAAAGGAGATTTGAAAGTGTTGCATTTTGTAACTTGTTCCTTTGATCAGTCAATAAAGATCAGAAGAAATAAAGACAGACAAATCCCTATCCCAGAGAAATACAAATTTTAATTTGGTTTCAGCGAAACTAAGATTCTTATCTAAATAAAGTAAATATTTAAGTAAATTAACATATCCAGTATTTTGGGAAATAATTATTCCTGGCAGGGATACACCATTCATATCCAGAGGTTAGATTGGTCCAAGCCAGGAGGGGGAAAATCCCCCCTACAAATGGCACACTGATGTAATTAGTAGGAAACTAAAGCGATAGTCATCTCTAAGATATGTCTTAAAAAAGTCATGTCAGTGAAAAATCATCACAAAAAAAACCGCCTTTATCTGCGAAATCGGAGATTAGTCTTTGTAATCTGTCTCTTCTGAAACTACTCCACCGATTGAGTTAATTTTGGCAGGTGAGAAGGTGAGAGGATTTTACTTCCATAAGTTCCTGAGAAATAATCACCAACTGAAAAAATATATATATATATGTAGAAGGTGGTGCAAATGTGGAAACCCACTCTGTTTTTTTAATATATATTTTTTTGTTTTTGTTTTATTTTACTGAAAATTTACCTAAACTTACCTTGTACTCTCTTTCATGCAAAAATAATACTAATAAATATAAAAAGTTAATTTTAAAAGAGTAAAAATTAATTTTTTGATTACCCACACTTTTTGTAGTTTCCTAAAAATGTTGTACAATGTGGAAACACTCTAAAATTAGTATAGATTAAGGATTTTGAATAAAGTAACACTATTTTAACACCTATTTTATATACGTTTCTATTACAAAAGAAACATAATCTTCAGGTGACATATCGGAACGTGCAAATCTCCGAAGTGTCATCTAAGGCACTTTGAAGTCTTTAACTGCTCTTCTTAATCCCATATTCTTTTCCCTAATGGCTATTACAGCCTTAATCATGTTTTCTACATTCCACTTCTTCAAAATGGCTTTTGGTTTCTCACGAATGTGCTTCCGTGACACCTGAAATAAAAATGCTTAGCACATTAGAAACATTACATCCGATGTGGGTATTGTGGAAACGTTTCTACAAAACCCACAAGTGCATGTTTCCACATTACCCACACATAGCCATTTTGAATTTGACAAATTTATGTTAAGAAATTATTGGTTTAGGTTTGATTTAAAACCGTCAGTACCTTCTATGCACGTCCCTTTATTAATTGCATGATATTAGTTATGTTACCTAGGAGACAGATAGACTGCATAATAAAATGAAACTTGCCTCTAAAAAGTTTAAAAAAACTCGACAACATAACTTGATGCACTACACCATATCCACTGCTCCACTGACTGCCAGCGCTTTTACTGGGATAAAGATAAACAACTAAAACTATTTGCCGTTCATTCCACTACAGCACAACACTCTACAAGCCAGATACTGGATGCTCCTCATGCTTCCACATTTGCACCACCTCCTCTATTTATATAATTTCATTCCATGCAGACAATACTCATAATGGCATTTTAGTAAATAAGTATCTAATATATGAGATTTAATAGAATAAATGCTACAAAAATCCTCACTTTGCACTAATTTGGTAGAAAACTAATAATGATTCATTTAATTATTTGGTAATTAATTTTTATTTACTATTTTTCCTGTAAAGTTTATCGGTGATTTTTTTTTTTTTTTTTTTTTTTTAATATTACATTTCTATTTTTCAGGAATAATTTAAATTACGTTACAGAAGAAATTAGGAATCCATTTGTGTAAGTTTGTCTGAATATCTTAATAGAAATAAATTAATAGTTCTTATGAAAAAATAAGTACAGTATTGTTAAATTGTTACAAGCTATACCATAAAAGTAATACTAATTTCTGAGGTGTTATTTTATCACGATTTGCTATTGCTCAATTAAAATTTCTGAAAGAATTCTAATATTATAAGTAGGGGTGTAATTTTATTGTAGTTGTCTTATTAATTTTGGCTCTTAAAAAATGATCAGTTGGATATTTCATAACAATATTTTTTCACACATACAGTATTCATTCTTAAATATCAACAGTTATTAGTCTGTATTACAACTTGTTGTTTTATTAATAAACTGGATATATACATACAGGGTGTATCAGTTGGACAACCCTGTAACTTCTTCCATGAAGCCATTCTTAAGAGCAGATTATACATTTTCACAAGAATAACGGTATCCTAATACAACACTGGACTGAATTTAATGCTTCTACATCTGCTTTACTTTTAAAAGACTGTAAGAGTGCGTAGTAGGTCTCTTGTATAGGTCAGCCAATAGTGTGGTGAAGTAAATTAAATTTCTATTTTAAGAGTACTCTTTAACTGCGGCGAAGGGATTACTTCATATAATGTTAAGGCCTGCTTTGTTCTGGCTCAACTAATTAAAACATTTAAATTCCGAAACTGCTATGTCGCTTATTGAGTGTGGAGATAGTTACAATGCTATTTTTTTTATTTATTTATGTGCTAAACTTTCACAATTATTGAATGAATATATCAATATTATCAAGGCACTAAAAAAAAAATGGAACTATAATAGAATTCTTTTGTGATTAAGGTTCTGACTGACAATTAAAATTAGTAATAATAATACAAATACTACTACTAATAATAACTTTCCTATTAATAAGGATATAGAAAAAATCTGGATAATTTGCGTTTTCTGTTTGTGAATTGCAGAAATATAATCAAAGTTATTTTGAGTTAAACGAAATTCCGTGGTTTTTAATGTTTTAAGTTGACATATCATTGTCCAGTTGCTCCAGAATGTATTTTGAACTTCTTTCGTCCGTATAGTTCCAATCAAACTATCACACCCCTAAGAAATATTAAAAATCACTTCCTGTTTTTAAAATGCTTATAAATACGTTAAAATAAAATTAAAATTTTAAGTCTCCAATTTCTTGATATAAAATTCATTATAAATAATAACTTTTATATAATCTAGGAACACAATTGACACGCACAATTTACGCAAAGGATTCGCACCCCGAGCTGTCATCGTGAAGAGACTGGGACGGACCGTTTCGCACTTGTTATGTGCTCATCAGCCAGCCAAACTCCACCGATAACATGCTCAGGAGTTGCGAAACTTTAGCTATCCCGGCTCTTGCTCCCAAGAGCGGGACCACTCCCCAAAGAAATACAAAATAAAAATTAATAAAACGAGAAAATACAATACTTCCTTTGCCTGCAACTCGCAAAGCACAAAAGGAATTTAATAGCAGCATTAAATAAGAAATATTAATAACTTTTATATAATTTACAACTTTTCAATATAATTCATCAATTTTACTTTTTTTTAAAAAAAATTCTTTTTGAAGGAGCTTAATGATCTTACGATTAATAATTTCTTTTTGTTAGAAGTTCCAAAAAATGCGATTCTGTATCAATATAAGTTCAGACACGTTTTAAAGCAGTTTTGAGTTTTTATTATTCTAAACATGCCTTAACTGTTCATTTAACTAAATTTAAAATATTGATTTTTTTTTTTAATAACCTGATGGATCTTATTGAGATACTAAATTCTTCAGATACTGTCAAATGTACATTTCTCGAAACTGCTGTGCCTGGACTACGTATTTTCCTTCTAATACAATTAGCAACGGCATAATCACTGTTCTCCATTCTGTTTGGCGTTCTCAAGGGTGATCTTCAGTTTTTAATTTCACGGTTGAAACCACATTTGTTTACAGTTTGGTTTCTACGTTGACAGCTTTTCCGCAAACCTAATTATAAAATTGCATTATAAACTCCCGCAGTCAAGGCGTGACGACTAAACCATAACATATCATCTTGACAATTGAAAATTTGCCACATTCCCGACCACTGAAAAGCAGAAAATTGTTATATTTATAACTCGAGTCATTATCAATTTTTTTTTTATGTTTACTCTTACAATTTCAACTGTACAAAAAATTTATAGTAGTATACGTAGACTACATAAAGTAAGAAGTGAAACTGCTATTATCATGACGAAATGCTGAAATTGTTAATTGAGCTCTGTTTCTTTGTCTTAGAGATTGATGATAAATCAATTTTGTTTAATTTTTTTTTCTTTCTAGAAATCTACCCCGAGCTATAATTTTAGGTATTCCTTTAGTGACTGTTTGCTATATTTTGGTTAATATCGCCTATCTCTCAGCTATGTCTATTGATGAATTACTTGCATCAGAAGCTGTTGCTGTGGTAAGATTTTACAAGTTATTATCTTTTTTAGAAGGTTTTATTCATTTTTAGTCGTGTTAACTTATTGATATACAAAAAGTTTATATATATATATATATATATATATATATTATTTCATATTTCGCAGTGTAGTAAATCGCTTAGTAACGATTATTCGTAACTAAGTGCAGGGTGATCCTTATTAAAATATTCCTATTCGGAGAGAAATCAGTGAACCACACTTGGAAACATGCTGTCTTGGTTAAAAGGATACTTTGCAGAAAACTTTGAAACAAAATAAATTATTATTATTATTATTATTTTTTTTTTTTTTGCCAAATCAAAGGTTCAAAAGTGATAAAAAAAAACCATTAGAGGAAAAAATAGCGCTGCAAATGACAATGACAAAAATTCTATAGATTAGTATTAACAAAATAAAATTTGTAATTCATTTGTCAGTTCAAATCTATAGAAGTCAACCGTCTATGACATTTAATCAATGAATTTTTTTGCTATGTAGACAATGAGTTAATGTGTAGTGTGAAATTTTCCTCTGAATTTTTAGCCGATTTCCCCCCCCCACACACACACACACACTTCCCAGTGTTCCAGAAAGTGTTCCTATCAAGTACAGGTACGTTTCCATTTGGCATCAATAGAAAAGAATGAGTAGAATGTGTAATTTTTAAATATCTGTCTTTGTCCTTTTGTCACCTTTCCACACGTTTTCTATATCTGAAATTTTAATTATTTTTTTAAGTAATTATTAACAACAAAATTTATTAAATATTAAAAAAATAAACAAACAAACGAATTTTACAGTTTTTTTATTTATTATTATTTATTATTTCTTTATTAGCACCTATCGTGTAACAAAACCTATTTTCATTTTCATCTGAAATATGCCTATCTGCCTGTCAATAGTATGGTAGAAGTTTTCTTCATGTTATAAAGTGTATTACAGAAAATAATGCTTTTAATTTCATCAGCTTTTGTGTTTCGTTTCATCCGTCCGTCGTTTCTATATTCTTTCTCAACGACTAATGTTTACAAATGTGTGGTAAGCATTGCTATCTAGAAAATTTAGCAATGCTTTATTATTTATTTATTTTCAATCTACCTACAACTTGGTCCTTACTCTATCCTTACAGCACTAGTTTATCAATATTTTCTATGATCCATTGTTAAAGTCATTAGCAACAAAAGCAATAATGTTTTCTTTTTTTAAAGAAGTATAAGCTTTTCATGATTCCCATAGCTGCTTTCAACAAATTTCTCCAATATAAGATGTAAATTTTCCTTTTTCATTTTTATGAATTTAAAAAAAGCAAAAATCATTAACAAAATTCATAAAAAAACATCTGTTAAGAATATTAAATACCGGATGCAAACAAGAAAAGCAAAACAAATGGTCATGACGATTGACAACACAGTAATTGTTTTATCATAGTTTCCCATCAGCAACTTCCAATGATGCATCAAAATCGGTGAACTCTCACATCTGTACTTATCTGCGCTTACCATTACAATGTCACCTTCCTAGATTGAGTTTCCTAGTTTTTGAATTGCTGCGATCATGAAAGGATTGATGAACGGAAAGCCCTACTGATATTAACTACATTCTAAAGCAGGGGTGGTCAACCTTTTATATTCTAGGCGCCATTTTTTTCTCTCATGAGTTCAGATGCACAACTCTTGTACCACTATTCAATTCTAGTACAAAATTTTAATATGGATGTAGTTAGCATTTTTTCATGATACATAAACTTATAGATTTCTAAGTTTTACTTTTTCTGAGGACTTATACAAATTGGTTTTTGGTTATTGCTTTATACATGAGTATGCTTACATTTTTTTAATATTATCACCGGGGATGCAGTGCGCCACTTATAATCATCCAATGCGCCACAGGTTGGCCATCTCTGTTTTCCTTTTTTTTATTCCATTAAATTTAGTCAGTTGGTTTTCCTATTATAATGTATAAAGGCAAAATACTGGGAGTTTTAGAAATCAGCTTGTCTACGAGGCATTCCACACAGAATTATTAAATCTGCTATTTTATCTGCATATAGAATGATGACTTAGAAATGAATGCGTAACAAAAAAGAAAGATTTTGCAAGAATGCAGCTCGTTTTGTTCTATAAAAGATTTCCTTTTCTTTTCAGACGTTTGGCGATCGTGTTTTAGGAGTGATGTCTTGGTGTATACCACTTTTTGTGGCTTGTTCTACTTTCGGTGCTGCTAATGGTAGTTGCTTTACAGGAGGAAGGTAGGTTTGCCTGTCATTTGTCAGATTGTGACAGGAAATATTCTATTTTAAAAGTTCTTCATTTTCCCACACGTACATCAAAATGTACAGTGGGATAGCATTACTCAAGTTAAATACCGTCTTACAGAAACTGTCCTTGGGTTATTTGAATGTCTCTTTGTTACTGTTTTCATTATTGTAACTAGTAATACAGATTATATTTTTATTCACGTTTCACTGAAAACTTCGAAAATAAGGCATAGAGATAGTCCTAATCGTTATGGAAGAGAAAATAGAGAAAAAGTACTTATTACTACAGGTGCTTACTTTAAGTAAATATTGAATAAAAAATTAAGTTACAAAAAAAAAAGTTAAATATTAATCAAGTAATATTGGCCCACAGCAATTGAAGTGGGAAATATGAAGTTGACACAATCAGTATAGGCTTATAACATAAAACGTAAACATATATATTGAGTTAATAATTACAACCTGATAATTAAAACTGATAAATTTTAATAATAAATGCATAATAATACAAAATTCTTAAGTTTATAAGAAAAAAAATCAACAAATAAATAAAAATTAAACAGCAAAATAACAAGAAAATATGTATTTTAATTTATTATGTAAATTATTTTATATGAAAGACTGTTTATTTGTAATTAATCATTAATCAAATAATACTATTTGATAATACTATCACTTATATAAAAATTTGTGGAAATTATTAATGTTATTTCCAGTTTAATTAATAATCCTTTGCAATATGAAAAGGATAAGTATTATGTATATTAGGGTAGGTAGGTTTAAATTGATTGGTAGTTCTTAAATTATATTGATGATTAATAACAATATATCATCAATAAATGTATCAGTTGTGTTAATACACCATTAACTACACTAAAAATTACAAAATGGATTTACTGAATAAGCTAATCCATTCCGTTTATCCTCTAGTCTGGAAATTAGTATAATATAAATAAGCATAGGCCCAAATATAAATTTTTAATTCACCTCCAGACAGTGATCCAATTGTAAATTGAGTTGTAACTAACTTTACCGGTTATCGGTTCAAGATCAATGCACTTTTCCGATATTCCTTGTTCAAATTCAGATTGACTCGAGTGGATTGATTTTTTTCTCCCCGTTTCTCCTTTTAATAGGCTTTGCTACGTTGCAGCTCGCGAAGGTCACTTAGTGGATATTCTATCATATGTTCATGTAAAAAAGTACACCCCAAGTGCAGCTCTGATTTTTAATGTAAGTATATTTTGAATTTTATTACTAAATTCAGTGGTATTATTGGTAAAGTACTGAGGGTGACTTTTTTATTTTTTTCTTGAAATGAAATGATTGTTTTCTAATTCGGCACTACGGGCCATCCCTGCACTATGTACAATCATCGCTAATGCATATTCGGCCTATCATCACCTGAACCCTCTTGAGTCGTATCGACTTTCTTCGCGTTTTATTGAAGGCCAATTCTCTTCACGTTACCTCCGGCAGAACTTCACCTAACACTAGAGTCAAACGTGGACTCTAGTGCTAGGTAAAGTTCTGCCCGGAGATAACTTAAGGATTTCACCGAATTTTTATACAGAATAGGATACTAAACGTATCAAGTTGTGATTTGTTTTTTAATTATGAAAATAAGTATGTTCGCTTCGTCACAATAATAATTTCACACAATTTGATATAATAATAAATTACGTGAGTGACATATGCTGTTCGAAATACAATATATTTCGATGGTGAAAATTTTTAATTTGTAAGGATTAGAAAGCAATTAGGCCTATTTTTTCGTTATTTTTTATAACAGATATTAATTTACTTTAATTCGTTGTAATTTGTCACGATCTTCAGGAACTCATTTCTGACAATTTTCAAGGACTACACAAAGACGCCCGGTTTTTCAAAATTGAAATGCAAACTTCACTGCTTGACAACTAAGTACAGAAGGGAAGCTAAATCAATGAATACTCTACATTTATTGTATATGTATGTAGTGTAGTATCTAATGTATATATTAAGTAATGCAATATATTATCAAATGTATATATACAGTATAAAATTCTTATCCTGAGATCAGCCATATAAGAGTGGTTTGAGTTGTCCGAGGTAATGGACTTATGTAAACTTACTATGTATGTAAGTTTAAAAAAAAAGTGAAATTGTAAATTGAACAATACATTACATAATAACTTAATCTTTACTCAGAACTTTTTTAAATTCTTACGTTTGTGCAACTATCAGTTGAATATAGCAAACAAAAATACTTTAGAAAATATTCAGTAAAAACAATACATACAGTTCTTCTAATTTCATAGCCTTCAGCAGTGTCTTGTTTATGTGCTACCTCTTTCTTATGATACTTTTATGAAATTTTTAAATACCTGTTTTCTGTTTTCAGTTGATTTTATACAAATTGATATGTTTTATTTTTTTTAATATAAAGAAAAGTAAAAAAAACCTAAATAAATCGGTACATTTAAAACTTTCCAATAATTTGTTTCTTGTTTGTTTGTCTGTTTCAGGCTATTATTGCTCTTCTGATGATCATTCCTGGAAATATAGGCAGTCTTATTGATTTCTTCAGTTTTACGGCCTGGATATTCTATGGAGGGGCCATGTTGACTCTAATTGTGCTGAGATACAGACAACCCGACTTACCTCGTCCATACAAAGTAAGAAACACAACTCAATCTGTCAGCTACATTGGTATTCTTTAACAATGACCTTGTCCCCAAACAGATTGTTTGAGTTTTTCTTCTCAGTTTTTAAATTGGAAATCAAAATTAAATCTATGAACTTAGGTGCTTTACAAATCAATAGAAATTTCTTCAAACATTTTTTTTTTAAGCTTAAGCCTACATCCATAGGAAACAAAGATCCAAGATTATTATGGTTTGTCAGATCCTTTATAGTCTATAATAACCATATCTAAAAACACTATTAGGAAGCTGAAATTATTAAAAGAATCGTGAGCAATAATAACCATATAAAAGAAGAATATGATGTTAATGTATTTATAACACCATTACGTACAGTTCTAGTTATAGTATCTGAGCGTTCGAGAAAAATCCAAGCTTTGCCATTGTATCCCTCCTTGCCATCTCTCCAATGTCTATTCGAACGATCGTGAATAAAACTTTATAAAGGGCTTCTTTATATTGTTTCATGTCATATAGGATAGAAAAAGTGCAGCTATATAAAAAAAAATCTAAATGAAAACTTAAGACAATGTAATCTTTGACATCTTATGGTCCTCGATAATTTGTGTAATATTTGGTCCCTTTAGGACAAAAGCTATAGGAATATATTTGGAAAAGACAAACAAGCAGACATTCGCTTTTATACTGTATATATTCTTATATAAAGGGTGTCCCAGGAGGAAATGTCAATATTTTGGTAGGTGATAGTATCGGTGATTTTAAGCAAAAAAGTTCATATGAACGAGTGTCCTATTCCGAATGGTTTCCACGATGGAGCTATTTAAATGTGCCGTTTCAAAATGAATGATAACAAAGAGATACTACGTACTGTTTCTAATATTAATTGGTCAAAGTACACATTTCTTACAGTTGATAATAAAAGTTTCAAAAATTCCACCACCAACATCATGCATTTTTAAACTCTTGTGAGAACATGACGTGTTGCTTGTCTGGGTTCATCGTGACGTTCCTTTATGAGCGCAAAAGCAACAATTATACAAGCCAGCAATTCATGTATTCACTCTACGTCTGTACACTTCACTCTTCATTCAACCCCATAAACAGAAATCCAAGGGAGTTAGGTCTGGAGATCTTAGCGCCGTGCGGTGGAAGAGAAGGAAAACAACGGCCAGCAGGAGCAGTGACAATTGAACGCCAAATTTCAATTATCTCGGAAACCATTGGAATAGGACATTCGTTCATAGGAACTTTTTTACTTAAAATAACCGATGCTACACCTCAAAAAAATGTAATATATGTATGAACGAGTGTGCGTACCTTTCCTCCTGGGATACCCTGTATATAAGAATTCTAATAATATTATTCAATGGCAACTATGTTTTTTATTATTCACTTTTTCAAGTCACTATAGAATGAATTATTAATATTATTACTAATACTGGATACTTCAATCATGGTCGTTCTATTATTACATTAATTGTAGAACCATTCTGTAGCACAAGTTGTAAATAATGAAAGCAGTCAGGACTAAGAGTTGGAATTCGGTGTTCATGCTGGTGATTTTATGACGACAATTCGGAATATTATTAGTTGATTGGCTGATTGATGTGGGGTTTATGTCGCATTGACTCTAAATTCCGAAAGTATGCCAGCATTAAAATGTTTTGTTCAAAAACAGAACAGTACCAAAATTTTACGTAGCATATTGACTCTAAACTTATTGTGTGAGATACCCTTACATATATTTTTATAATAAAATAAAACGTAAAAAACTATATTTCAATTTACTCGTTATTTAACTCATTTACTTTCAAATTTACCAATTTGTTTAAAATAATAATTTTTTTTATGGTCAAATAATAAATGCAATGCAAATTTTACTTTTTTTTACATATAATTACATACTGAATAATTCTAGAATATGAAAAATGAAAATAAATATTTATTTTAATAAATTCGTAAAACCGAAAATAAATTAATAAAATATTTAAGGATATTGAAAATATGTTTCTTTCAGTTATGTAATAGATTCAAAGAATTGTTCGTTACAACGTT
Organism: Thereuonema tuberculata; assembly: GCA_023159025.1. NCBI lineage: Eukaryota > Metazoa > Arthropoda > Chilopoda > Scutigeromorpha > Scutigeridae > Thereuonema > Thereuonema tuberculata. The sequence goes on along the minus strand of JAFIDM010009631.1, from coordinate 268,086,859 downwards.
ATCAGAGCTCCGGAAATATATATTAGGAACTACTGGGTGCGCGCTATAGTAAAGATTAAGAATTATTGATTAAACATTGTCACAATTTATTGAATATCTGATAACATTTATAATACTAAATTACTTATTATATTTTGAAATATTTTCGGAAAAAACAATTGAAACAGTATAGGAAAATTTTCTTGTGATTGGCATAAAGTTGTTCCAATTTTTTCATTTTAAATGTTCCTTCGTATATATTTGACTGATAGTTTTTTTTTTTTTTAAAAAAACCAAATTTAGACAAATTATTTTATTACGTTTCAGTCTTATTTAAGTTTCAAAGTGAGAAGACTATTGAATTATTTATAATTTGTATTTTTTAAAAAGCTTTAAATTTGTTATATTAATGTCATTGCTTGAAATTATTATTACAAAATATTAAGCTTATTAAACTAGGGCATAAATGTCATGTCAATTCATTAGAATCAATTTACTTGAACGTAATCTTTGTTCTATAAAATTCTTTATTTTCTTCTAATAAGAATCTTAAATGATTTGATTTATTTTGTTTTTTGTGTTTTAGGTGAATATAGCCATCCCAGTGATTGTACTGATCATATCCGTGTACCTGGTAGTGGCCCCCATTATCGATAATCCTCAAGTAGAATATCTTTATGCCACTTTATTCATTTTAGCAGGACTCATATTTTACGTTCCATTTGTTTATTTTAAAATGCAATTGCGTTTAATGAGTAAGCAGTTTTTTCCCTTTTCTCTTGCTGTCGTAGCTTGTAATTTTGAATTTCAGCATTATCATTATAAGTATTTAATTATTTAATTATTAATTAATATTTATTAATATTTTTATTCTTAAATAAAGAAGGGTTATTTAATTTTTCATCATTGCATTTTCTTTCTCTTCAATATCTTTGAATTTTCCTATGACTTTGTTCTAATGGCTATTAGCGTACCGACAGAGGGGTTGTTTTACAATTATCCCCCATTGCGTCCGAAAATGCGACTAGGATTTTGGGCCTGTTTTTTTTTTTTTTTATTATTTTTTTTTTTGCTAGAAAAATTTACGCTCGTCCGGAAGACGTTTTTTTATTATTATTATTATTACTATTATTTATTTGGTTAAAAGTCTAGGAGTATATAACCCTTTCCCGTTCCAAAATCCTGGGTACGTCTATGATCATGGCTAATAAGAGATTCGAAATAGCTATCTCAAGAATTCAAAGGTCTGTTATTAGGCTTCTGAAAGACGCCTTATATTCCCGGTTTGTCTGTCTGTCTGTGGACACATATCCCACAGTGCTTCGCAACGGCTTCTGTTAGCTCAGTTGGTTAGAGCGTCGTGCTAATAACGCGAAGGTCGTGGATTCGATCCCCTCATGGGCAATTCTTATTCTTCATTTTTTTCTCCCCATTTTAAATCTTTTCAGTTTCTCAACTTAAGTTTTTTCAAATAATTATCAGTGTATTAACAAGGTTTGAGTTAAGAATGAGGATTATTCCATATAAATAGGGGTAGGTAAGATAGCATGGGGTTGCAAACAGACTCGCGCGAGCATTTTCTAGAACCCCCCGGTGCAGTCTATTCTAAAGTAAAGGTGATTTAGAAGCCGTTGCGAAGCACTGTGATTGGTTTACTAATCCTATCCCGACCTTGTTTTAATAAAACAACAACAACAACAAAAAAAAGACCAATACGAATCACGAATATGTCAACTTTTTAATCGATATTTTTTATTATTATGTAAACACAATAAGTTTTCTTTAAATATATTATTTAATAAGTATAAGATTAAGTGTTTCTTTTACAATACGAATAGTGAATTATTATAAAGAGAAAAATCCGAACAACGTTTGCTCATACGAGTTTAATACCCACTAAAGTGCGCCATTTTGAAACCACGGGTATTAGATACTAGTGCTCCTATTTGTTAGGATAAAGTTAATGGCTATTAGCGGCAGTATTAATTAATGTTTTCTTCTCTTTTAAATAAAAAAAAGATACCTTTTGATCAATCTGATTGTATTAATGGGTTGATAACTAATATAACTAATATACTTTTTTTTTCTTTACAGATAAAATTACTTTATTTCTACAACTTCTTCTTCAAGTAGTTCCATCAGAAAGCGTTCCTGACTAAATTAGCTTTAACCAATTATTTTAGGAAGATGTTTGTTTACCATTGTTTGCATTCCTGAATCGCACAGACCGCGTCGCTTGACATCTAAGGACTTCTCGAGCAACCTCGGTCAAGTCTTCCGATCAAGGCAGTAGCCATGATATACCACGACGGTCGAAGCAAGTACTTGTGTGAAGAAAGAACCCCAACCAAGGGTGTTAGTTTGATGAATCTGCTAATATATGGACAAAAAACAAAACATTGCAAGCCGTTAAAATATCATTTTATATAAAGAATTGACATTCTTTTTAACCATCTGTGTTATTTTAAACTATTTATGATTACCATAGGAAGTGAAAATTACTTTTTGAGTTATCACGTTTCTATCACTTCAAAGGTATTTTGTAGTTTGGATTTTTAAGTTTTGTCAATATCTTTGCAACGGATTTACAAATGTAGAAGATCATTAACCTTTAGCAGAAATGTGCCTTTGTTCAAGTACTTTATTAGACAGTAGTGTTGTGTAAACATACATATATCTTAAGATCCAAGACGGATTCCAGTGTCAAGTGAAATGCGAGTCTGAAATTTCAAATGCGAAAAATAGGCCAAACCGGCAGTAAGGGTTCTTATCTAAACAATAATTTTTTTTTATTTTTTATTTTTTTTTGGGAGTCGGGCTAAACTTTTTAATTAAGTTTTCAAAGCCTCAAAAGGCTTTTCAAATTGCCAAGCAATGTATTTTTAAAGTGCTCATTGTACTTTTTGTTTTCCTCAAGTTTAAAGCATTTTTTTAAAGTTATAATAATCTGGAAAGGCCGGTGAAATTATGTGGTATTCCATTTATTTTAGGGGTAGCTGATAAACACCTAAAAAAAACATTCTTCATCATCAGGGTTACACGTTGTGGAAGGTTGAGCATTGTCATCATCATCATCACCACCATCATCATTCTTCACATATTTTTATATTTTTTTTTTCATTCAATTTTCCACCAACCAACCAAACAAAATCCACTCTCCTTCCTTGTGATAATTACTAACGTATTGATTAAAAAAATATAGAGAGAATTTTAATTTACTCTTATTTAGTTCTCGTCCTACTTAAAATTTATTTTGTTGTAAAATATAAAAAATATACTAAAAATTTTGTTTATTTAAAAAAAAAAAAATGTTGGTGTTAATATTTTTAATCCTTTTATTATTTTATTTTGAAAGTTATGTTTTTGTAACACGATGCCATTATTACACATTTTTCATAACATCTTAGTAATTGAAGGAAAAATACTCAATCACTATAAATGAATGAAGTTTTTTTGCTTTGTTTTGAGATTTTTCCTAGGCGAAATCATTGCCATTACTCGTGGCCAAAAAGAGAGGGAAATAGGAAAGAATTAATTATTTTAAAGTATTTCATAAGTTTTATATTGCTTTAATTTTCAAAACCAGTCACCTAACATTTTACCCAATATCTTAAAATAATGTATTTTTAATATTAAAAAAATTATAGTCTTATAAATGTTAAATTCTATTTTCTGTTTTAACTATTTAGTTAACTTTTTTTAAGATTTTAAATTTGTCATTTAAAATATTTTCAAAAAAAAATTGATGAATGACATGCACAATGAAAAGACATTTTGTTTTTATACTTATTCTTCTAAAGAAGCTGTTTTTTAAAATCGAATTACTTTTTAAAATTTGTAATTCTGTGATATCCGATAAGTAATAATGGATTCAAATAAGTAAAATGATTGCTTATAAGCTTGGATTGAATTCGGTGCAATTGATAAAGATAGCAATATCCAATTGTTATCACCTTGGGTAACTCCGTTAAGACAGGAATTACAAAGGATTTAATATCTTGGTCAAATATGTGAGTTTGATCAACGGCTAATTTGATTGAAATTGTTTAAACTCTTTACCACAAATCTCGTTTTGGTAGCATGTTTTGTTGACCCGAAATCAGATTAAAATGGAAAAAAAAAAAATCTTAAATTGAACCAATATTTAATCGCATAATATAGTTATTTCTGTATCAATGTTTGTGACACAATGAAAAACATTAATTACATGTTGCTTATTAGTATGTATTGCCATTAGGGCGCCATCTTTGTTTCTCAATTTTTACCACAATGCATTGTATCAAACTCGTCTTCAGATAGGCTTCACTAGAATCCGATTAACTATAACGGTTTCACGGATCTCGCTGAATTTTTCTGTACCCGTTCTGTTGATTGTAGTCTCAAATTTAAAGAATTTTTGCAGTTCACCCATTCGTAAAGTGTTAAAGTTGTTGACAAGAAGGTTAGAAGGAAACAAAAGATCATTGTCAGAGGTGTAAGGAGATATTTTAGTCGAGAGATATTAAAGAATCGGGTGTTAACAGGATATTGCTATACTAATAATTATGGCCCGGATTTTTATGACTTACAAAATCTTAAATATAAGCAACATTTACGACTTTAAAAATTTTTAAACCATTATCGAAAAATTAAAAATTTGACCTTAAAAAATCTCCATTTCAGAAAATAATAAAAATAAAGACTTCATGCTTTTCGAACAGAGCTAATTGATTTTCTAATATCATACACGAAAATATTCCTAAATTTATCGACAGTATACACTTAACAAAATCTGCTCTGAAATTCATAAAAGGTCGAAATATGGATTTATATGCAGACTTAAATCCATATTATTTAATCAGAAACAGGAGATGTATTTGTATTCTTTTAAGATTGAAAATAAAAATAAAAAAATGCCATGCCATTAAAATCTGGGCCCTTTAGGAAAATAAAATGATTTAAAAAAAATCAAACTTTCTATTTTTTTTTTAACTTTTAAGAGAAAATCGTGAACAAAGAAGAACTAGACAATAAAGATTAAATTCTGTGCTTTTTTTTTTTTCTAACTTTCGTTTGCAGTTAAACTAAAAAAAAAAATGGAAATATAAAGTCAGTTCTTCTTTACAATACTATTAAGTAATGAATCCATTTTAATTTTAAACGTTGTGTATTAAAAAAAAAAAAGTCGGAGTAATAGATTGAAGAGGACTGTCTGGTTCAAATCATCATAAATCACAAATTAGCAGTATTGATTCAATTCCGTAAAAAATTCACTTTTCGATTTTACTGTGAACAAGCTGTGTATATACCTGTATATTTTATTTATATCAGTATTTGTATAAAGATGATCTTAAAAAGAATAACAAATCGTGTACAGATATATAGTCTATATATTCTTGATCAAAAAAGAATGAGTCAGAATTTAAAAAAGAAAGAAAAAAAAGGATCTGATCCTTTCTGTTGTTTCATGTTCCTTGTTCTTGCAAATTTTAAGGTTTTACAGTTGTGTTTATTATAACCAAATATTGATCCCAGTAATTAATCAAGTAATGTTTTCAGTGTATATTTACCGAACAAATCCAGTCAACAGTTTGACCAGATTTTTTCGTGTAAAATATGTGTAAATACTTTTATCTGATATTCCCTGAAAAAAGACCGTTCCCCTAACATTTCCTTAAAATCCGTTACATATTTTTATCTTTTGTTGTTCTGTTGTTGTTATTATTATTATTATTATTATTATTATTATTATTATTATTATTATTTAATTTTGGTTTTGTTGAATTATTTTTAACTTTGTTATTTAGCGATAGTTGCTTGGTTGGTTCTGAAATAGTCTACATGACTGATCAGGGACTTTTTCAATAATTCAGTATATTCTGGTTTTAAACTTATTTTGAAATATTTAAACGTAGATACCGTCCACAACTGGTTTATTTTCTTTGTTCAAGCAACTTCAAACACACCTGAACTGGTACCTATCGTTAAAAAATGAAATTTTAATAATAAAAAAAATTATAAGAACAACTCGCTGTAAATTTAGTATACTTCAGCATTCTTATAGGCATTGCTGCTAGAGGAATTAAAAGGAAAAAAAAATATTAAAACAAAAACGCGGGGAAAGCATTATTATTTATAAAGCTTTTATAGATTGGATAGACATGACTATATGAATGAATTAATTTTGTTTAATGTGGATATATAAGTAATTTTAATCACTTTAACCAATAAAATTGGTAAAAAAAAAGATAAGTAATTAAATTTACACTCGTTTTCTAAAAGCCGAGAGGTTTTCTACAATAATAAAAGAAGTTAGTTTTAGTGTAATTTAGGATAACCCAAAGTTGGCATAATATTCTGAATTTTTTTTCTTTTAAAAAATTAGGTTATTATTTCTCAACATTAAATATTATACAATTGCTAATGTATTATCATTAAAATATTGTTTTCATTTTAAATAGTTTTATAATCGTTATTATCAAAAATGAAATATTTACGAAAAATTTATTAAAATGTAAAGATTTTTATTTTTTTTAAATTATTTTTAGTTTTTACATAGATATATATAAAACGCACATTTATTCAATTTTTTTGGCATTAATTTAAATCCGATTTTTAAGAATTTTTATATATTAAATAGTGTAATTTTAAAATCAAAAAAGTCAATTTTCTCCTTACAGATAAAAATGAAGCGTTAGTTATCCATAGTAATATGAAACAAGTATTGTTTTTATTTTATTTTACATACAATTGAAATGCGAACAAAAAAATTTAAAGCTAGCTGAGTTAATTAAAAATTAAAAGCAACCCAAATAAAATTTCGAATTCAAACTCAGGATTTAACTCCTTTATTTGTTAGTTGTAAAATTTAAGTGTTAATGTGCTTTATATAGAGTTAATATCTTTTTCTTTTCTTTTTTTTTTTTTTTTTTAAATCGATATATTGTATTTATTTCAAACTGAATAGTAATAAATTCATGGGGATAATTTATGTGTACGTATGAACTGAAGGGTAAACAAAAAAGATATCCCAATTAACTATCTATTAATACTATGTTGCTTTTAGTGTTTCGGACAAAACCATTCTTTTGACAGTGTCAACGAAAATATGCACAGTCATGTGTCTATAGAGCAGAGGTCTGAAGGTTTTTAAGTAAAAAGAAAAAAAAAAAGGGTCGTTATATTCTAATTGTTTCTTATCAAATAATATATTCTCCAAAATACCGAAGAGATTGTTATAAATTTGTATTTGTTAATAGGGTGAAATTAGTAGACAATACTTAGTTTGCTTGAAAGTGACGATAAACCATCCCTCAAAATGGCGACTTCCGAACACCTAGTTACTCTTGATTTTTACAAAGGCCCTTTTCAAATGTCTGGGGAATTTCTCAAATGCCTTCAAGCTCTAGAAAGTGTTGTCTACTGATTTTATTCAGCTAATGGTTGTGTATCATTTTATATAATGTATGTAAATATATAACTGTATATACGATAATAACAAAATAGGTTCTATTTTTTCCTGTTGCAGGTAATTTGCTTGTAATTGTAGAAAGAAACTGTAAAAATTAAGATTGAAAATGAAATTCAAAGCTTCTATGATTATCATGATTATAGACTTAAAATCCAAGTCAATAATGGAAAGTATTTCCTAGGTAATGCATTATTGATTTGATCACACTTATTAAAAGAATAATAATAATAATAATCATTCATTTCTTTATTCATTAAGATGTATAATTTAATCGTTTTATATTCAAATTGGAATTGGACATCCAATTTATATTTTATTTAAAAATTGTATTAAAAATTGTCAATTCTGTAATATCTAGTTTCCATATTGTAGAATTGATGATTTGTCGTTTTGCTCTGTTTTCTTTCATTTTGTTTGGTTTTTACTAAAGAAAACTTTAAAAAATTTGTTAACTCTGAAACTTTAAGTGTATGCTTCAAAGAGTCATAATCTAAATCGTAAGAAGTTTGGAATTCAGAATTCTTAGGAAAATAAAATTTCTTATAAATAAAAAAAAAAAAGGCTTTTTGAAATTCTTTTACGTCATACTGAACTAATGGATGAAAAAAAAAAAAGCTCATAAAGAACTAAGCGTCTATTTTCCTTTTGCACTCTTATTAATTTAATGTAATATTTACTTTTATTACTAATTAATCAGTAAAAGTCGAAGAGCTAAGAAAATTAATAATACAGCCAACCTCCTTTTACAAAATCACAAATGGAAGGAGAGCTATTTTACTGAAGCCATTCAGCTGCTACTGCTATCTTATTAAAACAATCACGGCCGGTTTCTCCAAGTAATATTAGTATTGGGGTGAATCTACAGAAAACCTGCAATTTCAGTCAAAAATTTTTGAGATTTTAAATTACAAGATTTTCTTTTCAAAAAAATTGAGATGATTGCTTTTGACGTTCTTACATCCATATATATGTGGTTCAGGTCAACGCATTTTGGTTATTTAAAAAAAAAAAAAATGTTGGTAGGCTATGTCCACAGAAGTGACTTGTGTTAATAACGATGTCGAATTTTTATATAAATTATATTCGAAATAGTGAATTTACTTGGGAAAAACTATGAAATAAATAAATAGAAGACTATAATTTATGAA
>JAFIDM010009631.1:268046105-268069404 GCA_023159025.1 Thereuonema tuberculata | reverse complement strand
GAGATTTGCCGATTCGTCAAATCTTAATAAGCATACGAGAATTCACACAGGTGAAAAACCGTATCAATGTAAATATTGTGACAAGAGATTTGCCGATTCGTCAAATCTTAATAAGCACCTGAGAACACATTCAGGTTAAAAGCCATACAAGTGTAAAGTCATACAAGTGTAAAGTCTGTGGAGAAACATTTGCTAGGATCTTTAAGCATATAAATAACTGGAATAAACCATTGAATTTTGATTTAATGATATCATTATCTTTTTTTTTTAAGTAAACTGTATAAAATCTTCATATTATAATTAAGTAAAAAATAATTTCAAAAATTTTGTAAACTGGATCGAAGCTTTTCAATAATTAAAAAAAAATAACTGCTTTGTTTTTTCTTTTACATAACAAGCACAAATAAAACATTGATTTCATTCTTGTAAAGATTGAAAACTGTAAACAAATTAGTAACCTGTTATTCTGCTGCTGTAATAGAATTTCTATTTGTTTAACATAAATTTCATGTAGGAGCAGCATCCAATTTACATAATAATAACAGATTTAATACATGGCAGAAAAAGTTGTTTTTACTTTAATTTCCAATAAACTTCAGCAGTTGTTTTTTTGTCGGCTTATTAAGGAAGAAAAAATGAATACACATTTCCAATACTTTGTCTTTTTTATAGTAATTAATTCTAAGCAAGTAATTTGTTTAATATGACATGGAGTTATTGATATAGTTTCAAGTGAAAATTAAAATTAATTATTTTATGCGACGTTTCAATGTGAAGGGATTTTATTTCTATATTGAAAGTTCTACTTTTATCTTTCTTTTTATTTATTAATGATTATTTATAATGATATTTTATCATCGTAATTTGATATCAAAAAACAAATTGTTTCCATAATGTGATTTAAAAGGTATTATTTGTGTAATTTCGCAGCAAAATCATGCTTCATGAACCTTGTCTAAAAAAAAGATTTTTAATGTTTCCACTGCAAAGAAAGGAATAAAAGTGCCTTTTATCATTATTTGACAATTATATGCCATTAATCTCACACAAAAAAAGAGAATCAAGTTATCTCATTACTTTAAAATACTAATAAGAAAAACCAAATTTTAAATAATATTTTTTTTATAAGTATTTGCTAAATAAAATAGTAATTAAAAGGAAATGTATTTATTATTGTCTGCAAATTTAAAGTTTCTTGTGCAGATTAATCATTCGATTATTATAATGACACCCTATAAAAGGTATAATAATAATAAATTTAATTTCATTTATAACTGTTACTGATTTCTTTAAGGCAGTATAAAACAAGCTTCATATACTTCTTTTTAAACAATATTTTAAAAACGAGAAAACTTGCCTTTTTTTATTTCCTTTGCAATGAATTGTGTTTCATCATTTTAAATTCAAATTTTCAAATATATATTTTCTGTAGGTTTATAAAGATTATAATAAATAAATATAATATATAAATAAAATTAATTTACAGTTCTAGTTTAATGAAAGTTTTCATTTTTGTTAATAAATGTATATTATTTGTGCTTTAATTGTTTATGAGATTTGTAAATGAAATAAAATGTTTGTTTATTTGTTATTTAGATTTCAGTGTAGAATTACTTCTCGAATGTTTGGATGTTATATAGAATTTTAAATTGTTACAGTTTATAGATACTATTGAGGAATCATTTTCAACCTTTTAATGTTTAATTTCTAGGAAAATCAAAAGGCTATAAAAATAAATAACATCACATGAAAACAAGAAAAGAACCTAAAAACAACATAAAAACAATTGATACAAGTACAATGGTATGAGTGGAAGAAACTTTTTAATAAAACTAAAGTTGGAAGAAAGGAACTTAGTAAGATTAGTATTATTTTTTTTAAGGTTCACTGAATTTAAATAATTTTACATCTTCACTAACTGGAATAAACATTTGAATCTCTTCTGTTTGGAGTGAAATTATTTGTTTATTTTTATCTATTATTCGTGTTTTGTAATTTTTTCATATCAAATTCTACAAATATTAAAGGAGAAATTTTTTTTAAAAAATCTGTCAGTAGATTGCAAGTTAGTTAATCATAAACAATGTTAATTCTGATCAATGTCACGAAAGAAAAAAAAATAAAAGTCAAAATAAAACCGTGACAACGCCAACTTTTCCAGATTTAGAAGGTTATAACAAGATAATTAAAGCTTTTAGATAGTGTCAAAAGCAAAGCGGCCCCATAATATGCTCAATTTTATAAACAAAATAATTAAAAGAAAGAGCATAAATGCAAGACCGTTCCTTTATTGTTTTACAGGCAAGCTATAATCTAAGGGCCGCTAAAAAATGAATTGAAAACGCCATTAAAAGAAAGATAAAAAGGAATAATATAAATTAAATTAAACATTAAAAAGAATTGTAATTCCATGCTTGATATAATATCTTTGCTTTTCCACAATCTTAAATAAAAATAAAATAAAATATCTTTCAAAAAATTAAAGGCTAATATTTTCTTTATAGTTTTTCATTTAAGACAGTTTTCCAGGCAAGCTGTAACCTAGGGGCCGCTAAAAACGCCTTTAAAAGAAAAAAAACGCCTTGGGGGGTCAGGGAGTGGTCTTAGAGGTCTAATTTTTTTGGACATGGTCACCTACTTTTGATGCGCAACACAATAGTGAAGGTTTCATTCTAATATCTCTAACAGTTTGGCCACTACAGAGTGTGACATCCAGCAAACATAATTGCAAAAGCGGTCCCTATGTTTTACAGGCAAGCTGTAACTAGGGACCGCTAAAAAGGCAAAGTGAATTGTGGAACACAATTTACATATAGTCCAAGTTACGTATTCAGTCCAAAATTTACATATTCACAGCACACTATTCACCTTACCTTTTTTCATTTCAATATGATAATTTTGGTCTCAAACGCTCCCGTTAAGCCCATTACACATGGATTCGGCCTACCGATTTTCGGATCCATGTGCAATGGGCTTAAGTTGGTGCAAAATCGGATGGTGTTCGCGTAGCTTAAGAGTGCTGCCGAATTTGATATTCCTCGGTCAACCATGAGAGACCACATGCGAAAGGATTTGAAAATGAAAAGCTCACTTTTCACTTGCTGTCAGTGAATGAACTATCAGGTGTGGATTTAACAGTGTGCGAAGACCATGCAACCTACTTCTCCAACATTTCCCAACAAGAGAAGATCAACGAAGAGTTCTGTTTAGTGATGAAAATGTTATCTATTGAAGTTAGAAAGATCGGTACGATTATTTTTGGTCAAAGGAAAATTCACATTTCTTTCAAAAACTCGAACAAAATCCACCGCACATTAGGATTTGGGCGGGGGTAATAGTAGAACATCTGTTTGGACCGTATTTCTTCAATGACCCACTGAATCAGACGATTTATCTGCGTATGACCAACGAATGGTTACTGTCTGAAGCCATTGAAAGGCTTAGGTGACACTGTGTAGTTTCAACAACACTGAGCACCAATTCATTTCGCCAAGAGAGTGCCTTGATGAGCTTTTCCCAAACAGGTAGATTGGCCGGGATCCGAGAACTTTCCTTCACCTTTGCCATGGCCACCACGCTAGATAAACCTCTGTGGGGAATCATTAAACAGGAAGTCCTCAAACAGCGGTACGTTTCCGACGCTGAGTTGCAGATTGATGTGCGGAATGCGGAAAATAAAAAAAAAGGTTTTAAACTTCACATATCAAAAAGGAGGACATATTACTCTTCAAACATCAAAAAGGAGGACAGAATTTACAAAAGGAGGACATTTAGGAGGACACTTCTCAAGGGAGGACAGAGCTTCAAAAAGGAGGACTGTCCTCCTTAAAGGCGGACGGTTGTTCACCTTACATTAATGCTACGGAGAATAAGCATTAGATCTGGAGACGCATCTGTCTGTGCAGAGACCTCGGAGGAGTGCATACAGATATTTTGGATCCATAATAGGCATATAAATTCATTTCAAATCCAGTGTACTGATAGGGGTATACGGACTTTTCGCCCACTCTGTACATTGCTTCCATATTTCCAGCCGATAGATTGTCGCATATCTATTCTGTTTGTTTTTTTATCCTGGCATCATCGGCAGTGTGATTATTACTCCTCAGCCATCTTTTTACTACTGGACGGGGTTAAATCTCATTCCTTTAAAGATAGGCCGACAAGACTACTAGTCATAAACACTATGCTGGAATGCACATGAATGTCATTGATGCATCATTTTTATCAAAAAATTAATTTCTAATGTTTAATAATTAATATAATAATAAGTTAAGTGAAATATCCCACGATACGTAGGCTTTTGGGGTCGCGGGAGGTAAGGCCCCCGGCGTTTCGTGACCAACGGGACTAGATTGCTGAGATCGGGTGGTCAGCCCGACGCCCGCCCGCCTTTAACACCCGGGAAAGAAACCCGGTACCCATTCTACAGAGGGCTGGGTAGGCCCTAGGACCCGTTTGGAGAAGAATGGAGCGTGGAAAAATTCCCCCCGAGGCCGGGAATCGAACCCGCTACCTCCAACCCACAGCCAAGCGCCCTTACCCACTCAGCTACCGGGCCCACTAATTAATATAATAATAATTCAGAAAAATTATTGTTTTATTAATTTTTTTTTCCTAAATAAATGTTTTAAATGATCAATATTATGAACAACCGGTTTGCCCGAAATGACGAAATTTTAGGAAACGGTTCTCCCGAACGGGTGCGAACCGGCTGAATACCTCCACTGTCTATTAGGTATTTACGTTGTATTCCAATTAATGCTTGTTATTCTGAATATCAATATAAATTTCACTATTCACTAATAAACAAAAATATATTTTACCTATTTACAAATTTTGTTATATATTTGTAAATAGTTATAATATTTTCACAATAAAATTTACAATATCTATATTTAATAAAGTAGAGAAAGCATTAATTCTTTAAACAGAAATGTTGCGTTTTTCCAGGATCAGTAATTCCTCCTTTTATCAACTTCATTTCCTGAAAGTGATTTTTTTTGTTTAAAGATTGACCATATATTTAATTAATGGCAATACGTATCAGTCATTTTTTTATCAAAAAGATAATAAGAATTAACATTTAAAGAAATCAGAAGAGAAAAAAAAAGAGAGATTTTTATTAGGAGAACTTATCACAAGCGCAATATGAATATTCCCAATTTCGAATTCTTCTGGTATTCTTGATGTATTGCTTCATTTCCTACGAATTTTTAAACGATAAATTTTTTAAAAAAATAATGCAATTTTTTATTTAATATTTTCCCTTAATTTTTGTATTTGTATTTTTTTTTTTCCAGTTTTTATTGATACAATTTATTGAATTCCTTTTAGAACGAATTCAATCTTCCAAGCGCCGTAAGTTTCATTTGAGACCTACAGTTCCTTGGTCGAATAGGCCTAATTGGAACAGCATCTGTAGCAACTTCCACATAAAATTGCATCGAGTTTTCTTTTTATTGTAATAGTAAGCCATTAAGAAAAAAAAAAAAAAATCAGGAAACCTTAAATTGAAAGTCTGCGTCATTTACTGTAAGAAAAGCAAGGAGAAGTTAATTAATTTTGCTTATAAAGAAGTATGGCTGGTAATGGAGCACATTCACTAGTTGCTTAGTGCGTATATGAATGAAAATTTTCTAGTCTAAAGAATTTTTCTCTAAATCGTTAATAGGAAGAAAAGATCAACTAGTATTTATATTGTAATATTCTGCAGATTGATATTCTATAACAAGCAATTGACATGAACAGATTAACTAAAATGTGTATTATCTGTTTGCCACTTTAAAATTTATTTTCATTACTTAATATATTGAAGCAAGTCATTTCTATAGTAAGTTTCATTTTATTAAGACTATGAATTATTTAGGATAGAATAGTAAAATCTTTTAATTCGTCATTACCTTATAAACATAGTAGATAAATCATTTTCTTGATCAAAAATAAGATTCTCTAAATTATAAAGTACAGTATTGTGAGAATGTCACTTTTGATCAAGAAAGTGAACACTATTTTGAAGATGTTTCATTGAAATGTTAACTGTCGTAGATTTTGTTATCTTTTCATTTTATTGTACACTTTATATTATGTTAAAAATATATTCCAACTTGCAATGATGGATCGTAAATTTTACGGATTGAGGGATGAAGCTGATGACTGAATAGTACATCTTCAACATTCCGCAAATAAATTTTAATGAAGTCGTTTGAGTATCGTGAAATTATAAGAAAAACAATGCCCACTGAAGATAAACCATTTCCTAATGGAAAGAGAATTTCCTCTCTTTCAGATTTTGTTCAATTTTTTGAATGTCAAATATTAAAATTTTGGCGTTATCCAAAAAGATAATATTCCACTTTCAGTTTTACATTATTCTTTTAAAGGGTCATTGTTATTGCTCTGCATTAATTACTTATGTTCACCATTCATTTCAGATTGTAAAGTTGAAAGCAGGCAGCTCATTAAATGGCAATAGCTTCTTCAACCTATTACAATACAAATCTCCAATTAATATAATGTTTATTAAATTAATCAGTACAGTTTATTCAGAACAGAATTTATTATTTAAAATTTTTGTAGCTTTATTTTTAAGCATTGTATTATTATTACTTTTTTATGATTTAGATTCGTGTTGAATAAATTTGTTGAATAAAACGCCAGAATGGCTCAATTCAAGTCTTTTGTTTCTGAGGCTGAGTTGGAGGAGAGACGCCAAAAACGACAGGAAGAATGGGAGAAAGTTCGAAAACCAGAAGATCCTCAAGGTATGTATATATTTAATTTTTTAATAAGATTTAGATACCTGATCACAGCACCATACTATAAATTAAATTTCAATAATAGGAGATCTAATATATATATGAAGAATAAAAATAAATAAAGGACATCAGTTAACAAAGAAGGAAGAAACAGAAGTAGAATGAGAGAGAGACAATCCATCAGAAACCATGAAATTCCTTCTGTGTCACTGAGACAGACAGAAAGCAACATTAATAATAATAATTGCCAATTTATAAGAGTTATCACTTGAGTTTAAAATGTAAAAAAGTATGATCCTGCCAACTACATTCAAGGCTTATTAAAAGGGAGTACAGTGAAAATGTAAACAAGTGATCTGTTCCATTACATTGATGTTGATTTACACAAATGAAGTTTGAAGTTTATTGTTATGTTTATATAGGAAAGTGAATTTTGATTTATTATTTCTTCTAATTTAATGAGTCGACAATTTTGTAAAATTTTCAGTTGACTTGGTCAGAATAATTGAAATGTATGAAAAATCTTTATTAATAATTATCATGAAATATTGATATTAGTTTAATTAAATATCAACCATAATCTTTATAAAAGGGAAAAATCACCATAATGAGGAAAAAAACCCAACAACTTTTCAATTCAGGTTTTTCCTTAATTTTCTTTTTAAATGTTTGGTTGTAGATATATCATTATTTCTTCGAATTGATTTAAATAACTTTTAACTTTGTTATTCGATGTATTAAAAGCATTTGTCAAAATGATAGTGTTTTTGGAATTTCAGAGGTTCCTGAAGAAGAGTATGATCATCGCTCTTTATATGAAAGACTTCAGGAACAAAAGGATAGAAAGCAAGTGGAATATGAAGAAGCACATAAGCTAAGTAGGTCTTCTTATTAATACCAAAGGAAACTTTTAAAAATACATGCTTTTTATTTTTTTAAGAAAAGGGAATTTTCCCAACATGACAAGGAAAATAAAAACAACAATGCATGCCTATAGCTTATCAACAAAATGGAGTTTAGAACTGCCATTTCATCATTGTTATGAATCGTCAACTAAACTCATCACTTTCGATGACAAGCTCAGAAAGGCATGAAAACAAAAGGAACTCACAACTGCTCCCACCAGAAGCAAATAAGAAAATAAAAATCCCTGTTACTTGACAGGATTATAAAGTTTGGTCCTGAGCTATTAAATTGTAAAGAAAAAAGCCACAAACATAAATCAACATTAAGAAATAAAGTTTAACATGTAGTAAAATTTTTTATAAGAAAATGGAATTTTTCCAACATGTGCAAGGCAAATAAAAACATTTCATGCCTACAGCTTGTCAACGAAGTGGAGTTTAGAATGGCCATTTCATCTTTGTTATGAATCGCCAGCTAAACTCATCACTTCAATAACAAGCTCAGAAAAGCATGAAAACAAATGGAACTCAAACCTCTCCCGGATGCAAGTCCCACCAGAAACAAATAAAAAAATAAAAATCCCCATTACTTGACAGGATTGTTAAGTTTGGTCCTGAGCCTTCGAGCACAAGTGGCTATTAAAATATAAAGAAGAAAAAAAGCTACAAACATAAATCAACATTAAGAAATAAAGTTTAACGTAGTAATTTTTTTATAAGAAAATGGAATTTTTCCAAGATGCACAAGGAAAATAAAAACAACATTTCATGCCTGTAGCTATGCAATACAACATAAATTGTTGTTTCTGTTTTACTTGTTCATTTTGGGAAAATTCCCATTTCTTATAAAAAAAAATTACTGCACGTTAAACTTTAATTCTTAATGCTTTATATTTTTATTTATTCAAATTACAACAATACTCCTAATTATCGACTTTCTTTGCTTAAATTATACAATTTTTCTTGAAATTTTCATTTTACTTCCTATCACAATGCGTTACTATTACAAAAATGAATAAATAAAAATTGCGAAATTGCTGTTAAAACAAAAATATTTACAATAGCAGATGAGCTTTTGAGGTTTCAGTCTTCATGTTGCATAGCCAATTGATAATGGAGATTTTTTCAAGAAGAAGAAATATAAGAAGATTAAAATTGAAGACAAAGAAGAATATAAAAAATTTGTAAAACTACCAATTGGCTTGAAGATTAACAAAGAGGTAAAAGAAGTATGTAGAAGTAACAAAATTAATTTGATATATTACAAATACAATTTATTATTTTTAAGAAAAAGAAACCATTAGAAGAAAAATTACAGTATATGGGAGTAATATATTCACTAAAATGTAGAGTGTGTCGCAAAATATACATAGGAAGTATAGGAAGGACATTAAAGGAGAGGGTAAAAGAACATGTCAGAGCTTTCGAAGGTAAAAATAAAGGCATATCAGAATGGGCGGACCTTTGTCTTCGGTTCAACCATAACCCTGATCTGATGGTTAACATAATTTATAAAAATTTAGTTGATACACAAATAAGGTTGATTTTGGAATCGTGTGTGATAAATTGTTGTTTTTATATTATTAAGGATAAGTCATTGAAAGTCAGTGGGGTTGTCTAATTCCTTAGACTTTTTTAGAAAATATATAAAAAAAGATAAAAGATTAGTTAACATTTTGGATTTAAAATGAATTCAGTTTCATTATTTAATATTATTGTTGTATGTGAAAGTTTTGTTACACTTTGTTACTTATTGCTTAAGTGAGGTTTTATGTATATTGTTGATTTGATGATAGTTCAATATTGTTTTAATGTTAAAATGAAGAGAGGAAGTTCTTTTCTCTTCATTTACTTTATTTTTATATATATGTATAACCCTGAAGAAGTCTTTTCAGAATAAAAAGACGAAATATTGGTCATGAAGATGTTGGTGGTGTTTCTTCAAGTTTAGTATGTTCTTGTATTGTTTTAATGTTATTCACTATGTATAATTAAATATTTTTATTAATCCTTTTTTTTATGAAGTTCTGTATCTGATATTAATGGGCTTCTTTGCAGTATTACGTTATAAATATATCTATTTATCAAAAGATAAACCTTTTTTTAAAATTGAAATTAGAAATACAACAAAAAACCTGCTTAAGCCATTTTCTCAAAAACCAACACAAAGTAGTACCTCGTACTCTTCAAATAAAACAGTTATTAGAACTAGGAATACAATTTGTGATAACAAAAGTTCCAAACAATTTAATTGACACTATTTCTAAGATTGAATTAGGACTAAAAAACAACAGTCAATTACAAGAAATAGAAAAAGATGCTCTAAGAAATAGATTAAACCAAGTTCTTCATTGACAAGATTTTTGTTTCAACACAGATTCATACAATGAAGAAAAGAAGCAACTTCATTCTTCAAATCTCGCCCTAATAACTTATTAACCAAAGCTGATAAGGGTAATGTATTGGTTATCATGGATTCTTCAGACTACATAGAAAAAATGGTAAATCACTTAAATGATGTGGACACTTACTCTCGTATTGACAATAATAAAAATAAAGATTGTGAATTTAAATGCAATTTAAAGGTTAAAGAGCAAGTATAAAACATTGCTTCAGATGGTTCAATAAAAAAAATATCTCTAAATCTGTGTATTTAAATCTCAATTGCTTACATGACTTTATTTCCTGCATTTAGGGTGTTCCTAGATTTAGTTGAAAATTTACCGAATTGGGAATTCCTGACAGTGTTAAGATTTTGTTTATCTAATACCCTTGTTATGATAATTGTATTTATAAACAGATTTTTGGTTGTTCAATAGGCTCTCCAATCAGTCCAATAGTTGCCAATCTTTACTTAAAATATTTGGAAAATCCTGTAATTTCTAATGGTATCAATACTCCAACCTTGTATTTATGTTATATAGATGACATCTTGATAGTAGGAACCAAAGAAACAATTGAATATGTTAAATCAGAATTTGAAATATTTGATGAACTTTTAAAATTTACCATAGGACCAGAGAAAGTTCTTTAAATTTCTTAGATCTTCACATAAAAAGACAAAGAAAAAGTTTAGAATTTAGTTTGTTTTGAAACCTACATTCTCGTGACATCTTTTAGATTATTTTTCTAATTGCCCATTAGGTAATAAAATATCTATTATCAAAAATTTATTTCATAGAGCAACTATCTTAGCATCGTCAGAAGAAATTCAAAAGAAACAAATTATAGAGTACATTCAACTATTATCAATAATTATCCTCTTCATCTGATTGTTTCTAATTTGATTAATTTTGTTATATCACAGCACAAAAATAAAATCAAAAAGAACATTCAAAAACCTACGATTTCTTTGCCATACTATAACCAAAATTCAGAAATTTTAGCAAATGTATTAAAATAACAAAATTTTCATATAATCTTTAAACCTGTAAATTAAATTCTTAATCTATTATCTCTAGTCAAAGACCCTATTTTGAAAAACCAAAAATTAGGAGTAATTTACCAAATCAATTGTAAATCTTGCAATCTTCGATATATTGGCCTTACTAAGCAAAATTTACATAAAAGAATTAAACAACACCAATTAGATAGTAAAAACTTCTCCACAACTCAAAATTCCATAAATTGTAAATCGGCTATTACTGAACATTTCAGCAAATTTACAAATCATATTATTAATTGGGATGACATCAAAATTTTAGATATTGACAATAATTATCAGAAATTATAAGTAAAAGAGTCCTTTTACATTAAAAAATTTTCCATCGAATTAATGATCCAAAACTTTGAAATTCCTGCTGTTACCAATTTATTTCAATGTTAATTATGTTGTCTTTATCTGTATGTCTTGTATTTTTTTAATGTTATTAACTTGAAAATGCAGTTCGTTACTGCAAAACATGTTGTATATATAATTAAATATTTTTATTAACCCTATTTTTTATGAAGTTCTGTATCGGATATTAATGGGTTTCTTTGCAGTATTATATTAAACAGAATATAAAGAGTCTAACAACGATGATAATAGTGTATATTCATGTATATTTCTGTTCAATTTTTGTTTTTATTTTAACAATAATAACTCACCTTTTCAGCAACAACTTATAATTTGTGCATATGGGTTGCAGACTTTTGTTGTTTTTTTTTTCAATTTTTTTTCATTAACTCTTAAGAATTATTTATTTATAGTGATTGTATTTCTGTTAATAGTACCTTGAGGTGTTTTAAAGAGTCACTTATTTTTCTTACATACAAATGCTTTTCTATCATTAAAATTTCTACATTTTTATCTAGAAGATGTTTGCTTGGAGAACAGTGTTGGACCATTTATCTTTCCACATTGAGATCTTGAAAATAATCAATATTGTCTTTCACGAGTTCATTAATTGAGCCATTGATTTTGAAAGTGGGGCAAGTCCGTATTAAGTTATTGTTCGATAATTAATGGTTAGAGTTTGAACTGATTTAAAAATATTAGTAAGCAATAATAGACTTATTTTATATTGTTTATGGTCTTTTTTTTTCATAAAAATTTCATATGCAATAATTATATCCGCGCTATTTAAACAAAAAACATGTTTTTAATAGGGCCCAATGAACTTATCTCACTTTCAAAAGCAATGATTTTATGAAAATGTTAATTTCCTGTTTTCAAGAATTGTAATAAGAAAAAATAGAATAATTTGTTTCTTTACTTTTCTATTTTATTTCAGCATTTCCTACTTTTTTTTGAATAAGTGCATTAAACAAAAAGCTTAATATTATTTTTAGAAAAGAGAGAACAACAAAAAGAAAAAATATAATAATTATACACATAACACACAACAACATAAATACAACATAACAAAATACCTAAATGAATATTACTATTACATTTTTTTAATTCAGATGGTGCAAATTTTTGAAGTACCCATAATATATGGGTGGTATATAAGGCAATAAATCCATCACATCTTTATATTTCTCTTTAGTAATAGGCCTAGTTTTTCCATTTAAAAATGGCAATGTTATTTTGTTGAAAATCTTTGGCCTACCCTGTTTTGGCGATAAATCAATGGTTTTAAATTGTGAATCACTTTCGATTGATGTTTTATAATACAATTTATACGGCGCATTTCTTAAAACTCGTATCCAGAAGATTTTCAGCTAGTTGACAGTTTCTCCATCACTATTTTTGGTTCTTTTAAAAATTGCCTCCTCCAGAGGTTTGGTTGAATAAAAGTTTTCACTTTTCATTTCGTATAGTAAAAATGGATTTTGTTTGCGAAATGTTTGTATTGTAATAATCCTTGGGAATGTACAGAAAATTGGTTTTTCGAATAGCCATTTCTACAACTTCAAAATCGCGATCATTTGGCAAGAATGAATGTCCAGATAATAAGAATTTATGGTCAATAATATCTATATTGTTATCGCTAGACTGAACAATTTTCATCCACATTAAAGCCAACTTTATATTTCTATTTTGGCCAGTGCACATATCGCTATAAGCGATAACATTTTTTGAGTTGTCACATTTTGTAGATGTTTTAAACAACAAGAAACTACTGCTAATGATCTTCTGGATGCAGTTGGTTCATCCCAAAATATTTTAGTTTCATAATACTTACAGAATGATAAAAATGATTATTAGCTCCTCTGTAACTACAGAAACTAACTAACATAGCACACTTTTCAATTTTTATTTAGAGTGGACTTGCCTCACTTTCAAAATCAACAAACAATTAATATCATCGACCAAAATAAAATACTATTAAAAAATTGACATTGTTATTTATAGATATGATTGTGAATTGATTAAAAACAGAAATTTTAAGTTAATTTCTAATGAAAATTAGCTGTAACTTTTTTTTTAATAAAATGGACTTGCCCCACTTTCAAAATCAACGGCTCAATTGGTCTTCCAGACTTTCCAATGTAGACATAATTTTGTCAATTTAAGCTGGTGGTCAAAGCAACATTTACCTTTCTTGCTGCTCATCCTTACTAGAGATGGCTATGATGCTTTAATAATGTTTATACAGTCGGACCCCGATTTAACGAATTCATTGGGACCGAAAATTTTATTCGTTAAATCGGGGTTTATTCGTAATATCGGGGTCCAAAATAAAAAATTTCTGCACTTAACTTATGGAACAGCCTTAATAAGCAATTATACAAAACACCCATAATTAGAAATTACACACTTTTTATTCAGCAGCTAATAATACAGCGAATAATTACACACTAGTTAATTTGAAATTTTAAAGTATGTACTGAGTAATGTTTGACTCCTGATTCCTGACTCGAAAAAGTTCTTTTTCGACTTTATGGACAAAAGAAAATACAGCGTCATTTATATCCTGCTGCATTAGGTATGTTTAGATTTGTTTATCTAAACTAATAAAAAAAAATTTTTTTTTTCGGCTGTTGAAATAATTCGGGGTTAATTATTCGTTAAATAGGGGTTTTTGCCTTCATTTTCATCGGGGAAAAAGAAAAATTCGTTAAATCGCGAAATTCGGTAAATAGGGGTTCGTTAAATCGGGGTCCGACTGTATATGCATAAATGAATAGATCATGGTATGATCATACCTGATAGCTATACTGTTAACAATTATAACATAGAAGACTTTGCATTAGATTATTGAAAGGACTAAGTTAGGATTTGTGAAAAGGAATGAGGAGCTTTTTCTGATTTATTTAATAATTTCATGAAGTTTCATGGACAGTAGACCAGGGCTGTGAAGTCAGTACATAAACCTTCGACTCCAACTCCTCAATTTATGGTAATTCAGACTCCTTTATTTATATATCAATATAAGAAATAAAATAAGTAAATGTATCACATGCTTTTTCACAATCATCATCATCTATAATACACTGACATATAGAATGTTTCCCTGACTTTTCTGCTTTTATTTTAAAGTGTTCAAAAACGTCTGACTTTGTTGACACTTTTATTTGCCATTGTGAAGTATTTCATGGGGTGCTGTTTTCATTAACATAAATATCATAGAATATGTTATGTTTTTAAATTTGCAAAGAACTTAAAATTAAAATATATCCTGAAAAAAAAAAGTTTAATCAAATTATTGTTTATGAAATAGGAAATTTTGAAATATTATTTATATCATAATGTAAATTTGTTAGGAATCGGTACATTTTTACCGACTCTGACTCCAATAACCCAAGAATTGCTTCCAACTGCAACTACACAGACCTGAAGTAGACTGTAATTTGTAAAACAATATAGTTATGTGCTTAGTTTTTATGTCCTTAGTGCTAAATAGTATTCAAAATATGTTTATTTTTTTTAAATGTCCTTTAAAACAAGAAATGTTATTTAAAGTTTTTAGTATACTAAGAATTTTAAATACATGATCTTATTAAAGCTAGATAGGTGAATAGTGAATTGTAATTTTTTTTTTTTTGTTGATTGAAGAAGAATAGTTACAGGTGGATAATGTACCTTTGACCAGGTTGCATTGTTTATTAAAGTTAAGTGTATACATGTATTTATCACTAAGAGTGTTGATGTAGATGTTATGAATGCTAGCACATGCTTGTACATTTTTACAGATATTTCTATCCATTTCTATCATGAAAAGTAAATATTCTGATACGACTTTTTGTTATATTTTTTCTCTTGTTCAAGATAATTTAGATTTCAATTAGTATAGATTACTTTTATCCTTGAGCATTATAAATAATTTAGTTTTACATCTTAAAAGCCTAATGTATGAAGCATGGATAACATCTAATAAATAATGGTAGCATGTTGTTCCTTTGACCACACATATATATTGTACCTTTGACTGGTCAAATGTACGACATTCCAAATGGACTTTGTCTTTTATATTATTTTATTAAATGAATGATAAAATAATATAATCTGAATTAAATTTTAACATGTGTAATAATTATAACATTAAAAGAATGATAAACCGATACACATACAAATTAAAAATGGAATATATTTTAAATAAAAAACATAATACTTGACAGTTTGAGCAACTTTACATTAGATCATCATCGGCGACAAGATGTTATTCTCAAAAGAACAAGCTCTTAACAAGTGATTAAATTTTCTAAAATGTATTCTTTATGTAAAACAAGGTAACCCGAGTAGATAGAGAGCACTGCCTTATGTCAGTCTGGTGGTGATCATATGAATCAAAATTGTAAACATACCAACTATTGTTTATGTTTACAATTTTATTCATATGATCACCACCAGACTGACATAAGATAGTGCCCTCGATTCATCCGGGTTATTTATGTATATAAGAGTTGTTCTTTTGAGAATGATACCTTGTCGCTGATGATGACCCAATGTAAAGTTGCTGGAGACTGCCATGTGTTATGGTTTTTGTTTTTTTTTTAAATATATCCCATTTTTAACTTGTATGTGTATCAGTTTTTCATTCTTTTAATATTATAATTTTTACAAAAGTTACAAATTTAATTCAGATTATATTGTTTTAGATATGCCAAGAGTAAAACTGGAAAGACAAGACCTCCTCTCAATAAAGATGATGTGGAGAAAGCTCTACAACAAATTTTAGGGGGGAAAAAAAAATGAGTATTAGTGAAGCAGTAAAGCACTTCAACTTGAAGAAGCCGACTCTAATATTTAATTGCAAAAGTTCAGAAATGCAGATCAGAGTAAATTTGTTATGAGCCAAAGCTTAATGTAAAGCAGGTCTTGTAAATGTGTTTCTATTTGTATTATATGTTTATTTTATGGTCAGAGGTACAACATACAGTGGTCAGAAGTACATTACCAATGTTTTACCTTTGACCAGCTATCATGTTTTTAGTTAACCTTTGTTTATCCTAGATAAGTTATTGCAACAGATTTAAAACCATTAAATATGTACTTTAAGAACCAGACTTTGTTTTGATTACAACAATGATGTAAAACATAGATAGTAAGACTTGTAAAAAATATTTTAAAAAAATGGTCAATGGTCAAAAATGCTCCCCTATTGTTTTGTGTATTAATAAGTATACTTAATTATAATAAAAATACATTTTAAAATCGAAACATTTCATTAGAGATATTTCTTGTGTATTTTAATCATTCCTGGTTTTATATTTAATAGAAAACATGATAAGAGGACTTGATGATGATGAAGTTCAGTTTCTTGACTTAGTGGATCGAACCAAAGAAGAAATGGAAGTACAACGATGGAAGGAAGAATTTAAAGAAATTAAAGAATATCGAATATCCTTTAGAATACAATATATAGTTAACTTTTGAAAATAAAAAATAACTTAAGGTTATAAATTTTTGGAAATTCACATTTCAAAATTGTAAATTCTTAATTTTTTTTTCTATAATTGATTTTATTTGTATCTTATTTTTTTTTCTTCTTCATTTTCTTTTAACATTTGTTATTTCTTTATTTCTCATTAAGTTTTCAATATCACCTAAAAATTAAAATTCATTAAAATAGTTATTTGAAGCTGCTTTTGTAAATTTTTATCAACTCAAGTTTTGTATCATTCAATCCTGGCAGGATTTAATTGACCCAGAGCTAGTATCTTTAATAAATCTGAATATATATTGTATTATCTAATAATAATAATAATACTTTTGTATTGTTATCTACAGAGATATCATTAGAATAGCCATGGCCTATACAGGGTGTTTCAAAAATACACGGCATAATTTCAGGTATGTATTTCCCACATGTAGACAATCAAAATAGTTCATTACAACATATGTCCGGAAATGCTTCATTTCCGAGTTATGGCCTTCACAACATTGAAAATCACCGGAACGTTTTTCGTATTTACAGATGAAGCACAGTTCACACGAGATGGCATAACAAATTTCCACAATCAGCATGTATGGGCGTATGAAAACCCAAATGCAACTGTTGTATCTCATCACCAGGTGCGGTTCTCCCTCAACATGTGGGCCGGTATCATTGGTGATCGATTAGTTGGACCCCATGTACTTGTAAACAGACTTACGGGGCAGGCGTACACAAACTTCCTGGAAAACACCATACCTCATGTTTATGACGACACTCCACTGATCGATCGTCAGCACGCTCACTTCTTGCATGACGGCGCTCCTGCACACTTCAGTCGTACGGCTCGCCGGTACTTGGATCGAACGTTTCCTGATCGATGGATAGGTAGAGGTGGCCCAATTGCTTGGCCTCCACGCTCACCTGATCTGAACCCTCTCGATTTCTACTTGTGGGGCCATTTAAAATCATTGGTTTATTCGTCTCCGGTGCCTGATTTGGAATCCCTTCGGAATCGAATTGTGGCACGTTCTGAGGACATACGCAACATTCCTGGAGTGTGGGATCGTGTTCGCAGGTCATTGAGACATCGATGTGAGGTCTGTATTCAAGCAGGAGGTGGTCATTTTGAACATCTTCTGTAATGGCAACGACCGGCGGAACGAAAAACGTTCCGGTGATTTTCAATGTTGTGAAGGCCATAACTCGGAAATGAAGCATTTCCGGACATATGTTGTAATGAACTATTTTGATTGTCTACATGTGGGAAATACATACCTGAAATTATGCCGTGTATTTTTGAAACACCCTGTATAAAGAAGGGTTGCCATAAGGTTCACTACATTATAGAAGTTCTGAACATCATTTTCACTGGAACCCTTCATTTACATACGACATATTCATCTCGCCACCACCCACCCTTTAAAGATAGCTCTGGAATTGTTTATTGCTGTTAAATTCTGGAAATCTTCTTCACTTAAATTCATTTGTGAAATTGTGCAAATCAAGTCAATTCCCATTTTGTTGTTTTCAATTTCCCTGATCTTGTATATAATTTATTACAAGGATTAGCATTGGCTGGCATATCAAGTGTGATATTAAGATATTACTAATAAAAAGAGTTTGTAACTCTTTTAATTTTAAAAGCTATATTGAAATTGATGAAATTTTAACAGCAATATTGAACTCGTCCATTGAAGAATAGTGAAGGTTTGTTGTTTATATCACAAATTATAATATCGCATATTCAGTCTTTTTTTTTTTTCCTATTATGTCCTGTGATCAAAACATTTGGTAGCAATTCAAATGTGCATTTGACTGTGACATTGAACACTTCATAAAGTAACAGCTTATAATCAAAAAAAGACAAAGCAAACTTATGCCAACTTTAATCTAGTTTTATTTGTCTGAAATTATACCTGCAAATACATTGTGAAGTGCCAATATAAGGAAAATCTGAGAATTGACAGCAAATGGATTAATGGTATTGAGTTTTTCTTCAAATTTAGATTGGTGATTATGTTTTTGGGAAATGTCTAAAGGAGCAATATCTTCTTACTGCCTCAGTTGATTTTACAAAAGGAGCAATTAGTCTGCTATTCTTACAAGAATGACAGTAGGTCAATCGCTTCTATTATGATCTACTACCTATCCTTCTAAGAATGGATCATTTAGCAGCATTTTTTTTTTCTCCCAAAAAGATTTAAGATTTTCCAGAACAGTTTGAATATTTAGCTCACTTCATATCTGATACCAAATCAACAGCTTCTCATGGTTCAATGGAGTCTTACTGTTAAGAGAAAACAATAATTTGTTTTCATTATTTTCATGTATAGGACAGCATAGCATTTTAAAATTTATAATAATTTTATATTTTTCCTTCATTTATAAACATGGACATAGAAGAACAACTAAATAACCAATGTATTAAGGTACTAGGTTTATCAGATTTTATGTGATCATATTATCCACATCAGCATCAAAAGTGCTTTATTTATTTATTTATTTATTTATTTATTTTTTAAAAGTTTTTCTCAACATTTTGAAACGCCTGGGCCAGAATTTACAAAGAAAAAACAAATTAGCCATTTGTGTCCTTATAAAGTATTGTGTAGACATTGTTATTCTTAAAGAAAGATCCACTTAAGATTTGATTTTCTATAAACTGCGAATCTAGTTGAAAATGTCAGTATCTCGGAAACAATGCTTAAATCAACAATATTCTAGTAGACACAACAACTCCCAACAAAACCTGCCATTGAGTTTGAGTTTTTGCATGAAGGAATTCTTTTGAAAATAGGATGCAGGCAATGAATTGCACTGGCTTTTAATCAATTATTGGATAACCAATATGGAAAATGAATGACCTAGGGGAAAAAAAAAGCATCAGAATATTTAATGTCACACTGAAACATTTGAAAAGTTGACATGGATCATCTCAGCTTGTTTTACATGGTGAGGCATATCAAATAAACAGAGAAAACCACCTTCATCTTTCATATTTATCAAAGCATTCAACATTTGAATTATATAAATCAGGCAGACTATTAATTGTCTTAATGAGAAGTCTGATGACACCATCAATGTAAATGCCACCAGTAAGAGCAAAACTTGATTTGTCATGAATGTGTGTAATTTTAAGGCATCTGTGATTTTTTTATATTGCATATTTTTTATATTGTTATTTATCTTTTTTTTTTTAAAGTTTTGTGTTCAATTTCCTGTTAAAAATTCTTTAACTAATATTACAAAGCTGTTGCTGATCTTGCTGAACAGGCTGCAAATCAGAGACTACAGGATTTGAAAAAAGCTGCGACTAATCACTTGAATTCTTCGTCGTCCTCTAAAAAAACCCATTCATCGGTACTTGCAGGATTAGTGAAACGGAAGAGGTATATTATTCTACTTATAGTTCATTCTCATTAGAGTTATCAATCTTAAATAAAATATCCTTTTTATTTTCTGATTTTCTACGGATACTGTTTGTTAAATTCTTGGAAATTTTAACTTGAGTAATAATACAATAGTTTGTCATCAAAATTGATCAGTCTCTTGGAGATTCATCATTGTAAATCTTGATCTAAAAATATATTTCAAGATATAACTTTACGTTTTGTGTCTATAACTGATCTTAATTAATTATTAATTGACAATATATCTTGGCATGCATTTGTCACTTTATCCAAGATTTGTAAGCGTAAAAACTAAAAATAATACAAACAATGTTGAATGAAAGTAATAATATCATTGAACTAAAAATGTTATTACTTGCTATAAAATTGCATGTGATTTTAATTCGTGTCATAAATGAAGCGTGCAAATACAAAGCTTCATATGGTGGATTTTTCTGTTTAATGTTATATTACAATGAAATGATTTAATAAAAAAGGAGAACGTTAGCATGTGTTGAATAGTCATAGTAGAACAGATGCTTGTTTTTAGTTTTCTGTTCTGTCCAATAAAGATTGATTATTATTTCTTAGAAGTTTTACTAAATTGAAATCTAATTTTTGCCATATTATCAACAAATTATTAAAATAATAATAATTTAGAATTACTTGATGGAAGATACTCATATTGATTATTCAAAACTGATATATTAAATTTAATGTTTGTTGTGTTGTTGTTGTTGTTGTTTTTTTTTAACCTGTAGGTTTATAAAGGATTTGTGATATTTTTATAAAACAAAAAATTAAGTAAAGTGAAATTTCCTCTTCATTTTAAAGATAAAATTAAATAAGCAAAGAATAAAATTCTGACATTTCAGTCATCATCAGATAACCTTTTCTATAAAGCAGTTGACAGGGGAAATGTAAATAAAGAGAGAGCTCATTTTATTTAATTAGCTTTATATTGAATCTTATTATATAGTGTCATGTTTGTCCTGTCTATTTTCTTACAGATATTTATTTGGTAATAACCAAAATGTCAGAATTTCATTCTTTATGTTTAATTTACTTTTTATCTTTTAAATGATATATGTGCAAATTTTGTTTTGTTCCGATATTGCACATTTTTATAAAGTTCTTGTAACTTATCTGATGATACTGTCTCATTTTATTCAACAAATTGATTTTTTTTCCCTAATCTTTCAAAATAGATTAACTACTATTTCATATTCATAAACACTACAGATAAGTTATCTGCACTGATCCAATCATAGTATTGTTTTGTTTTGCTTTTTTGTGCCATAACAATATGAAAAATTTATGTTAAGGATGATATCAAAATATTCTGCACTTTTGTTTCTAATTAGGAGTTTTCAAAACAATGTTGTTTTCTTCTTCATTTTTACTTATTATAGGTAATAATTCTTCCAGAGAACTGACGTTTTTAATATGGATTTTATCCAGTATGCAGTTTTTTTTTTGTTTTTTATTGTATGTAATTTTAGGAAACATAGTGCTTTTTAGGGCAGAACCTTTTTCCATTATATGTGAATAAAGTTGAAGAAATTGCACGTAATTCTCCAAAGTATTTGTAATTTGGTAAAAGGATATGTCATTTAATTTTTAACTTCAGTGTTAGAAATTCTAATTTTCAGTTATTGCAGTATTTTCATTTCTTTGTGCTGAAGGTAAAAAGAAAGCTTGTATATAATATTACACTCCTAAAAATCCTTAATATAAACAACTCCTTTAATTTCCACAATATTTCAACCTTCTTTGCAAGGAACTTCATCACAAGAGGACAAGAAACTATTCTTCTTCCTCTACATTTCTTTAGGATTACAAATAAGAACTAAATAAAACTATTCAAGTTAACAAATGAACATTATCATATTCAATAACATTGTTATTAATAATGATGCTTTGTAAATAACAACAATAATAATACTCACATTTCATGCTAATTAACATCATTAATATCTAAAAACTTAAATCATAAATTCTTTAACATACCCAAATGATGCACTATTCATTTTAAGAAACTTTATTAAAACAATTTTTGCAATTGAGCAAATTCTCAATCAGTAACGGAATCTTTTTTTAAACTTAACGGATAAGGTTTAGTTCCATAAAATTTTTGAGTTTTACAGAAATCCTTCTTGGGATTCCCATTTCTTAAAATGTGTTACACACTTTTGATGTTTTTTTTAATTATTGATATACTTCAAGTCCATATATCCTTTTTATGTTTTGTTTAAAGTTCATTATGATGCATCTTAAATGAAAATACTTACATTCTAGGAGTGTAATGTTATTTACAGGATATATTAAAGAAGCTTATATAAAAAAAGCTTGTATATTTATCCCTCTAGTTCTACTTGCTTTTTAATGAGCTTCAATTCGTCATCTTTCTTAACGTAAATTTCATATTTATCCTCTGCAGGATTCAATTACAAGGTCCCTTTATCATTTTAAACTGCTTTGATAATTGTCAATCTTTTTATACTGTCAGACTACCTGTAGACTTTATTTCTAATTATGATTGCTTTTAAATTACATAAAACATTCATTCATCATTAGGTAAAACATAAAATATATGTTTTTGTGGTTTTTCAGTGAGAATGACTTTGATATCATCAGCCATGCTTCCTTTTCATTCTTATCTCCCTACAGTAGATTTCTTGTAGTCTAAGGTGGTCTAGTTGCTAGATCAGCAATTTAATTAATCACCACAAATTTCTGGTTCAAGTATCAAGGAAGGTTTGGGTGCTCCTTTTGCCCTTCCCATGTCTATCCAAAGGATGGCAGTTGCTTTCAGAGGTCTTCATTGTTTCCATACTTATACCATTAAAATGCACTGAAGTATTATTATGCATTAAATAATAGGAGATATTAGAGTTATAACAAAAAGTTATTTCTTGGCAAGTTTCCACATAATACTACAGTTGATCCATTTGAGGAAGGCAGTCCCCTCAGGCGTTGGGACTGAGAACTTGAAAAAA
>JAFIDM010009631.1:267923239-268045705 GCA_023159025.1 Thereuonema tuberculata | reverse complement strand
CTGTGAAGATACGGCCAATTTATCCTCGCGTCATGAGCGGCAAAATTTAGTAACAATTTAGAAAACAAAAACACAATATTCCAAGACTGCTCTTTTATATTAAAAAACTAACAACAAAATTGCAACTAATTAACCTAAAATCTTAAAAACAACAAAAAATTACTGATATAATAAATAAGTAATAAAGGTGGTCAGTTTCTTTACTACTTATTAATAAATAAGTACTAATATTAGTCATCATCATCATTCAATCGTCTCCAGTTTCACGGGTGCGGTGCAAGAGCGCACTCCATCTATGTAGATTCAGGTACCACTGTTCTTCGTGAACTTGGCTCCAAACCACTCCTCTATCTTCCAGATCTTGTTTAAGCAGTTCAGACCATCTTCTCCTAGGTCGGCCTCTAGGTCTTTTGCCATCCACGGTTTTTATTATAAATTTAAAGTTATAAATTATAAAGTAAAATAAGTAAATAAATACCTTTATAAGAAGCAATATAAGTCAATTTTATTCTTATATTTTATACTTTTTCTAAATTGCAAAAGATTGAAATCTTTGCTTTGCAAAACTCGAAGAGATGGCTTTGAGTTTTGCTTGTTCGATATAAAGCCTAATTTTGAAGTTAATGTATCATTGCTTCTTATTAAGGTACTATTTACTTATTTTACTTTATAATTTTTAACTTTAAGTCAATATTATAGATTTTACTCTTTAAATTTTTATATTTTTAATCTTTAAATTTATGAAGTAAAATATAATAAAATACAAATATTAGTACTTATTTATTAATAAGTAGTAAAAAAACTGACCGTCTTTATTACTTAGTTATTATATCAGTAGTTTTGTTGTTGTTTTTAGATTTTAGGTTATTTAGTTGTAATTTTGTTAGTTTTTGAATATAGAAGAGCAAAGTCTTGGAATATTGTGTTTTGTTTTCTAAATTTTGCTTCTGATGATGTGAGGTTAAATTGGCCGTATCTTCACAGAAACAGTGATATGGTCTTTGTATTGGCATTTTTCAAATTCCACATCACTGTCAGGCATTATATAGTTTAGTAATATAAGTTAATTTTATTCTTATATTCTATACTTTTTCTAAATTGCAAAAGATTGATTGAAATCTTTGCTTTGCGAAACTCAAAGAGATGGCTTTGAGTTTTGCTTGTTATATATATATCACCCTCTGGTAATAATGGACTTTCCTACCAACATGTGACTTGTTACTTAGTGAACCAACGGAAATTTTAAATCGTTATAACTGATGAAGGCTAATATCCACAACATGTTCGTATTTTGTAATCCGACGCATTAAAATGTAAATAAGAGTTTTTTCAACTGTGTTTCTGTTTGTTATTTATGAATTCCTTAATGTTTTAAATTCTAATGAAATGAGATGAATTTGTAAATTTTATAAATGACATTTCTTTTATTTTTATATTTTAGCAATAATGATAAACTTGAAGAGAGTAATAAAAAATTTAAAGAAAATTCAGAAAACACTGGTAACTATTTTTATCATAAGTTTTTCTCCCACTTAGTAAACAAAATTTTTGTAACTACAGTAAACTCACGATTATCTGCAGAATTGGGTGGCGCAGCAACCACGGATAAGTGAATTCCGCGGATTATCCGAAATAGGACAAAAAGGACGAAAATCAACATAAAAATGCACTTACATGTTTTATTTACATTAAAATGGCAATACATACAGTTACAGTACATGCATTATAAACAATTATTTTATTTTAAATTATTTATTTTTAAATTTTATTATTACGGGAAGGCTCTCCCGTAATTTTGTCTAACCTGCCGGCGTAAGCTCCGGCCACAAGGTCGTTCTTTAAATTGTTTGTCTGTAATTGTCTTCACTTACTTAGTTAGCCTCTTTTATTGTTTACCTTATTCTAGATTTAATTTTTTTTTTTAATTCCATAATTTATTGTACAGTAAAAAAAAAATGGAAACAGGAGAGATCCGCGGATAATCAGGAGTCTACTGTATTTGATAATATCTATTATTGCATGTTTTTTATAAATTAAATTATCATAGTCAAAATATTAATTATCAATGGTTGTTAATTATTTATTAAAAATTCATTTTGATAACTTCACATCCAATTACCTTTACCCACAATTCATTGGGATTGAAAGACTTTTTTGTGAAGCATAAAAAGAAATAAAAGGTCAAAAGAAAAAAAAGAAAAATAAATGTGAAATTTAAAAAATAATATTAAAAAAACAAATAATTATATACATATGCAGGGTGTCCCAGAACTGAAAGGTCAGTATTCTTGGATGTCATTGATTTGGTCTAAGAAGAAAAAATGTTTATATGAACATATGTGTCCTATTCCAAATGGTTTCTGAGATAGAACTATTTGAATGTACAGTTGCAAAATTATTGATTAGAAAGATATATTACATACTGTTTCTAATAGTTATTGTTCAAGTGACAAATTTGTTACAGTTTACAATATATTTTCAAAAATTTCACTATGAGCATCAGTACACTTTGCAGCTCATGTGAAACATTGCATCCAACCCTATAAACAAACTAAAATCCAATGGGATTAAGTTTGGAGGTTTTAGTTGCCAGTTAAATAAACTGCCATCATTGATCCACTGGTTAGTCATTGAAATATTACAGCACAAGTCAGATATAATTAGGAGAGGCTCTATCATACTGAAAATATATAGCAATCTATTTAGCCAAAGAAACATCCAAAGATAATACATTTTGTAGAAATCTAGATAATTTTGTCCTGTTGTATGATCTTCTAAAATATTCCAAGTAATTGGCAGCATATCGTACTGCACTAAACATTAATAATTTTCTATAGTATCATGTAGATTTTCTTGAAATCATCACCCTTAAGGTGATATGTCATTATTGTTTAAAGGAAATGCGATGTATGTATTCTTTTTTAAATTTTTTTTTTTAGAATAAAAAAAAAAAATATCCTCTCTAAAATGTGTTTCCCATCCATCCACTTCAAGAAAAAGTGGGTAATTAAAGGATGGTAAAAAGGAATCTTTATGTTATTATGATGGACAATATTTTATTTTATTATGATGGACTAAAGCAGTTTTTATGAACTACAGAAGATTTATTCCATTTAAAGACATTGGCGAACCATTGATGGATTCCATTCAAATCACAGTAAGATTGCTGATTGAATTCATTTTATCCATGAAACATCAGATTGGTCCTGATATCCAAGGTGATTGTAGTTTTGAAGAACAAGAAGGAGGTTATAGTAGCACCTAATGTCATTAGCAGATATTGGTGGGGCATTGACGAATTCCATTCTAACTTACTTTAAGATAGCTGACTTTGAATGTTATATCCGTAATTCATCATATTTAACCTGTTAGTTTTGGTGATTGCAGTTTAAATAACCAACTGTTTCCAAGAGGAAAATAGTGAATAAACTAGTTATAAGTTTTCAGCATGTATTATTGTTTCCATCGACAAGGAGAGGAAATGTAAGCGACAGTGTGACTTACTTATTTGTTTTTTAGATAAAGCAAAACAGGAAAATATAACTTCAAGAAACAGCTATGGGGGTTTTCAACAAGGCTTTTGTCGGATTAAGAAGAAAAAAAGTTAAAGTTGTGTAGAATGATTGTAATGCTTGTTTGTTTGTTTTTCATTGGTTTTTCATTGTTTGTTTTCCATTGGTAATGATAATTATTAGTGAGCGTCTCATGAACACTGTGACTGAAATGTGTAGGACATCATGCATGAACCATATTGTTGCTCTGGCATCTAAGAGCACATTTTCGAGAAGTTCTGGAAGCGGGTTTATGATAAGCACCCTGTAGACATTGCCGGTAAGATGTGCTGGTTAAATTTGTGGTCCGATCAGGCAGTAATCTACAATACCAGCCAACACATTGATCTTGAACTGCTGCTGGTGTCGAGCCATAATTGTACCGCGTGGATTGTCAACGGCCACAGATGTTGATTGTGAAAATTACTGACACCATCCCTACCAAATGTTGCCTCATCGGTAAACAGGACTGACGAGATAACAATGGAGTGACGGTTTGCACAATGAATCACAGGCAAAAGTTTTCCCGGTCAGGCGCCAGACCCTGCACATGGTGCAGCTGATACAGATACAGCAACTGTTCATGTAGAATTCGCCATGCGGTCATTTGCAATGTACCAACCACAACAGCCAATTGCGGTGTGCTGATACCTGGGCCTTCGTCAACAGTCTGCAGTACCCGTTCCTCCAGATCAGGTGTAAGAGCGTCTCTCGGTCATCCTCGATTCCCAGTTGGTGGTACAAGGAATCCTGTCTCCAAGTCTCTGATAAGCTGCAGCAAAGGTTTTATGGGTCGGCTGTCGTCAGTCCGGAAACGCCATCTGATAGAGCCGCATGGCCCTGTGTCCATTTCCATTCGTGCGACCATACATAAAAATCATGTCCGCCTGCTCATGAAATGAATAACCTGCCAATATTCATGATTAAAAGGGCACTACAGTCACCTGCCCTAGAATGCAAACGAATGAAACTGCCGACACATGCCTGTCAATGGTACACAACTATCCTTGGTGAAGCACAGCCATTAGGTTTAAATGTCTGTAGATCGGCTGGTAATGCTAAAATCACTTGTGTAGCATTGTCCTGAGTGCATCGCAACACGCGGAGAACATTTCACACAGTCGCTCTGTGTTGCCCATTCACAACAATGCGGTAGTGTAATTCAGTAATGCTGCCAATAAAGATGTCAATTGTTTTCATTGTAGTCTGACTTTGTTTCTTTGGATTGGAATAACTCAGCAACCATGCACTTCCGGTCATATGTTTATCTGACCTTTTTTACTTCATTTGGTATGGGGAACCTGCCCCTGCAGTTTGTCCCCCTATTTTAAATTCACCCTGTATATATATAAAAAATAAATACCTAAATTCATCAGGTATAATTTTGATTAAAAGTTTGGGAAAGAAGAAGGTAATTTTTTTCTATTTGTCTTTTTCCCTCAATATGGATTATTTGAGAAAAGGGTGATCATAGTTATTTTGGGGAAAAGAAAAGAAAAAAAATCAGAAAAGCTGTTTTTTTTTGTTTTGTTTTTTTGATATAATGTATTTTAATACATTATACAGAATAATAAGGTTTTAATATAAGATTTTTCTTCCCTTTCCCTCTTCAGACTGTAAATAGTTTGGTAGTTAATTTTTTTTGCCAAGTAATTTAGTAGCGTGGCTAATGTGTGTTTAAGGTTAGGCTTATCATTAATAATTCTGTTGTAATTCAGTGGCTCAGCTACCATACCATTATGTAATAGTTTAGCAGAAAAAAATGTTAGTTTTTTTTTGTTTTGTTTTTTTCATGAAATGTTTTACTTTTTCCTAGTTTTTAATAAAACAAAACACCAAGCAAGAAGTTTTGTGATTTTATTTTTGTCCTAAATTTGTTTTTTCCATTTCATGGAACAGTCAGTTGGTTTTAATTATGTGTAAGGCTTGGAGATAACTTTTGTTTTAGAAGATTTTATGTGTAACTTGGATAGTTACAAATTGGTAGCAGAGTGGTATATAACTTGCATCTTTACCACTACCAATGCAGAAGCAATAAACATACAGCACATTAGCATATTTGACATTTGTGACAATGGGCAGTATTTTTTACAGTCACAGTTTACACCAATTCATCTGCTTCAGACAGTGATGCATAAGGTGGGAGGGAAGAATAATATTGTTGACTAAATTCAAAACCATACATTCAAATAGCTTAACTTTTGAAAACTTTGTATAAACTTTTTTCTTAGAATGACCACGATTATATCCAGAAATACAAGGTCCTGGGGGCATCTTGTATACATAAGTGTTTGTGTGTATATATGTATACACACACATACACAGGGTGTAAATGATTAGATATTAGAAATTTCTAGGGCAAGCGTGAGGGGTCAGAATGAATCTCGTTTTCATAAGGAATGTTCAGAATTGGCTGTGTACCTCCTACAGGCCCTCTCATCCCAGATCAATAGTTAGAATAGTGCAGCTCATTTTCAGCCATGCATGACAGAACAATGTTGTGATGATGTCACATCACTTTATAACAAGTAATAACTTCAAGTCAGTGGCGGCTGCTCTTTAAGTACTCAAGTCCATAGCACATTCCATTAAACAAGGTAGTTTTATTTAACAAATTAACACTTCTATTTAAATTTTTATTATTACATTTTCTATTATTATTTTTAACTAAATTCTATTTAAATTACGAAAGGGGGGAAAATCTTGGAAACGCTCTCTTCTATTAACTCGGAACAAGTGAAGTATGTGCTATGTTTAATAAAATGCAGTCATGATGTCATGCTTAGTATCGAAAAATGCATTGTGTGCATGCGTAAACCAATCCTAGCTGTGATTCTCTGTAAGGGCTATGAAAGTCTTAGCTTACGAGATTTCATCATCTTGCAGTATATTACAAATCTTGCACCTTCCGAGAAATGATAAGTGCTGCCATCTCTTACTCTTATTTGTAACTTATGAACATCTTGGGAATTGAATAATCACTGGTTAAAACTTTGTTAACTAGATTATCTCTGAACACAGTAGGAGTTGTGAATTTCCATCCATGATTTCCATCGTGAATATGATGAATTCAATAGACTGTCTATTAAAAGATACCTTTTTCAGTCAGAACACTTCAAGAAAAAGTGACAGTAAAAAAGTTAGGCCTACTCCTGATCTAAACCTAACACAGAAAGCTACAGGTGGAAATAAAGTTATATATGTAAGAAAATTTCCCAGGAAAGTTTATGAAAACAGTTGGATGTGTGGCTGTGAGGTTAAGAACATTCTTTTTTGTTTTCCTTACCTACTTTTTGGTAACAGTGATGCATGGGGTACAAGAGAACTGAAAGATCTTGAACATCTTAATGTATTAATTAAAAAAGATGGTGGAAGTGAAAGACATGAAAAGCGTTTTGGATCTCAGTGCTTTAGGGAACGTTGATATTGCAACAGTATTAAGTCGTGCCAATCATGATGAGAAGGTGAAACACAACCAGCAGGTAGAGAAAAACAGATATGTACTGTCTAGAATAATTGGTCTGCAAAAAATTTTTCAGTGCCTTTGAATTAGCTTTGAGGAGACATGACGAAAGTGAAACTTCTGAAAATCCAGGTATTTTCTTGGGCTTAATATATTTAATATCTAGTGTAGACAGTGCAGTGAAAGAACACATGTAATATAATCATGTTTTTAAGGGAATCTCGAAATTTATTCAAAACGATCTGTTGCACTGTATGCTAGAAATTTGTCGAGAGGTGATAACAGAAGAAAAAAGCAGGTCGAATAATGGCAGATGAAACGACAGATGTTTCTGGAAGGACACAATTAGTGTTAGTATTTCGTTACAAGAAGAATGGTGTTCCGTATGAAAGATTTTGAGTTTTTTTTTTTTTTTTAAATCTAGAGGAAGTGCAGATATACATTCGACATGCATTTGAAATATAGATAAAATGTTCAAAGATACACCTTACAAAATTATTGCTGAGACTTATGATGGTGCATCAGTAATGAGTGGTGGTGCAGGTGGAGTACAGGCAAAAATTGAATGCTCAGTATCCCAATGCTCATTACATTCAATGTTATACGCACCAATTTAAAGTTAACAATGGATCGGACCGCTTCACAGAATCAGTCAGCAAGAGTATTCTTTCTGAATTTGTCGGGGTTTTCTGACTTCTTTTCAAGATCAGAGTGTCTACAGAACCGGGAAATCAGGGAAAACCTGGAATTGTCAGGGAATTTTGTTATTCTGGAAAAAATCGGGGAATTACCAGGGAATTTTGCAATTATTACTTAAAATTCTTTGGTTGAACAGATCGGTTTGGAGGTTTTTTTTTTTTTTGGTTGAACAGATCAGGGAATTTTAAAAGAAATTGTTCATGAAATCAGGGAATTTTTTTTATTCAGATTTTGTAGACACCCTGAAGATTGCCGGAACGACTGTCGGCATTACAAGCAGTGGCCGCATGAAGGATCCCTAGCGGATCAACAACTAGGTTGAATTTCAAGTCGTGAACTGTAAATGTGATGTATGAATACAAGACCTGCTTACTTGAATCTTTCTCTATTTTGGAGAAAGCGTCATCAAACACAACTTATCTTCAAGTTGTTGGGCTCCTCCGCAATCTCAAAGAATTCCACTTTTGGCTGGATTTTTTAGCAAAATAATGCCGCTTGTAGACGCCATGTACAATCAGTTACAAGCAAGATTGGTTGATACTGTAAAAGTAAAAAGCACTGTCTCATATTTCTTACAAGTAATTAACAATATAAAAAGTTTAGTAGACAACAGTGATACTGCAGTTACATTAACATATGCAACAGCAGAGAGCAAGCGCCAAAAACTAGCATGCCGACGAACTGATGCCAAGAAAGTTTTTGACAGAATCACGCAAGAGGCGCATGATCGTTTCCAAGCAGTGGATCATCTAGAATCAGCAAAACTGTTAGATTCTTGCAAATTTGAGGAATATTCAAGACATTTTCCAGAGAAGGAACTTTGTATTACTATCCAGGCTTACAGCACATTAGAGAAACAAAGTCTAAAGACCAAACTCTCGGTTGTGTATCAAAGACCAGACTTTAGGAACATTGAAGGAACTGTTCCATTACTACAGTTCATCATAACCAGCATTCTACAAGACGCATTTTCTGAAATAACTAAACTTTTAAAAATCTTAGTCACAATACCAATGACAACTGCAGAGCCTGAAAGATGTTTTTCGTTGCTTAAAACGGATAAAGACTTTTCTGCGGAATACCATGTCACAGGAATGGCTTAGTGCACTTGCGATGCTCTAAATTGAGAAGAATATGGTTATGAAAATTGAGAGGTTCAGCTCTAGAGTGATAGATAAATTCTGCAGCCAAAAGGAGTGACATATGGACTTCATTTTTCGTATATGAGGGACTATTGTATTTGATTTATATATACAGGATGAGCAAAAATGATTTGAACGATTTCAAAAATTTCCTGTAACATCGATAATTTAGTTATAAATGCAACGTATGGTATAGTTGGATAGAGCACATGTTCAAGTTTTTTTTTTTTTTTTTTTTTTTTTTTTTTTTATGCCTAGATTACAAATGTTTGATATGGCCACCATTGTTAATACAACAAATGTCCAAACAGTACTGAAAGTCTTCCCAAACATATCATTGATCCATCTATTGCTGTAATTGCAGTGGAAATGTGCATTTTCACTTTGTTGAGATCCTGTGTTAAGGGCAGTACAAACACCTTGTCTTTTACATACCCCATAAGAAATAGTCACAGAGAGTGAGATCTGGAGAACGGGGATGCTACGTCAACAGCTAATCGATGCTACGTCAACGCCGATCCACTGTTGTGGATACCATTTGTTCAGGTGGTCATGTACGGCTGAGTGGAAATGGGGTGGTGCCCTGTCTTGCTGCAAAATGCAGTCGTCCGTGTTGTTTTCCAACTGTGGTAACAACCATTCCATTGACATGTCAAGGTAGTTGGAGCTTGTCACAGTATTCACTGCGAAGAAGAATGGGCCGTACACTGTGTTAACTGAAATGGCACATAAAACATTTACTTTCGGGAAATCCCGCATGTAAGCGTGGGGATTCTCCGTTCCCCATATTCGCACATTGTGCCGATTCACTCATCCACTGACATGAAAGGTGGCCTCGTAAATGAAGATTATGATTGTCACAAAGTTCTCATCTTCACATTGCTGTAACATCACCTGACAGAATGCCTCGTGATGACTGTATCATTCAGTGTTGTAGCTCCTGTAAGCGATATTGATGCATATGTAGGCGTTTCTGCAGCATATGTCACACAGTGGTCTGTGGGATGCCCAGTTCTGCATTTCCTCTGCACATAATTTTTTTAGGGCTATGACGGTACGTTTCTCGGATGCAGTGCACATTCTCCTCTGGGACTGTCAGTCGGCCACTCGACTTGCCTTCGACAAATGCACCCTCTTCATTTAAATTGATCATACCATTTATGAATAGAGTTCTTGGCAGGTGGTTCATTCTGAAATTTGGTGCGAAAACCTTGCCGCATCACCGACCTGGTTGCATGATATTCTAAAGCACAGTTTGCCTTTTCCTCACCTGTGAACGCCATGTTGTCAACAACACCTCATGGCAAGCAACAGCAGCAGTCGTTTGTTTAACGGTGCAACAGCCAATGACCCACTTGTGTCGCATTTGCCAAGACTGTGCAAACTGGGCTTACAGTTGCATTGTGACTAATGTCGGTCATATTTCACAGTTCTGAAATATACAAAAAAAAAAACTTGAACATTTGCTCTATCCAACTGTACCATCATCACGTCATAACTACAATAACGATATTAAAGAAAAATTTTTGAAATCGTTCAATTCATTTTTGCTCACCCTGTAATATTGTGCTTGTTTGCTTAGAAATTTGAGGTTTATAAAAGTAGCACAAAGCTGATTTTTTGCACGGGCCGCCACTGCTTGAAATCAGCAGGCAGTATAATCGTCTGCTTTGCTTGTCAGCTATTTGACATTCCATCACAGATACATAATGGCTGAGTTTAATTTTGCTCAAGTGCAAAAATATTCATTTATGGTGAAGTCAGATGGTAGTGCAAGATCTGCCTGTTGGTTCTTTGAAATCGAACTCCATCTCGCAGCACTTTCAGCAGAATTGATCAAGAGGGCTGGATGAGCTGTAGCAGGGTTCTTTATCAAAAAGTAATCAATTCAACCCCCCCCTGCATGCTCTAGAATTTTGTAATATGTATTCATTACATCCCGCGTAAAGTAGTCACTCCTTACTCATTCAGTACTAATAAATTTCCTTTTGAAAAATATGCAATCATTTTAAATGATTGCACATTACTAGTCATAATGCAGGGTGTCTCAAAATAATGTACTAACACTTCGATAGTTAGTAATTCAAAGTTTAGTACATTTTTTTTTTGAGACACTCTATATTTATTGATATACATTGCTGGTTTGTATTATCTAAAAACTAAAAAATTGCCATTTGGCTGATTTGCTGAAATATAGTAAGAAAAAAAGGTATGATTTCCCTGGAACATCTAATCAGTTATGGATCTTACAACTTGAATTGTATTTCTCTCCTTTATTCGTTGCTTAACAAATTAAGGTAACATAAACTACCTTAATTTTTTATGTTAATAATGTATTTTTTAGATAACATGCTGAAAGGTAGCCAGTCACTCAAACAGCTGAACATGTATATTTTGAATAACCTATTAAAATTGCTATGTACTACACATATCCTTGTAACATGCAATGTACAAATGCTTGTAAACCACAGCTTCTACTTCATATTTTACTTCTTATATG
This sequence comes from Thereuonema tuberculata, assembly GCA_023159025.1. Lineage (NCBI taxonomy): Eukaryota > Metazoa > Arthropoda > Chilopoda > Scutigeromorpha > Scutigeridae > Thereuonema > Thereuonema tuberculata. The sequence goes on along the minus strand of JAFIDM010009631.1, from coordinate 268,034,350 downwards.
TTGTTTGTTGTGGTGATTAATCTAATTGTTCCTGTGTCAAATGGCAGCAGTCGTTTGCAGGATATACATGCTGTTGATGGTCGATTTAGCAAGAGCAGTTCCATTTTTTGAGAAAAGCTGTATGATGAGATCTTGGTTAATTCTGACATTTTTCATCTTAAGCTGCTGCTGCTGCTACTTAATTGTCACTGCAGTCTTGATATAATTCTTCCCTATCCACAGAAATTAACTTCTTGCATTTACTAACTCCTGTTCCTTCTTTCCCATTGTTTGGGTCTGTTTCTAATGAAACTGTGCTAATTCAGAGATTCTGTTTTCATTTTCCTGACATACGATTTTCCATCGTTGATTATCAGACATCTTCACATAATTATGTCAAATGGAGAGTGGTTTTTGATTCAGTCTTAGGATTTTCTCTCCTAGTTGCTGGTCTCAATTGTAAGGCATGAAGAACTATTCTTTATCCTCCCTCATAGGAAGTGTAATCATAATCATAAAATGCATATAGTTCAGGGATTATAATTTGATTGCGATGCTAGAATTTGTAGGCAAAGCTGAAGGAGGCTTTCCTAAATGTATTTTTTTTACTTGGTGTAAAGAAATAAAAGAAATAAAATACTTACTAGGGTTGATGGGTTTGAAATTTTTCAGACGGGATGAGTGAAGGGCAATCCTTCCTCCCAATATGTCCTTTTCACTATATAAATTGATGTGCAGTTAATTTCATAGCAAATTTTTTGTAATGTTGCTAGACTTATTTTCATTTCTTCAGCTAAAAAAAAATAAGAAAAGAGTTCAGAGAGTTCATTGTTCATTGCTAGACTAAGATTCAAATTCTGATATAGAGATGAAATAAAAATTTTACGGAAATTTTTACCGAGTAACCACACCTCCCTTTAGTATAATACTGGCATTGGAAATTGTACACTCTGCTAGTTCAATCTGCCACTTTGAACTAGAACCACTGCAAGAATTTTTCTAACTGATAATGATCCTACAGGATTGAAAAATTATATTAATACCTTTAATTGTGATCTTTTTCTTAAAATAAAGAGAGGAATATCATGAAATAATGTATAACAAAATTAAATTACTATGTAAAATTTTGTTTACATAATTTGCTTCAAGGTTAGTCTTTTTCAAGAATGTTTCACCAAGAATCAGAAACTGTTAATACAAATGTGGATTAAAAAACTTGAATTCTGAAAATTTTTCAAATCGGGAACTTTTTATATCAGATTGGTACAAAAATAATTGCAGTTTTTAACAATCAACTTTAAAGTATTTCTCAGCAAAGAATAAACTTTATTAATCGAAATAAAAATCATTAGAATCTACACATTTTTACATTTTTGCCAACGAGAAACAAATTTATTTATTTCAGTAGCCTAGAATTATGCAGTCTTGGAGCTGATGAAATCTTCAAAGACATTTTGCTGTTTCTTGGTTGTTGAAAACCTCTTGTAGGAAGCTGTTGAGATACTTGAAAAGGTGGTAGTTGGTTGGCGAGAGGTCTGGTGAGTAAGCTGGGTGAGGTAGAGTTTCGTAGCGCAGCTCTTTCAAATTCTGCAGCATCATCATTTTGCGAGATATGTGGTCAGGCATTATTGTGGAGAAGAATTGATAATTTTCAATTGACCAATGCTGGACATAAATGTTCCAGTTTTTGATGAATTTCATCGATTTCTTGACAATATTTTTCTGCTGCGATGGTTCGCCAAGATCCAAGAACTTCTAATGAATGAATCTGTTTGCCAAACAGTGACCAAAACCTTCTTTTGATGCAGCTTCAGTTTGGGGAAGTATTTTGGTGCTTCATTGTGGTTCCGCCACTGATTGGAATGCCTTCAATTGTCATACAGAATCCATTTTCGTTATACGTCACAATACGATCAAGAAATGGATCGTTTTTGTTGCGCAAAAGAAATGGAGAGCAGACTTTGTAACGGCAGGGTTTTTTTTTTTTCATTCAATTCCTGCAACACCCATTTGTTGAGCTTTCTTGACTTTCCAATTTGGTGCAAATATCAAAACAACTGTTGAATTGTCAACATTAAATTCTTCTGCAATCTCTCAAGTTGTTTTATATGGAACCACTGCAGTAATGGCTCTCAATTGGTCTTCATCAGTCTGAGAAGGACGTCTATTGGCCTCTTCATCTTCAAGGCTCTCATCTCTGCTACGAAATTTTTAAAACAATGTTGAGCTGTAGGTTCATGGAAGGTCCTCTGACCAAACACTTCATTGATATTGCAAGCAGTTTCCCCGGCTTTATGTAGCATTTTGAACTCCTACAATAAAATTGCTCGAATCAGCATTTTTTTTTTTCCATTTTAATTTGACTGTAAAATTACCAAGAATACACAGTGAGAACAAAACCATTTCCATAAATAAGTAGATCAAAATTCACTCTTTTAAACGATATATTACATGAACATAATTAAATAAAAATTCATTCAAAATAAGCAGCAAAGTTTAAAATAATAAAAATGGAATTATTTTTACACCAACCTAATAGTATCTTACCAGCTTTTTTAGAAACTATGAAGTTTAATGAGGATTAGGACTTTACAACCATTAAAATATAATTTAATAATTAAACATTAAAAAAATGACATTTACTAGATAGTGACATTTCTGCATTTGACATTTACTCTCAAAGAAAAAATGATTATTATTATTTTTTATGTATGTGATCTGATCTTAATGTTAGATTTCAGAGAGTTTAAATATAATATTCTAAAGCTCAAATGATTACCATTAATCTCAGTGTTTTCTTTTGTAATGAATGCAGATAATCCCACGAGTTCTACAGATGCTGATAATGTCAAAGAGAAGGAGGAAGGATCTGATAAAACAGCAAAAGATACATTAGAAGATAACTTATCTGAAAAATCTGACGAGAAGAGCAGTTCTCCGGTTGCCTTTCAGCAAACAACTTGTATTGGAATTCTTCCTGGATTAGGAGCCTATTCAGACAGCAGCGATTCTGAAAACTCCTCCACCAGTGAATTAGAATCAGGAACTGAATACGATTTAGTTGGACGATCTCGCTGGCAGTCTAATAATCCCAGTCACACATAAGGCAAGATTTAGAAATTGATTTTAAATTTCCATTATATTTGCATTTATTTTTTTTCCTTCCTCTCCGTTGTTAAAAGACAGCTTGTATACTTTCTCCTCTACAGCATATGCAAATTTAATGCAATTTTGTTTGTAAAAGGCAAATATAGCCGTATGTATGGAATGATGACATGTATTTTTTCGTTCCACTAAATTTTGTAAAATTAGAGCGTAATAAAGAAATATCAATATTGTTTTATTATTTTTAAATTCATTAAGCATTGTGATCAGCCAATATTTCAGGGCAGTAATTCCTGCTTTAACCAAATCAGCATTATTTCCATTTATCCTTTACAGCACCGGTCGGACATGATACTATATAGGTCCTTTTTTTTAAGGGATTTCTCACTCCGGGATGAGATATTATCTCGTTATTTCGGCCAGGTGCCTCAGGCCTTCTTCTGGAGATGTATAAATATCAATCACATCAAGGTGAGCGCAGAACTAACAATAAAAGTTGTTAGTTCTGCGCTCACCTTGATGTAATTGATATTTATACATCTCCCGAAGAAGGCCCGAGGCAGCGGGCCGAAATATCGAGGTAATATCTCTTCCCGGAGTGAGAAAATTCCTTAAAAAAGGACCTAAATAGTATAATGTCCCACTCCTCCTTCAGGATCTAACTAGATGTAGTCTCTTTGTCTTAAGGCTTCATATAGATGTCTTAGAACGGACACATACCTAGTGCTGTTTCCATCCTCTAATATGTATTCATGATATATTATGAGTACATAGAGAAAACAGAGAGCATCACCTTGCCTTTGCTTCGGTCACAAAGCACTTGTTGACCATTTCTCACTAGGAAACAGCCATGGATTGTCAATTCATCTGAGGATCATATTGAAAATACCAAGTTTCATGCCTATACAATTTGGTTCAGTCAGATCTGTCCAATCTGTCTGGATAATCAGATCTCCAGAAATATCCATCCTGTAATTCTTCTGAGTATTTATGAGACAGTGAGGCACAAATTTTGGACACACATGTCCCATCTTGTTTTATTCCCTTGAAACACTCTAAACTTGGGAGTTCTTGCCAGCTGTGTACAGGTCTGCTTCAGATTTTCCTGGATTGATGATTGTTTGGATTCAACCTTAGCGAGTTCTGATAATAGGCCTATCTGGTTTCACATCATTCTTCAGTGATTTCTGACCTTCGGAAATCTTACTTCTTCTAAAAACACCAACTCTATTGGTCCTTTGAATCTTTTTAAAGATGTTTGTTTCTCAACCAACACCAAATATTGACATAGTACTGTAAAGACATGAAAACAACCACAACAACAATACTTTTAATGATTTTACGAATATTTAAATCCATGTGTCGAATCCTTAAGCTTGCACACAATTCATGCAAGTAGAGGCATATTACTGTCATGGGGTAAGGTTGTATTACACTTCATAATAAAACAGTCTAAGGGGGGAATTAAAAATATCAAATTGTGAGTGTGTGTATATATTAATTGGGGTGGTCCTTGTTTCTATGGGGAAAATTTGTTTTAGTGGTTTCTTCGATCTCACCATCCAATCTTGTTTCATTTAATTCTAAAAGAAACTATGAAAAAAATTAGCTTAGTGGAATAATGTTTAATAGTGCCCCAATGATACCTTTACGTTGGAAGTAAATAATTTAAATCTGAAGCAAGAAGTCTAATATTACAATGACACACTAATGTCTTGATGCTGTGTGTGTGCGCTGATCACAGCCAAGAAGTAGAGTGCTTAAAGCACATGCGCCACTGATGTGAAGGTGACCTTGACGCCAAGAGTTTCTATAGCTACGTGCTTTACTCAGAAGAGTAGTTGCATTGTGATTGCATAAGAGAACCTGAACATGTTATGACTGTGCTAAATACATTGAAATGGCAGTGTCCTCTTTATCAAAAAGCGGTAAATTTCGAGCATGAGATATCATATACTTGCTAGGTTAGTTACAAAGAAACATCAGTCTTTTGGCAGAAAGCACATATTCCTGTTCGGGAAGAACAGCATTGTGTTTCGAAAGTTGAGAAGTTATACAACACTTGGAGGAACTTGCAAAAACACTGCAAGCCTGCATTGCAGAAACAAGAAGCCCAAGTAAGTAGGTTTGTTTAGAATTAGATAATTGCTTGATATCGCACATGCCAATGCATTGACCATGATTCATGTTGAAGAGGATAAATTTTCCTGCAATCTCAAAGATAGAAAGGGAGACCTGGATGCATGGTGGGAACAGATCGCAAGACTGCTGGACGGGAGAAAAGGGTGGAGGAAAGACGTCAGAAGTTTGAAGAACGTAGGAAAAGAACATTTCTATATTCTTTAGTTTATTCACTAATGGAATCGGAAAGTAAGCCATTTTCCCATTCTGACTAGTTTTTTATCTATTGTAAACACAGTAATGTACACTACAGTGTCAAGTAAAAGCCTTTTGTCACATTCAATACACACATTAATAAAGCATTTTTTACAGATCCTCATGCCCGTGCTGAATGTTCTGCAAGCGAAGATGAAAATAAAGACAAAACTCAAGAAGTTGAAGAGGAAGACCCAGATGCATCCATCCCATCAAGCTCTTCGGTGAAGAAGAGAGGACATTTACAGTTTATTACAGATAAATTGTTGTCTGCCCTTAATAAATGTAAAATAAGTGACAGATGCAGTTCACATATTAACAGCAACTGCTGAAGCCCTGAATCAAGATTGCTTTTAAACAGATTATCTTTAAGGCGCAATTGACAAAAATATCAAAAAAAAAGGCAGAAGGCATTTTGGAAAACTTCCATTTAAAGGATGAGCCCTGTCTTGTTTAGCAATGGGGTAGTAAACTTCTCCCCGAGTTAAGTGAACACGTAAATGTAGACAGATTACCAGTGGTAGTGTCGTCTGGCGATAGTACATAACTCCTTGGAGTTCCCAAACTCAACAGTGGCAGTGGAAAACAGCAAGCTCAGGCAGTATTTCATGTATTGAGTGAATAGGGCATTGAAGACAAAGTGCAAGCGTTGTGTTGTGACATTACAGCCTCCAACACTGGCCATGTGAAAGGTGCTTGTGTATTGTTGGAACAACTAATGGAACGAGAACTGCTGTATTTACCGTGCCAATACAACATTTTGGAACTGGTACTAAGAAGTGTGTTTGATGGGAAATTGGGATTACCCACATCGGATCCAAATGTGCTTTTATTCAAAAGATTCAAAGAACCATGGTCCAGCTTAGACATGACAAAATTTGATACTGGAGTGAAGGATGAATTTGTTGACTTGTCTGTTCAGAGTACTCGTGACAAAATTATAGAGTTTACTCTCAGTAACCTACAACTTCAGCAGTGAGGGACGATTATAAAGAATTTCTGGAACTCTTCAGTATTATTTTTTGGAGGGAATCTGCCTAGAGGGCAATCTGGGCATAGTTTCCACTATTCTGGTGCCTTTCATGATGCGAGGTGGATGGTAAAGGCTATTTACTGTTTAAAAATATTCTTGTTCAGGACTCGGTTCTTTCTTACACATGCAGAAGAAAGATCAATTCAAGATGTGTACATCTTTCTTGTTACATTGTATGTTGAAGTTTGGTTCACGGCTCCAACTCCCATTCAGGCACCTCACAATGACTTTGTATTTTTAAAGAAATTAACAGAATATCCAGATCTTGAAATCTCCCAGGCTGCCTCGCATTAAGTTTTGTGGTCAATTGTGGTACCTCTCACCCAGAGATAGTTGGCTTTGATTTGTTTGGTGTGCATGTGCCAAGAGAAACAAAAGTGAACATGGTGAAAGCAATGATGGCATGTGGTCCATGTGCTGAAGGGATACATAACAAGAAACTAAGCCTGTGTTTGAAGGATAGGAACAACTTACTAACTCAAGACTTGAGTCAATTTCTAACACCACAAACTGTGAACTACTTCTGTAGGTTTCAAATTTCCAGTGATTTTTTTGAATATTGATCCTGATCAGTGGGAAACTAACGATGATTACAGTATGCCTCTCAGTTCATTTCAAAGTTACTCATAACAAATGATGTTGTGGAGCGAGGTGTTAAGTTAATTAAGGAGTATAACAATATACTGACAAAAGATGAAAGTCAAAAGCAGTTTCTCTTGCAAGTTGTCAGTGATTATTGTGCAAATTATCCTGACAGTAGCAAGCAAACATTGGTGGTGAAGTAAATGGTAAATTAACTTTTTGAGCAAAACCATCCTTGCAAATGATAGTAGATTTATTATGCGATAACAGTATTTTTGTATTTATTTTATCTTGAATCTGTTTTAAATTGTTCTTATTTTTTGCATGTATGAAAAGATTACATATATAGTACTATAAACAGGCTGTGCTAATTCATACGATCAATACCGAATGGGTGTAATTTCAAAAACTTCAATGTCCCTTGGGGCACCACTTACAATAATCTAATCAGACTGCAATTTTGCACAGTTTCATGTTCTCATTAAAGATACCTTTCTAGGGAATGAGATCAGCAAGAATCGAAAATTTGAAAATAAGGACCATCTAAATTATTTTTTTATCTATCTATCAATATATTTATATACACTGTCAGGCCACTTTATTAGGTACACCTACCTAGTAATGTATTGAGCCTCCTTTAAGCCTTCAAAACAGCCTGAATTCGTCGAGGCATGGATTACACAAGATGCTGAAAACATTGTTGACATATTGTGTACCATGCAGACATGAGTGTGTCACGCAGTTCCTGAAGATTTGATGGGACATTGGCCTCGAGCGAACAGCCCATTCCAGCACATCCCACAAATTTTCAATCGAGCTGAGATCCAGAGACTGAGCAGGCCACTGCAGCAAGGAAAAGTCATTATCATGTTCCTCAAACCATCCCATAGTGATGCAGGCTTTGTGCATCAGTGCATTATCCTGCTAGAAATAGCCATCTGCATGAGGATAAACTGTTATCATGTACAGTTGCACTTGGTCAGCTACGATGTTTAGGTATGCTCTAGCATCCTGACATGCCTCCAGAGATATCGATGGATCGAATGTGTGCCAGAAAACATCCCCACACCATGACACTGCCCGTACCATTTGTGCACAGTATACCTAATAAAATGGCCAGACTGTGTGTGTGTGTGTGTGTGTATATATATAATTATATATATATACATACATACTAGCTGGCTACTGTCGCTTTGCTGTGGAAGCCTTACGTATGTAACGTAAAAAACACTATTTATTTAACAAATTAATATCGAGATCAGAGAATATATGACTTCCCAGCCCTTTGTGGCCTTCTCCACACCCCTACCATTTAAAACCTTCCCCAATTGATAAAAAATCCCATGAACATTGCCAGTTAATGTTATATTCTAAATTAAAGTTTAAATTTAAAAAATGTCCAACATATTAATTAACCATAGCATATATTTATACATCGCCTAATAGAATTATCAGTTAACTCGTGAGTTAATCGTGTGCCGTGCCTGCAAAGTATCTCCTTAAACGCACTCGATTTAAAACTGTGGTGCCCTTTGTGACAGTCTCCACACTCCTATCACTGAAATCTTCTGCAGTTTGCAATAAAACACTTGATCATTAGAAATTAATGTTATATTCTAACCTAGCAGAGTACCCATTTGTATGGGTTACAAAAAAGAGTTGTTCTGATGTGGATGAGGAAGAAATTGAAATTGTGAGATCACTTCGAAACTTTCCCAGTTGGTACAAAGTAATGTTATATTTAAATTTTGTAACTCGAGATCCCTAACTTACCACTCCTTTCTCCACACCCCTATCACTTCAAAGCTTTCTCAGTTCATAGAAAAAAAAAACATCCCGGATTTCCGCCTAGGCCTAAAAGGCCCGGGCGTAGGGGCCCCAGCCAGCCGAGGGGCCCCTCCATATTGGATTTTTTTTTTGGTTGTCGATTTCCGGGATGGGATGGGGCGCAAATATCAAGTGCCTAGGGGTCCTAGGTGTTTAAGTCCGGGGCTGTTAGTCATTAAAAATCTATATCTACAGTTATCCTAAAAACCCCGTAGAAGTATCCTTAAACAAAGTTTGACCATTCCCTCACCGCCCTCCTGTTTGCACCCCATAATTATAGTTTTTGCCTCCAGGTTAATCTGTGGCACTATTATGCACAACAATATTTTAGTTCAAAATTGTTGTTTTTCAACAACAATTTTGAACTAAAACAACTTTTTTTAGTTTCAATTGTCACCTCCAGGTGCATGTGTGGCACTTTCAAGAAAGTTCATGGTCACCCACCCCCCACCCCCCCAAAAAAAAAAAAGATAACGTTTATTTTTATACTTTTTACATTGTCTGTAGTATGGAACCTACCCACATGAGAAATTTCAAGTTTGTAGCATGTTGGTAAGTATGCTAAACATTTTGAACAGACATACATGCACACATATCCATAAAATTCCTTTTTATGTTATAGACTAAGGTTTAAATTGTAAACAATATCCAACTTATTAATTATCTGTTTTGTATTTATAACCATAGACATCGCCTAATAGAAATATCAGTAACTCGTGAGTTAATAGTGTTTGTGCCTGCAAAGAATATCCATCAACGCACTCGATTTAAAACTGTACTGGTGCCATCTATCGGCAGCTTTGTGAAGTTTTTCATTTTGGGACATTTTTCATTCATCCCATGGCACCTACTTGATGGATTGGGTGAAAAGTAGCCTATAATCCTTCTCCATGCCATAGAGTATCTGCATGCACAATTTTATACCGATGTTGCACCGTTGAGGCATGATTGAATGATATACAAACTTACAGATTTTTACTTTTATACATATATTAGTTAGGATATATATGTGCAAACATCCACTCCATAATCTTTCGAATCTTTTTTAAAGTTTCAGTTGGGGAAATATCCAAGTGTTGACAAAATTTGATTGAGGAACCTTAAATTTTGACATAGTACTGTAACGGCACGAAACAACCACAACAATGCTTTTTATGATTTTACGAATATGTTTGTTAAGGTTGATTTTTTTTTTAATCTTTTAAATATACATGCACAAAAAAAATTAATATATGAACACATACACAAAAGAAAATATGAAATGATACTTTTCTGTCAATGCAAATTTCCAAGAACTAAGCAATTTCTTTCTATTTATCTAATAAAAATTCTGTACAGAGGAACTGAATTCCTGCTTAATAAAGTATTATAGTGTAGTTTCATTTCATTATTGTAAGCAGTTAAATCTCAGACTTGTTTGATTCAACTCATTTTGCATCTGTTATTAATTACAATAATATTAAATTAAATGAATAAATATTATTCATAAGAATTTTATTTTTAATGGGATCATTTTTCTTATTTGACTATTTGCCTGCAATCTACAAAAATAAATAAAAAATGATCTAAATTTCAGTTTAAGTTATTCAAACTCCTTATATATTATCTTCAATTTTTCCAGTTATTTCAATTTTTTCAAAATCTAGGTTGTCTTGCAGATAATGTTTTTCTTACCTATAATGTTCACTTACTTCTGATATAAAGTTTACTTTATGTAAATGAGCTTCTATGATTGATGGAGAAAATGAAGATCGCTGTTGTTGAGCCTGTTTTTAAAGAAAAAGTGAAAATAAATAAAACGCACTTACTTACAGAAATGTTAAGGAGAGGATTATAAATATGGAACTAAACTGACAGTTTCAGAATATTGCGCATATTCCTTCATCAGGAACAGCACAGACATATAAGGCATTACAACAACATTTAAGACGACACGAGGAGGGAAGGCATGGTGAGAGTGAGGGAAGTGAGAGGATTAGGCAAGTTTAGCAATAGTGATGGGCGTTTTGCCCGCTGGTGATGGGGTTGTAAGCCTTAAGCTGGATTATATGGAATGATTCAACTAGGAGACGGTGGGAAAGGGTGCTGAGAAGTTGGGAGTGTGTCCCGTCTCTTTATAGTGCGTGGCAGTGTGTGAATGTGTGAGATCTGTGTTTTTGAAAGCTTGTTAATGTTCTTTAATGTGTGTGGATAGGGGTCGGGATGTTTGTCTCGCGTAGCCAGAGGAGCAATGGCCACTTGGGATCCAGTATACTGTGTTGGAAGAGTTATTAAGTTGCTTGGTTTGTGTTATGTTTATGTTGTGTGATTTGAAGGCAGGGGCATATTGGTATTGGTTGAGGAATGTTTTGATGAAGCTTTCAAGGGGTAGGTAATAAGGGAAGGGGATGTATTTGACAGGGGGTTTGGGGGTATCTAAAAATTTTTAGATTTTTTGTTGAGTTTAAATGTGAGGATATTGAGGCAGTTGTGAAAAAGCTGGGAGAGGTAGTTAAGGAGATTGAGTATGGTGTAAATGGTTTTTAGTTCAGTGTGTAAGGCTGGTTTTGTGGAGCATGTTGTGAGTGCTCTGCATATTAGAATATCTATTGTATTAATTACATGTATGGGGTATGTTGGAGTTATATTGTATGTACCTGTTTGAGCAGGTGGGCTTTCTGTAGACAGTGGTTTGTATGGAGTTATTTTTGTAGGTAATAGATACACATCAAGATAGTTGATGTGTTCGTTGGAAGGAGTTTCCAGTTCAAAATTGTATATGGGGATCTATGAAGTTGAGATGGTCTTGTATTTGTGTTGTGATGATGATGGTATCATCGACATATCTTCCATATAACTTAATGTGTGGGTGGTGGATGGAGAACATTTGTTTTTCAATACAGTGAAGTGTGAGGTCTGCAATGAGTCCAGATATGGCAAGACCTATGAATAGGCTGTGTGTTTGGAGGTAAATTTTGTTGTTGTGGGAGAAATATTGCCTGTTATAAATGGTGTGGATGAGGAAGTCTATTTGCTTTATGGTGATGTCGAATTGGCAAAAAAGGGTTTCATCATCTAGGAATTCATAGAGTGCTTCTTTGATCGTGTTGTAGGTGAGGGATGTAAATAGGGATGTGGCATCAAGGGAGTAAAAGTCTTCATTTTGACTTTTTTTTTTGCAATCAAATCAAATAACAAAATAAAATTGCAATCAATTTTTTCTGAGTATCATATTAAAACTATCCTCTCCAGTTTCTTGACAACACAGAGTATTTAGAAATAGAAAAGAAAGATCTCAAAATATTTCATGGAAATATTCTAAAGGAATCTATTAATGATAATTCACAAAAGATGTGCAAAAGAAAACCACAATAAAGTTCATAAGTTGTGGAGAATAATACTTGCATTATGACTAGCAAAAAGAATATCACTGAGGTCTCAATTATGTTTAATAAATTTAATACAGTAAAACCTCGTTAAGTCGTCACCCGGATAAGTCGTCACTCCGCTTAAGTCGTCGTTTTCCTTTGATTCCCGACAAGGTCTCATAGACAATAATGTAAAATAACCCTCTTTTACTCGTCACGAAATTTAATTCTACTCCGGATAACTCGTCACCCTCAAAAATGGCGAAAAGCATCTTTATTCTCAATTTTGCCTGCTATCTTTTCAGCCACGCCCCTTCACTTTAAGAAAGCCTAGCCTTTACGGGGAATTTTCACGTGGGAAATTCACTTGGGAAATTACACACTTCTCGCTGCGACTCTTGTCAAGAGTAGACATTTTTCTTGACCGCTACTGAGTGTGATTTTATTTCATAGCGAGTAAGCCCCGAAAATTTAAAAGCGATTGAAATTGTTTTTCTTCCTCCAAATGTAACTGCACTTCTTCAGCCTTTAGATCAAGGGATAATTCTTGACTTTAAACGAAAGTACAAAAAAATGCTTGTGAAGGACATGATAAAAGCCTTGGATAGGAACAAAAAGCTAGAAGTTTCGGTTTTAGATATGATTAACTATGTGCACAAAAGTTGGAGTTCCATTTCATTACAAAGTGTTTTGAATTGTTACCAGTAATCAGCACCTTCATCAATCAACACTGTTGGATTATTTTAATGCCAGTAAAAGAAAATAAAATGTGGTAAGTATAAAATGTGTTTTTTTTTTTATATTTTCCATTCATTCATTTGCATGTAGTGAGTTCTGAAAATCTTGTTTTTCTCACCGAATCCAACAGCAATTCATAAAAATATTGTATTTCAGTGTTTTTTGTTTTTTTTCAAAAATGCCCACTCCGCTTAAGTCGTAAAAAATGTTCGGTCCCTTGAGTGACGGCTTAACGAGGTTTTACTGTATTAAAAATGATCCTATTGATTAGTAAAGTGTAGGTTATACTTTAGAGTTTAAAAGAAACCCAAGAAAATGTATTAATTTAGTAGAACTACATTCATTTAAGTAATTAAATAAGGGAACGCACATATTTGTAAGATGTTGGTGAAAAATCTGACAGTTTCAGAGGAATCAAAGATGGGACTCAACAACGTTATAGGACGACACAAAACACATGGAGATAGGGAAGTAAATTTTATAGTATTGGTGGGCACTCTGAAACTATCAAGTATTTCACCTATATCTTGTAAATGTGTGTGTTGCCCTATACTCTTATTTATTTATTTATTAATGCACATTGAGCCTAAACAGTCATTTAAATTAATTAACAACTAAGAAATCGTTCTTGGCTTTGCTGAAAAAGAAGGTATTTTAAATAAACTAAATACTAAATTAACAGAAATCATTATCAAAACAACTGTGAACCTTAAAAATAAGTTTTTTAAAAATAATTATCTGGGAAGAAATATCTATCATTACTTTACAGCCAATGCTAAAAGTAGAAAAAAATAAATGAAAACTGATGGTCCAGTGATAAGGATAAGGACAGATAGAGGGTCGGCTATTACCGTTAGTCACTCAGACTTCATAATTGGGTCCATTGTGTCCCCTCATGAAAACATTGATTATGACACTGATAACTCATTGCAATGATGAAATTCAGTAGTCATGAAAAGTCCTGTGGAATTACAGAAGGATAAAATGACCTTAATTTTGAAGGTGGAGATAATATCAGTAGTAAGTCGAATCTTGCCAAATTTTATCTCCCATCAGTTCCTAGCCAAAGCTGGGCAAAAGCATAAAATGTGCTCAGGAGTTTCCTGATCCATTCCACATTTCCTACATGTTACTTTGGCATATGCCAAGTAAATGTAAGTATCTATTGAGAGTACAGTGTCTTGTAAGAACCCCTGTAATCATTTTGCAACGTTTCCTATTTAAACCTAGGATTGACATTGCAAAGCAATGTCCAGGCCTTTTTACAAACAATTTGGCCTGCCTCATACCATGCGAGGCAATCCAATGTCTATGGAACTGTTTTCCCAAGACAGTCCCAAGTAATCATTTGCCTAGATCAAAAGAGAATCCTAAGAAGGGTTCCGGGCCAATCAGAAGTAAAGAAGAACCCCCCTTGGCCAGCAATTCCACCTTCTCGTTTCCATCAATACCTAGTTGTCCAGGAACCCAGTACAAATGAACCAGGTTTATCCTGGCCAGGCAGGATAGCGCTTTCCTACATTCAGCAACAAGCTGCGAAGTGCAAACGAACTGCTCAGAGAATGCACAGCAGCTTGACTATCTGAGCAGATATAAATAGTCCTATTGACATAATGATGGTTGAGGTTTTCAAAAGCACAAAAAAGAATAGCATAAACCTCAGCCTGAAACACAGTGCAATAGGTCCCGAGGGCAGGAAAAAAATCAGCCCTTGATCTTAGCCTGTATATTCCGGCTCCCGTCTTGTTACCAATCCTGGAGCCATCAATAAACCAAACAATGCTCCAAAGGGGGTAAAAGATCATGTCCTTTAACAAGCTATTCTTATCTGCTAGGATAATGGATGGCAAAGTTAGGTATCATGTTATAACAAAAAGTCAGAGCAGTTCTGAGAGAAAGCATAGGACATAAGTCCTGTGCCTCCTTCCAGATCCTGGAATGATAAGATGTGCTGTGATACCATTTGCCTTGATTAACCAACCTAAAGGCAGTTTTTCTGGTGCTCAATAAAGAGGTAGCAGGTCTAAAATTGCCTCTAAAACAGCAATAGGTGCCGTCCTCATAGATCTGGTGATTCCTAAACAGGCTAGACGTTGAACTCTACCCAGGAGTTCCCTAACAGTCTTTAGCCTAGTTCTGGTCCACCAGACTACAGCTGCATAACTTAATGCATGCTAACAAGAGTCACATAAAGCCAATAAATAACCTTTGGCTGGAGACCCCATGAACAACCAAAAGTCCTTCTGCACATCCAAAAGGAGGCAATGGATTTCTAGATTTTTGTGTCTAAATGTTCTTTCCAGATCAGTTTAGAGTCAAACATAACTCCAAGATACTTGACACTTTTGGAAAGATTAATTTGCTTGTTAAATAGGTTTAAAGTCAAAGTTTTCCCTATCTTCCTTTTCCTAGTAAAGTTTATAAGAGTAGCTTTGCTACGATTAACCTTATATTAATAACAATATAGATTAAGATCTATATTGTTGCACCAGGCCTGTGCGCAACTAAGAGCCCTTTGCATGAGCTCAAAGACTGTACCAGAATCTAGGCCACTAATAAGGATAACAAGGTCATCAGCGTAGACTTGAGAGTAGAAACCAAGTTCTTGAAGTTCCACGATAAGGGAGTCCATTACCATACACCAAAGCAGTGGTGAGATAACCCCTCCCTATGGACATCCTCTCATAGTCTGAGTTGTAATGGTGTTACCAGAAAGGTGTACACAAATAGTTTGAGTTGAAAGCATGTTCCTAATCCATCTGATAATGGATGAGTCAACACCATGCTGTTCAGCTGCATTACAAATAGAGTCATAAGATGTGTGATCGAATGCTCCTTCTATATCTAGAAAGGTGCCGAGAGCCATCTGCCCATGAGACAGAAAACACTATCCTATGTACCAGATGGTGTAAGGCTGTTTCAGTGGAAAGTCCTTTCTGAAAGACATATTGCCTGCAATGAAGAGGATATTTTTGAAGAACAACATCCCTTATGTACCGGTCAACCAGTCTTTCCAGCGTCTTTAGAAGAAAGGACAAGAGACTGATTGGTCTGTAGGATTTGGCAGAGGTGTAATCAGACCTTCCTGCCTTAGGGATTTTTGTCTTTCACCAGTTCATAGGAATATAACCCAGTGCCAGACAGGAGCGATAGATATGAACAAGAGGAGGTAAAATAATTTCCATCCCTTTTTGGAGTAAAGCTGGAAAGATTTCATCCTCTCCTGCTGCTTTGAAAGGTTTAAAGCTAGCAATGGCTTGCTTAACCTTTTCATAGGAGACAATGCATTTGGCAAGAGGAAAATCCCTTCCCATAGTTGCATTTTGTGAAAATCCATCAATTGCTTGTGAGTCTGGGAAATGAACCTCCAGTAGGTGCTTAAAAGCCTCTTCTTCGGATGAGGCAAAGTCCCCACTGGGTAGTAACAATGATCCCAGTTTCGTCTCAGAGCTTTTGGATAAAGCCTTGGTCAGCCTTGTGGCCACAGGTAGAGTTCCTATGTTATCATAAAAAGTTCTCTTTAAGTGCCTTATGGCACGTTTATACTTCTTTTGGGATTCTTTATAAGAATCCCAGGCATGCGAAGTACCCGTATATTTTGCCTTATTGAGCAACTTACGGGTCTTAGTCCTGAGTCTATCCAAAAATGGATTCCACCAGGTAACTTTGTTCCTTCGTTTGCGACGAAGTGGACAGTTCTGTTCGTAAGCAGAGATGAGGGCATTTGAAAGAAAGCAAACAGAGTTTTCTATACCAAACTCATCGCGATAGAAGGCAGGAAAACCTGCCATGCAGTGTTTGAGATCGTCTTTATAGAAATCCCAGTCAGTATTCTGTGGGTTTCTACAGAAAAAAGAATATGTCGATGGTCTGACAGAGAGACCTTGAGAGCCCCTCCATTTGCAGACCTCAGTCCTAAAACTTCTTCCCTATATGAGGTAAAGAAGGTAGGAACTGAACCAATGTTCAGGATGTCTAGATCAGTGGTAGATAAGAACTCTAGCAAAACTTCCCCCTGGTATTTATGTCGCTGCTATCCCACACAGTATGGTGGGAGTTAGCGTCACATCCCATAAGAAGGGGCAATCCAGAGTTCATACAGTAAGAAACCAATTTCTTTACCTCCAACGGGGGTGGATCAGAGTTTGGCTCATGAGGAAAGTAAGCAGATGCGACAACAATATCGCTTCTATTAATTCTAGGAAATCTGATTGCAACCAGATCCCTGGTGCAAAATTCTGAATACAGGAAAACATTCCTGTGCTTAGTAAAAATACAAGCACGTGGAGTAGTCTGGAAGCATTAAAGCAAAGATCTTCCACATCCTCCCAGACCTCTGACTTTATCCCTATAGAGCACCGGTCGGCAACTCGTGGCCCATGGGCCGCATGCAGCCCCCGAAGCGTTTTGGTGTGGCCCGCGAGGCGTCTTGGAGGTTTACTCAGTATCAGTATAATTTTTTTTTTTTTTTTTGCTGTTAAAATAAGATTTTCCTTTTTGGCCCAAGTGCGGCCTGCAGTAATCCCCACATAAAATATTTGGCCCTCTTACAACAAAAGGTTGCCGACCTCTGCTATAGAGCCAAGCTCTTGAATTTTCAGCTCTGTGATTTTCTTGGAAAGTACCACAGTAGCCACTGAACAGTGCTGTAAATTAATCTGTAAAAAAGAAAAAGAACAAGACATAATAAAAGCACTTAGAAGGGTAATAAAATAAAATAAAAGAACTTATCTAGTTTGAGACGTCCATTGTTTCAGGTTTAGGAGAGACTCCTTCCCTGTTTTTGGCGGCGGCGTCTTGTTTTCTAAAGGAGTCCCTTTTTCTAAGAATTTAGGTTTCTCCTTTAGAGTCACTTCTGCAACATCTAAAGTTGATACTTGGTCGAAAATTTAGTTTCTCCAGATGTTTAATAAACTACTCATCTAGTCCAACGACTAGTCTGAGTCCATGTTTTTCTCTCTTGGTCTCCATAATTCTCCAAGCAGAGGCTTTAAGACCCGGATTCTGTCTTTCCAACAGATAGGTCGCCCTGCTTGGGTTGGAGATTTTTCCGGGAATCCAGAGCATAGCTCTGGTCAACCAGGGGATTTTATAGACTTCCACGGCAGAAAGCGCAACCCCTTCCCAGATTCTTAAGTTAGGGACTTCACTAAGAAGCCAGTCCCTACTAAAGATATTGTCTGCATAACAAAGATAAACTCTGTCTGCGTCTTGTTCCTTGAAACGAGGAACTTGTCCTCCTTCAGGGATCTGGCGAATCAGCTGTCCTACATGATAAGATAGCTCCATCTGTTCTTCTTCGGTGAAGATCTCTGCCCTATTTGACTTCCGAATAGCCATTTGAAGGGCAGGATCTGCAGTAGCCACAGCGGCAAAGCTGCTTGTACTGGGGCTACCAGAAGGCTGTCCCCGTTGTTTTTTTTGTATCAGTCCTTGCTTCAGGTGGTGTGTTGCCTTGAGATCTGGCACATTTTGTACCAGGTTCCTTGGCCCCACCTGAGGGTACAGCAGGTTCCGGTACACTTCGGGTGGGTGTATCGGCAGCCTTCCCTGGATGACTACACTTCCGTGTACCATGGAGACACATTCTGCACATTCTGGACCGCCATTGCTCAATGCTCCAATTGAAGTGTTCCCGAGCAAATTCGAGTCGTTCTGTGCGGTGACTTACGGTCAATTTTGGGCCGTCTTGGAGTGAGGTTGGCTTCCTTCAAGCGTCTTCTGACTGTCCATTGACTAACAGCTACTCCACGAACTTGTCTCAGCTCCTGTTGCAGATCGACGCCCGTGAGATGGCGATTTCGCAGGGAAGTTGAAACGAGAAAGCGATCGTCCCTCTCAGATGTGGATCGGCGCCGTCCAGTATGTGGTCTCCGAGTGAAGGTACCAGTTTCCTGAAACCTTCTGAATACTCTTGAGACAGCAGATTGGCTCAAGTTTAGTTGACGAGCGACTTCTCGTTGACTGTGGCCTGCTTGCAACAAAGCAACAACTTGTGCGGAGTCTTCTGGCATAGTATCCATGGGTTTGTGAAAACAATGAATTAAACTTGCAGAGATGTGTACAGATGAACGTCTGATAAGCGACTGATAAGAAATATCGGTCCACATGGGATTTTATAGGGGAGTGCGGCACGCAACTGGTGGTTTCCGTTCAGACTGCATTTTGCTACGCTTACGTTCAGATCACATTCATTTGGAAAATATTTTACAGATTTTAATGATAATGGTGTCATTGTAAAGTAAAAACATTAGGCTTTCAATAAAAAAATGTTTTTTGAAAATCGGTTAAGCCATTTAAAAAATATACGCCTTTTTGTGTGCTCTGAAGGGGTGAGTCGATTTAGTTGCACAGAAGTAGAGTTACAGCAGTGCCTCCACGACCGTTCCCTCGTGCCCTGGTTGTGCTAGCTCCCCTCCCTGCAGTCTCAAGTGAGGTGGCCTTGGCTGCAGCTGCAGCTCTAGCCATTTTCCTTCTCCTTCTTTCCGCACCACTAATCGTCGTGCGTTTTAGGCATCCTGTAAGCTCACTTTAATTTCCCTTGATGGTTCCCTACCGGAGTCAGAACTTTGGGGTTCAGGAGGTTTCGGTAAAGACCGTCCCTCCTCTGAAGTACAGTAGAGCGTCGATAATCCGGATTCAATTCCGGAGGAAAAAAATGTTGAAGTGAATACATACAGCTAAGTTGAACAGGAAGTGACAGGAAGATCCGGTCTGAAACAGAAGCGGAAATTACTTCCGTTTGCGCGAAGTGAACAAAACAACGCTAACTAACCGGTAATCTCCAAACTGAAGGCAATAGTCGTGTCCCTTGACTACATGCTGTTACTATCTGTATTGTATTGTTCTCTGTGCATTCTCAAAACTTTTGTTTCTTTGAGCCGATCGTTTGTTACATAAGTACATACATATTTTGTGATGCACTAAATACATATTTTTCTTTACATGTGATGGCATCAAGTTCGAAGAAAAAAAGCACACTTTCTTAGGTTCTTTTTGAAAATCTAGACATTTTGATAATCCGGACAGGGTCTGGTCACAATTAATCTGGATTATCGATGCTCTACTGTATCTGAAATAGCTTCGTTTGTACCCTGAATAGGGATGTTTGTGGTGGGCACTTCTTCAGAGCCCTCCATTGAAAAAAGTTTATTATCCATACAAAATATGTATAAATTGGGGGAAAAAGACGGTCAACCTGCGGAGAGCCCCCTTGCACAAGAGGCCAGAATACTCTGGGATGCAGCCTGGTTTCCCAGAGGCACCGTTTAAGACACTAAACCCCAGTGCCATCCATCCATCGGCACAATCCGCATGACACCTTAGATTGGGGGGAGTCTGGTTCGGGGTGCAAAGCACTGCCTCGCCTCCCACAGTGTCGTCGTATACTGCGGAGACGTAAGATTTCCACTATCCACCACCTATGGACCTGCCAGGTTGCTGACATTCCAAAGCCCCCGGATACAATCCAACGACTGTCACCCGGCCTGGGATGGTCCAGTGATATCTATAGGAAATACAGAGCACCGTAAAACAGTTGACAAAATGTAGTTCTGAAAATTTAAAGTACATTGGTACTGGTAAGAAATACACTACTGTTCATAAAAAAACAGAACACCTGAAATGAGTCGAGTTATGACTGATTTTTATAAGATATGTACATTAGGCAATACAAAACAAATTATTAGCATTTCAGCATCATAGGTTCATGTGGTACCATGTCAATGCAAATCTGATCACGCAGTGTCGCACACCGTAAACTTGCCATTATTCTGTTGTAAGCACTGCATGGCTCAGTCGACATTGCACTTCTTGATCAGCAGTGGGTATGGATGCCTCATCGTTTAAGACAGCCGTGTAGTCACATCAGCGAGATCACATGATCGGCATGAGAGACTGCAATGCTTTCCTCCAGGAGATTGCCAATGTATGATGCCCATTGTGTCCATTGTGGAAAGAGTGCAGAGAATAGTACAAAGCAGGATGTAGGACCTGAAAAGAAGGTTCTGGACGTGTACATAGACAATGCCAGGGGACAGGCGTCGTCTTATGAGAATGTCTTTGCTTGAGCTTTCTGCATCATTAAAGGCATTGGTTAAGCAATGGAGAACTGTCATGCATTCTGCCATGCCAGCTGTAACAGTTTTTTTTTTTTTATTTATTTATTTTATTTTATAAAATGTATGTCACTGTAGGTGCTGAGAATATTAGTAAAGTTACAGAATATATATAAATATAAATAAGTTACAGAACATATATAAACATAAATAATATTAAATATAAATAACATTCAAATAAACAAATTCTAATATTAAAAAACGTTTTAAAATTATTTAATCTATGGAATATTTAAATAAATAACAAGCTTCCCTCTCTTTTCTCCTCTTTTTTTTTTTTTATTTTATGCATGTTTACATCAAATTGATCAAATATTTTATTTATAATTCTATTTTTAATCCAAAGACCAAAATTATTTTTTGGATTCTCCTAAAATTGCCTTTGATAATATTGTTTATTTCTTAAAGAAGAATTATTTTCATTTTTATAATTATATCAAATTTTATAATAATTTTGAATTATAATTAAATATATAATTTTTTATCTCGGAAATAGAATTTTATTTGTTTTTAAAATCTTTCTTTGTTGATCTAGAGATAAATACTTAAAATTTGTGAAAATACAATTTAATAATTTAAATAAAATTCTATCAGTATTTCTCAGTCCATCTTTATTTAAATGGATCCAATTTAATATTCTGTAGTTTAGTAAGGAATCAATGTAACTTTTATACAATAATATTTTGGTTTTTATAGGAAAAATATTTTGTACATGATTTAATATATAAATAAATGTATTCAATCTTTTCAAAATATAAAGCTAATGATTGTGCCAAGTGAATTTTTCATTTATATACATTCCTAAATATTTATAATAGTTTATAAGTTCTATAGTTGTTAAATGATTATGAATACAATGATTATTATGAAATTTAATTATAGTTGAATCTATTTTTTTTTTATTTTTGATTTTAATGATCATTAATTTTGACTTCTTACTATTAATATTCATTTTATAATCATGAGTCCATTTAATTAAATTTGTAAAGTCATTTTGCAATTGTTGTCTTACTAAAGTGATTATGTGAATGTATAAAATAATATCATCAGCATAAGCAAAAGCACTTGCATGTTGTTGGGTATTGAGTATTGTATTAATATACAGGGTGATTATAATTAAAGTTCAACTTTCAACATGCTGTAAAAAAAGAACCACTGCTCAGAATGATCTGAAATCCGAACTGAATACACTCGAAGAAAGGGGAAATGGTGTGGCATAAGAAAAAAAAAATAGTTCCAAATGTTAGTAATAGATGGTGCTTTAAGCGTCATAATTTGCAATTATTTAAAAAAAAAAATTTTTTAGTATACCACGTTTTTAAAACGGACTAAAAAGTATAAAATAATTTTTCATAGCCCCATACAGATAGCCCTGAAACTTTGTGTCTGAAAAATATTGTGTTTAGTGTTCCGAGTGCAAACTTAGCTGAATTGAAGGCACACATTGTGCAACACATTCACAACGTGACCCTGAGACATTGCGATCCTGTTGTGGAGCATGCTGTTTCTCGGTTTCAACTTGTGGCAGAAAACAGTTGACAGCATATTGTTCATGTCTTGCGCAAGTCTCATGATAATTAACAACCGATTTCATTGTTGCTTTTTATACAGTTTTTTGGCCGCAGGGCAATTAAAAACCGATTTTTCCCATCCGATGTGGTACGACCTTGCCGTGGTGCATGGTCTTTAAACTAACAGTGCCACAAATATTAAATGACTTGGAAGTCATTTCTTCAGTAAAAAACCCGATACAGTCAGGCACTTTGAACAGTACAATTGGTTTAACGTGCAACTCACGCCATAGCCGTCGTATTGCGATTCAAATGTCACTTGTAGCCAAACCCATTTATGTTACAATGCTTAAAGCGCCATCTATTGCTAACATTTGGAACTATCTTTTTTTTCTTATGCCATACCATTTCCCCTTTCTTCGAGTATATTCAGTTTAAATTTCAGGTCATTCTGAGCAGTGGTTCTTTTTTTACAGCATGTTGAAAGTTGAACTTTAATTATAATCACCCTGTATATTAGAAATAAAATAGGGCCTAAATTTGATCCTTGTGATATTCCTTTTTTAATATTATATATTTTACTTGTTTGTTTGTTTATTACAATTTTAAACTTTCATTTTTTCAAATAACTTTTCAGTAATTGAAAAGCAGGTCCTCGTATGCCTATGTTATATAATTCTTGTAATAGTATTCCATGGTTTAAACAGTCAAAGGCTTTGTTTAATCAATATATATAATTAATATAATATTTCCTGTATGTTTTAATTTTTATTTATATATTCATTTAATGTATCTAATAATTGAACAGTACTCTTGTTTTTCTGATATGCATATTGGTGTTTATTTATAATGTATTTATAAAGGTACTTTGTTAGTGAAATTGTTAAATAAGTTTCAGCAATTTTAGAGAAATTAGATAAAACTGATATTGGTCTATAATTATTTAAGTAGTATGATTTCCACTTTTATAAATTGGTATTAATTTTGATATTTTCCATTTTTCAGGAAATATACTAGTATTTATCATATTATCAATAAGTATGATAAATATTTTTGAAAAATAATTTTTAAAAATTTTGATTTCTTTCACTGAAATATTGTTGAAGCCCTTTCAGTGTTTGTTTTTTAAATTCTTAATTATCCTTATAATATCAGCTTCTGTAGGAGGAATTAATACAAAACTGTTAGGTTGAATTAAATCTTGCATATTTAGCAATTTCGTATTACAGGAACATACTTCAATATTACCTGCATTTACAAAAATATTGCCAAACTCTTATTAATATATTTTGAATGTTGTTTGGTTTAATTAGTTGATCTATTTCTTTAGTTTTCTTTTTATTAGTCCATATCGCCAGTTATCACATTTCTGACTGCAGGCTCATCGTCTCCTCGTCAGGTTACCATCGACGCCTCAGGACGGACTGGAACATCAAACGAAAAAGTGATTTGACAAATGGCAAAAGGATTTTGAATGAATCATGCTTCTGTTTAGGCCAAAAATAATGGCCACATCTATATCCGACGGGAAGAGTATATTCATGCCATATCAACACGCGACGTCAACACTAGAATACTATCAGGTACGAAAGCAGATCACCTCCTATGAGAGTCTGTACCACCATAACAAGTACCCATTATATCAGTGACCTTGCACAACCAGTCGCTCTTCCATAACTGCAGGATGTCCCTAGGGCCATATTTCAGCAGAATAATGTGATACTGCATGTTGCAGCAGCAGCATGTGCCTTCCTCAGAGAACAACATTCCACTTCTGCCTTGACTGGCTAGATCACCGGATTTGTCACCCATAGAAAATCTCTGGGATATGCTCAAACTACAGGTGCAGCGGTACGTCCTTCTGCCAGCGATTCTTGATGAACTTTGGACACTGGTCAATAAAGCCTGGATGGTTCTTCTATAGGACTCCATTCAAACAATGTTTTATTCAATGCCTTGACACGTACAGCAGGTGATGCATGCCTGCTACATTGACTCGCCTAGTACGTATGACACCGAGCTGCTAATAATTTGTTCTGCATTGCCTAATATCCTTTAAAAATAAGCATGACTCCTTTCAGATATTCAATTTTTTATGAACAGCTGTGTACAATAGAGGAAGAGGAAGCCTGAGTTTAAAGTGAAGAATAAATATGCTACTCTCAAGAAGTTGAAGACTGCTCTGGAAAGTAAAAGTTGGCAACATTGCTAGCATTGGTGTATAGATAGATATGTTGAAAAATCTGGTGCAATTTAAAAAGAAATGGTGAAAATGACAGTAACTGAAGTATCATCTTATCCATCTACTAGTATGCTGGGTCACTAAAATCAATTGTTCAGTCCTATGTGTGTAAATGAATTTGATCTCAATTTCAAATCTTCTCTTCTTGTTGCTTTGGCCTTTCCATCTTTTCTGTGGTCTTCCTCTTGGTTTCTTTCCTGTTTTACTTTATCAGAATTGTCAATGAGATCCTGTTCTCATTAGTTCTTTTTACACATCCATGATTATGTTTGTTTTGTGACACTGGTCAAAACAATTAGGGGAGCAAGGAATTATTGTAAGAAAAAACCGTGTGACCGATTTTTGATGTAAAATATAATTTTCATATTACATACAGTAGAATATTCAGCAATATGGATAAGAAAAAGCATATTAGAGAATTTTTATGCCTTATTACAATATAATGCACATTATGCGATATGCTGTAGAACAAAATACATACCTGTATGAGGTTGGTAACTGACATCTAATAGGTTATGTTGTCCCCATGAACGACTAAGACTACTGCACTATGGTCATTTTTCATCATTTCGTCAAGATATCACATGCTTTCCTGTAAGTATATTGTGTAATACTTAATATGTTTCTTTTATTCCCAATATCACAGAGCATCTTAATTAGATTTTATTTATGCTAGAATCAAAAGCCTTTCTAAAATCTACAAACAAAGTATTTGGTTTCATTCTTTTCTCTCTCATTCTTCTTTCAATTAAATAGTTTAATAAAAGGATATTATTGTGGGTGGATTATTCTTTACTACAACCTGTCTGATTTCCTCCAAAAGCATTATTTTTTGAAATCCAGATTTCTAAATTATATTTAATTATCTCTCTAAAGAATTTAGATAAAGCATTTAAAAGGGTTATTTCTCTATAATTTTCGGTACCTTTTTTATCTCCTTTTTTTGAAGAAAGGGATAATATTTCGTTCTCTCTATTTATCTGAATTTGTTCAAACTCCCATATTTGTAATTTACTCTTACTTATTGCATTGTAAATTTTTCAGAATTTCATTTTTAATCCCATCAGTTCCTGGAGCTTTAATATTTTTTAATTTTACTAATACTTTATCTCATTTTCTTCTATAATTTTATTATATCCTACATTTGTATATTTTAAAAAGTACTTTTCTTTTCCAGTATCCCTTTTCAACCTGTAATTCAAATAAGTTTCCCCTCCTTAATAAAAGATTCTACATATCTTTTACATCCATTGTTCACTTCAAAATTTATAAAAGGCCTATTTCCTTTATAGTCCCAAATTATTTATCAAAATTCAGTACTTGTTTTAATACTCTGAAATTTTTGTCTTTATTTTTAACCCTCATAATCTTCTTTTCTGTACATAATACTCTTATTATACTCTTTCTTTTCATTTAGATACATCAATCTTTTCCTTTCATTATCGCACCTCTTAATTTTTTTTTTAAATCCAACTTTACTTGTTTCTTCTTTTCTACACATTCTTCGTCAAACCAATCTAATATATTATTTCCTCCGAATTTTTCTCTATCTAACATCCTTTACAACTGTTTCTCATTGTTTGGACAAATATTTGATTCCAACTATTTATATTATCTTCTAAAATTCATATTTAACTTACTTTTAACTCTTTTTAGCAATTTCTAAATTTTTGTTTTGCCAAATATTATATTTCTTACCTTTTTCTTTCTTCTTTTACCGGTATTGCTTTACCCATAAAACGTTTCCTTATTATACGGTAATTGATAATAAGAAAATATGATCTGAAGTTGGGATTGATTAAAATCTCGAAATTAAAATCCTTTTTTAAAAATATATTATTTGAAAAAAATACAACTGAACTCCCCTCATTACCAATGAAGTCCAATTTCCTTTGAGTAGTTCTAAATTACTTTCTTTAACCCGTTCAATTAATTTCAAATCCTCCTTATGTTTAAAATTTATCTTTAGAATTACTAATAATCTAAACTCTTCCAATTCATTGTAACATATAGGCCTAGTACTAACACTACTATAAGAGATTGATCATCTTTAAAAAGAATTTTAAAAGAGAAATAGTCACCAAAATCCCATAATGGGAGAATTATGTGTGCGTGTGACTTTTAGTTTGGCCCTTTCCATCGATCTTTCCTACATGGATCATTAGGGCACACAAGCTGCCTCACCACGTCAAGGTAGAAACACATCGAGGTTGTTTTTCATTTCGTATTTTTATGTTTTCACTTTAAAGAATGATAGACTAAAATAAGAAAGAAAACTTTTTAAAAAGAAAAAAACAAACAAACCTGATTCTTCGTGTCTTATTTTGCTTATTTTGTTTTCTTTCACGGAAAAATAAGTCAACTGAACTAAGAAAGAAAAATTGTAACGAAGAAGAAACAAAAACAACTAAAAAAGGCCAATGCTGAAGAATCACAGAATCATATATTTACAGGAACATTGAAACAGTAGAAAGTGAATCACGCAAAGATGATATAATGCAATTATTGAAATTTCTTTAATTTTGAATTTCCTTTGTCCTAATAATGATAAATAATTAGAATTATTTTTCTCGATAAGAATGCCTCTTGATAAGATCAACAATTATCAAAAGAAAAGAATACAAAAGCCTAAAAATTCATTGTTTTAATAATGTCTTTTCATGTATTTTTTTGTTCTTATTGTTATTGTTTCATTTCTGATAGAAAAGACAACAATTGTATTCGAAAAAATATTATTACATTGCTCACTTTACTTAAAAAAAAAAAAAATTAATGAATAAAAAATAAAACCAAATTTTTAGTATTATTATAACAATGAAAATTTAAGAAATTTTATTTAGCCTAATGTTCCTATAAATGTTCAATTTTTAGTTTTCTTTTTTTTCTTTTTTTTGTCACAATCTATCTTAATTAAGTTGATTTATTTATATTAAAAAAAAAAAAAATAAGCAAAATAAGAAACGAAAAATTCATTTTTTAGTTGTTGGTTTTTTTTTTTTTTTTTAAAAGTTTTCTTTCTTATTTTAGTCTATTACTTTTTAAAGTGGAAAAAAAAATCAACATAAATGAAAAACTACCTCGATGTGTGTCTACCTTGACGTGGTGATGTAGCTTGGGTGCCCTAATGATCCATCTCATTAAGATCGATGGGGAAGGGCCAGACTAAAAGACACGCACTCATAATTCTCTAATTATGGGATTTTTGGTAACTATTTCTCTTTTACAATGCTTTTTAAAAATGATCAATCCATTATACAGTAGAACCCCGATTATCCGCGAGTGCCGCGAAGAAACTTTTAATTACGAACCTCAAAAAAACCAATTTTAATCCAAGCCAACAACAGGGAAAGTACAATAGGCCCTACGGTGTGAAGGTCAAAAATTACTGACAGGTTTATTGTGCATCGTAATCCTATAGGCCTTCTCGGAATTTGTGGATGAGTGGCAGGCTCTTGCTCTGCAGAAAGGTTTCTGCTGTACTGTACATATTTTAAAAGTTTTGCATATTATGTTTTTTGTATAATAAAACGTAGTTTTTATGCTGGAATATTTTTTTTCGTGTTTACACCTCATTTTAAGTCTTTTTTCGGGTTATCCGCGATTTTTACTATCCGCGGTCCCCTTGCCACCCAATTCCGTGGATAATTGGGGCTCTACTGTAGTAGTGTTACTAAAGAGAGGACAAGACTTGCGTCTCTGTTGTGGTTCAAAATGTTACAATCTTCATCAAGCCATCCTAGGTACCCAACTACTTTCACAGTTTCAAAGAGCATAATGATATTCAATTAAATAATTCTCTCAAATTCAAAATTAACTGTTTTTTAATATATTATTATTATTATTATTATTATTATTATTATTATTATGTTTGTATGTTTCAAACCTTGGGTTTCCCCAGCAAAAACAATATGGCGGGTCAAGGACCAAAGCACATACTGCCAAGTGTAAAGATGTGTGCAAGAATGATTAGGGATGTGTGCTTGTGTCCATAAATTTCCTAACTATGCGTGTAGTGTTGAGTACCACAGCCTTCTGCAGTTGTGCATAAGTGTTTTTGTGAAGTCCTAGTGTGCTGAGACTGTGGTGCAATGTGTGAGGCACCAGACCAGTGGCAGACAGAACGATGGGTACAACACGTACTCGATCCTGCCTCCACTGCTTCTGGAGCTCGTGTGCTATATCAGTGTATTTACTGATCTTGTCTGCGTGAGTTTTCTGCATGTTCTTGTTATTATTATTATTATTATTATTATTATTATTATTATTAAATATGTATTTCTATTTCTCTATTACTGTATTTTCTCTGTCTTTTTAATTTTTCTCTTCTATTCCATAAATAATTAAAGTATCCCAATATAGGCTTATGCAGGCCTTTTGGGTTGAGGGAGATAAGGCTTCCGGCGCTTCTTGACCAACAGGACTAAGTTGATGTCAGCCCGATGCCCGCTCGCCTTTAAATCCCAGGAAAGAAACCCATTCTTCAGAGGGCTGGGTAGACCCTAGGACCATGCCCGTAGCCAGAACTAGCTTTAGGGGGGGGGGGTCAAAAATATTTACAGTTTTTTTTCTTTACGCATATATCTTTATACACAAAAAAAAAAAAAGGTTTAATCAAAGAAACACATTTTTGGTATACATTTATGTCGGTTTAAATAATTATAATCACAGAGAATATAATGTAAAAGGAATATCTTTTTTTCATTGTAAGTGTAGATCAAAATGTATTTCACTTCCACTTAATCAACAATGTACGTATTTTTAATTATAAATGGTTACTGGTTTTACAAATTTTTATTTACCGTAACGGATATGGAACTATAAAGATATAAGATATAAAGATAATAATAATGAATTTCTGACATACATTATTATTAAATTAAAATCAAATTAAAAATTAAGTTTATTGGATTATTCTAATTGTATGATTCAAATTAATAATTGTTTTGAAATGCAAAATTAATTGCGTTGGATTATTCAATTCATTAAATGAATAAAATCGATTTACAATAATCTTGGTACCCATATGCTAATTTAGTGACAGAACTTTTCCGTAGATGATAGGAAGATTAACTGTCATAAAGTTATCTGCATAACAATTTTTCAGCATTTATGTTAATGTTAAATGGACTCAAGTTATGGATGAAGGTATTTACTATAGTCAATAGAATTTTATCAGCTTATTGAAGAAATTATCAGTTGGTTTTATTTGGCTCTTTATCTCTTAAAGTTTCATTTACGCAAGTCTTCTTCCCTTATTACTGCCGTGGATATCTAAGTAATTATTAAGTACAAGTAAATAATAATATCTCTGCTAAGTTCAATTCAATTTTAACTAAGTTTACAAGAAAGCTTTAACAAGAAAGTCAGCAGTCACGAGCAGTCTACCACTGGTCAAAGGAGCTGTCCAAGAGTTTGAACTAGAATGACTTCAGGGCGACTGCTCCAGTAGCCAAAACGGAACCACAACTACACGTTCAATAAAAGAAGGAAAGCTGACGTTTCCAGAAGTTTCCCCCAGACTGCTCGAAAAGCTCCAGTGATACAACTTCTCCAGTAGCAATGTTCAGTGGACTAGCACTTCCAAAACGTGCCTCTAGACTAGAGATGCCACGAATAGTGATTTGGCCGAATATTCGGTATTCGTGGCATCTCTACTCTAGACAGCCGAAACGTCGAAGCAAGGCATGCTTTCTTTTATTTCCCAAGTAATTCCCGGAGTTATTAATAATTCAAATAGTGAATCCACACTTGATGAGAAACATTTTATATGTCAATATTTATATCGCGTTGTTGTTATTTTCTAAAATCATGCTAGGACGGGCAATGCTAGACAATGCCCGTTCTGGCCCCCGGCTGCGGTCCTGCCTAGAACCCGTTTCGAGAATCACGCTTGAGAATGGAACGTGGAAAAAATCCACGCTCTCCGTCGGGGATCGAACCCGTTATCTCCAACACGCAGCCAAGCGCCCTTACTCATTCAGCTACAGGACCCACAAATAATTACTTTATGTCTTCTTATTCTGTCTTCCATTTTAAGTTAATCTTTAAAAAAATAGATTTATGCCCAAGTGCACCAAACTTCAATTAACTTTGACGGCTGCATTGTGGACGTAGCTAAAATTAGTGGGGGGTGCTGCTCCAGAAAAATTTTAGCCTTTGTTTTAAAATTGTGTGAAAGGAAACACACATATATAAAAAGAAATTTATCAAGTAAATAAATTTTCTTTTTATACATGTTTGTTTTCTTTAACACAATTTTAAAGCAAAGGCTAAAATTTTTCTGGAGCAGCACCCCCCACTAATTTTAGCTACGTCCACAATGCAGCCGTCAAAGTTAATCGAAGTTTGGTGCACTTGGGCGTTAGCCTACTATTTTCTGAAAAATCTGTTAGTTCTGTTACGAGAAAGAAACTATGTGAATTATATTAATTTTGAAAATTCCGGGGGAGGGAGGGAGCAAGGACCCTCCAACTCCCTTGTGCGGGAGCCCAATCTGTCTATGACGAAGAGAGATGCATTGAAGCAGGTCCGTAGGCAGAATTTTCTTTCGGGAGGGGCTGCTCATTCTTAGAAACAGTGCCTTGCGGTGGTCGCAATAGTAAGAATAGCACCACTTTGTGTCTTCCCGATGTCCTAATAGGCGAAAATTTTACATTGATATGACTAAAATTGAAATGAACTATACTTATAGTTCATGTGATTTCAACTGAGAGAGAGATTTTTCTTTGTTTAGATTTGAGCCCGTCCCCTCGGTTACTTGCCTGCATTGAAGCTTTCAATCAAGATAGAAAAAGAATAAAATGTAATAGAGAAGTTATAATCAAAATACAGTGCAACTTGGATAATTCGAAGCTGAAGGGACCACTACAAAACTTCGAATTATCCAAGACTTCGAATTAAACAAGTTACATCTTTTAACTTTAATTTCAGGTCCACTGAATGCTTGAAAAGATTATTCTGTCAATATTTATTCAGAAAGATCATGGTATGAAAGACTTAAACACTATATGTAAACAAAATAAGATTTATATTACGTAAGCTACAGTACATATTACATTCAATACAGAAAATTATAGTTTTTCAAAAAATTGTGCAATGTCTGATTGTTTTGTAGAATTCAGTCGCTTAAGGTTAGCAAAATTATCAAGCATGTTTAGTGAAAACAGCTTCACTTACGTTGGTTTGTCCTTCAATGAACCCACGAAATTCGGAGCTATCCCGTACTCGTTGGCGATTTGGCATTTCTTCTTCACACCCTTTTCCACCTCGCGAATGACGGCGACCTTTTCAGCGAACGTTAAATTCTTGTACACGCGTGGTTTACTGAAAGACACGGTGACACTGACAGCAGGAAGCTCGAATGGCGTCTGAAGCGTCACGTGTCGAACGGTGGCGGGAAGGGGATTTCAGTTGTCACGTGTCGAATTTCTTAACGATGAAACGCCGAAAAGTCGTTATGGTTCGAAATTTTTTATAAAAAACTTCGAATTAAGGAAGTTGAACTTCGAATTATCCACGATTTTTTAACATAAAAAATTCAAGGGACCAAGAGAAATCTTCGAATTAACCACGATTTCGAATTAAAGACGTTCGAATTATCCAAGTTGCACTGTATAATAAATAAATTTCTCAGACTATTACAGATAAGTGTAAATGCTGTTGTATTAAATAATGTTCCAGTTGTCGAAGGAGAAACATCAGTTGCCGGTACGTTAAGTTTAAAGCTCTCACAGTGTATGCTTCCATTTCTCAAATTGACATATATTTACTACCAATTATACTCTAAAAAAAACAACTTACCCATTTCTGCAGTTTAACAGTTAATTTTTCCGTAAATATTAATTACATTATATTAGATTAGAAACATATTTCACTACATGTAAAATAAATATATTTAAAAAATTTTGCAAAAATAATTTTGTAAAATAAAAATATTTTGGATATATTGATATTATCTGATGGTTAATATATCTAGTCTTAAATTAAAATTTACTATTCGAATACACTCATTATTCACTTTAATTTTTCAATTTTTCACAAATTATAATATATACAGTAATACCTTGAGATACGAGTGTCCCGACATACGAGTATTCCGAGATATTAGCAAGCCTTCGAGCAAATTTTTGCTTTGAGATACGAGCATACTTACAGACGCCAACACCCTGATAAATTGTCTACTGATCGTGCTTCGGCGCTTTTTGACGACACGTGCCATACTCATTTCCGTAACATTTTGAAAGGGAGACAGAAACAAATCTCCGTCGATAGGTATTTCGTTAAAGGCCTGCCCAAAATGAAAGTGAGGGTAGTCAGGAGAAATAAGTTAAGAAAAGTAAAGAATACAAATCGAAAAAAGCAAAAAAAAAAAAAAAAAATACTTAAGCTAAGTTAATTCTAAGTTTATGTAAGTTACGAAGTGTACGGAATCAAGTGTCTACGAACGGGCCAACTCTCTTCCCTCCTTCCCTCCGCACATGCCTCATTTAGCCACTATTATATCGTCTGTCAGTAAGAACTCATCATTAAAACCACATTTTATTTTATATCACAGGAATCCTTATATACTTTAATTTTTTTTGTGTGTATGTCTCTATAGCAATTGAAAACATGTTTGTTCCATTATTATTAGCACTAATGAGGGAGCTTTATAGAGGGCCAGAACGGATTAATTTTTTTTCTGTCATCTCTTTTGGGAAAAAATGATTTGAGTTACGAGCTCGGTCCTGGAACGGATTATGCTCGTATCTCAAGGTATTACTATATATACATACAGTAATACCTCGAATCACGAACGTCTCGGTCTACGAACATCATTGGCGAATAAATTTTGCTTCGGTTCACGAACACCCACGCACGGAGTGCATGGAGCGTAA
This sequence comes from Thereuonema tuberculata, assembly GCA_023159025.1. Classification (NCBI taxonomy): domain Eukaryota; kingdom Metazoa; phylum Arthropoda; class Chilopoda; order Scutigeromorpha; family Scutigeridae; genus Thereuonema; species Thereuonema tuberculata. The sequence goes on along the minus strand of JAFIDM010009631.1, from coordinate 268,000,617 downwards.
TGGACCATTTTCGCAAAATTCTCCAGCAAAGAAAAAGTCAAATTTCTCTGGATCGTCATTTTATACAATTACCAACTGCCTCTCCTTCGAAGGAGTAATCTTCCTACTCCATCCCCAGCAATTATCAACCACAAAAGTAAATTGTATATGTAGTGTAAAATTAGTTTTATTTTGGTAATTAAACTGCTTTCTTCTAATATTACTGTTATATTTATTTCCTTTCTGTATTATTTCCACACATAAAGCTATAACACGTTTTTTGTCCTAGAATTTTTTTTTAACATATTATTTGGATTTACATTAATTGCAATGGGAAAAATTGATTCGGATCACGAACTTTTCGGTTCACGAACAAGGTCAAGGAACGGATTATGTTCGTGAACCGAGGTATCTTTGTATGCATATATATATTTCATGGATATGTTTACAGGTAAATCGACATTCTACGATATTTTATTATTACTTTTTAGCAAAACTGGTTGCAACCCGTGAAATATTCACGGAAGTAAAGCAAATACCACATTTTTGAAATACCGTGAAATTTTATATAGCACCACAGCGCTGATCGAAAGACCATCGTTATACGATTCTTGATTTTTTAATGTCAACATGCTTTCCTGGCACTTTCGGCGAAATAAGTTAACCTCCTGCCCTAAAATAATAGGCTCCTCCAAATTGAGCCTATGAGAGAGTGCCCCACAATGCCTTACAGGGGCATAGGAATTATTTCTAGTTCATTTTGTTTTATTATTCACTAAATGAATAGATAAAAAAGTTTATACTAATTTGTTCATACTTTAGTATTCTTTTTTTAAAAAATACACTAATAAAATTAAAAATACACTTTAAAATATTCTCTCCCCACTTCGATGACAAACAAACGTACATCTGTTTTTTGCCTATTAATAGTATGATAACGCCAAAGAAATGTGATAGTTTGTCATGCTACAGATGTTAAGATCACAATCCTGAATGAACCATCGTAAAGCTTACGAACAAAAGTGACGTAGTAACTCTGGCAATTTTCTATTGATAATCGATTTTTCTTATCAATACATTGAATAATAATCAATACAAAAAAAATTGATTTTACATTAAAATCAAATAGTTTAGGTTATTGGGATTTTAAAGTCCGATTATTTATTTATTTAATAATTTGTTGTTATTATAACGAATATATTTAATTACAATAATAAAGCTGTTAATATTTAAGAGTTTTTATTGTGAAAACTTCATTTTACTATTATTATTACTTTAAGTTAAATTCGCGTAATTTAAAAATTTTATTAACATTATTATGTTTTATGCCAATATTCCGAACTTTTGATCATTTACAAATTTCGGAAAAAATATTTTCACTCCTTTCACATCGGCACTTGAAATTGTTTTGTTCTTTAAAATTTAAAGGTTGGAATATTGGCAAAATGTTGTGGACATTATTATAATTGGGAATAAGTAAATAAATGCAATGTCATCATGTCTTATAGAGAACATTGCTATTAAGTTCATTTGTAACTAAGTATAGATTCCTATTTTAGAAGTTTAAAACTATTTACTAGGATATTTAGCAAAGCACTTTTGATTCTCTTTTTAAATTAAAAAAGTAAATTAGGAAATGTAATATTTGATAAAATTGTTAATCGAAGATAATACAGAAGCAAACTCAAAAACAACTAAATAATCGAAATACATTTTCTGTATCGCCTTACGTAATAGTTAACGCAACACTATTTATTGAAGCGCTTTTAGTTTGTTTTGATGTTGACCTTGAGATCCAGAGGGCAGCAATATTCAAAATGGCGCCCAGCAAGAGAGTACCTGCGAGCTCGAAGTCTCCACTTTCGGCCAATTCAAACGTACAGAATTGGAATCGAGATGGGGACAAAAGTCGTGGTGGGAAGGGCACTCGGCCCTTGCCAGAACCCCTAAGTATCAAAGAGGCTCTGTTGATGCTTCTGTTGCATTTCTGTCGAAAAATTGTTTTCATTGAGATTCCCTATAAAATCGCTTTTTACACAACAGTCATCGTAATTGGATCTATCCTGTGCGATTTCTTTCCTCTTCCAAGAGGGTATTTCTCCCAGAAGAACAACTTTTTTAATGTTTATTTTGTAAAATTGGGAATGGCTTGGACAATTCTGTTCCTGGGTGCTTTTTCCGTGTTGTCAAGTCTCATTTACTGCTGCGGCGACAAACGCAAAGTTGGGAAACACACGAGTCGATTACTGGTAGCTGTGATCTGTTGGTATGTCTGGACTACGATTTTCGGCTACGTCGAAAGTGCGACAGGCATCTGCATGCACAAGGGCGAAAAGTTCTACAGCAAAACAGCCTGTTTGAAAAACGGCTTCCGTTGGTATGGCTTTGATATCTCGGGACACGCGTTTCTCTTAATTTACTGCAACCTGCTGATCATGGAGGAAGTCAAGCCAATGGTGTGTTGGGAAAAAATCAAGGAAATTATTCGTAACGAGGAATACGACGACGAGAGTCCCCTGAAGTGCCTTTCCGAAGAGCAGTTAATCAATGTGAAAACCGCGTATTGCGAATTTGGACGAATTGTTAAACTTTTGTTCATTGCACTCAGTGCATTAAGCCTGTTGTGGGATTTTATGCTGACTTGTACCGTTCTGTTTTTTCATTCAATGGCGCAGAAATTCACGGGCGGATTAATAGCAGTAATAACCTGGATGGTAACTTATCAGTTTTGGTACCAATTGGCCTGCTCTCCTGGACTTCCTGGCCAAGGACCTTTCAGATATAATGAAACAAAAACATCATTTCAAAGAATGAGATATTCGAGGCAATCTTCAATGAATAACAGCTTCGACAAAAATTAAAGAGGGTTAAACGGAACTCTATGACTTATTTAATAATTACAGAATGGCGTTTTTGTGTATTTAATATATTTTATTAATGGGTTTATTATTATATACCTTTAAAAAAATTAATGAAAAATAATTTCATATAGTTAAGTATTTGAAAGGAAATTTTTAGGTCTGATATTTTTGTGTTTGGATATCTTTTGAGTTTTTTAAGTTATTTAATAGCAAATATTAAGAATGGATATTTATTTTAAATAAGGTATTAAGCTGTGTTAATTTAATTATTATTTTATATTTTATTGAAACTATTGTTTGGGTTATAAGCAATCTTATATTATTTCCAAATTGTTAGGTCCTATTGGTGTCATTTATATTGAACAAGCAAAGAACTTTTGGTTGAGATAAAATTTCTATAAATATCGACAAAAATGGGGAAAAAGTAACAAAGCTACTTTAAATTTAAATAGATTCCATTTGTAAAGGATTGTTAGATCTCTTTCATATCTCCCTGTTTTTCCCCCAAATTACAGTGTATTCAATTGTTTTTGCTCATTTTATACTTCATTTTTCTCTACAGTATTCCTTATTGTCTTTTATATATTTAAAATTAAAATGAATTTTTTTTTTACAGTTCATCAGTCTGTGATGAGGAAGTTAAAGCACATGATTCGTATCAGTGCTTAAAATCTTGAAAGTACTTGATTTTCATTTTTTTTACTTCAAGGCCTTGAAAGAACTTGACTTTGATAACATTTTTTGGTACTTCAACAATCCTTGGAAAAATCTATCAATTCAATAAAATATCATTTTCTAGTAAATAAAGTAATAAATATCTTGCAAATCTTGTAATGGTTTGGTTAGCTTTTTTTTTTTTTTTTTTTTTTTTTTTTTGAGTGTGCTTGAAAATCTGTAGGTGCTATTCTTATAATCGCCATTCTCTCAAATAGTACTAAGCATCCATAGGTTGAGGAAAAAATATAAAAAAGATTGGACAGTAGATTTAATTTCATTTAATCGCAGTATAAACATAGTACTGAAAAAAGCTGTGAAATGAATTTCATTACTCAATCCTTGGAACAACTTAAATTGTTGTTTATTTTGCTTTGTTTCTCTTTTCCTGTTGCAACTTTAATTCTGTAATTCCTTTCTCTACAGGAAGTTAAACTTCTGTTGCTAACTCTTACTGACTTCAAGAATTGAGATGATGATCTGATGAAAAATTATTCATTCTAAGTTTTTAGCAATTATGGATTATTATTTAAAGTGTGTAAATATAATAAATATCATTATTTCAAGTGTGTAAATGTAACAGGACAGGGCTAAAAACATCATAGTACAAGTTTTACTAATCTAGTCACTTGATGTTTGCTTTTAAAGCATTTCCAAACATTTAATTTCAAATGTGACGATAATGTTTAAATGAGATAATGTTATTATCAGTGATGTAATGTTCAAGATAAAATTCAATGCAAAAGAAAAAAAAAGTAAATCATCACAGTTCATCTTCCTTAATCATACTATTTTTTTTTTTTTTTTAATAGGAATAAAAATAAATAAAGGCATTTAAAAGCATTAAAATTGCATTAAAGAACATTGAGAAATTTCTAGATGAAATTTTTAAATTTAACATTACTTAATATACTTTAGAAAATACTGTAGAAATAGCTTTAAGTTGAAGTGTCCCACTCAGTGGCCCTTGAGGTCGCGGGAGGTAATGCTCCCGGTATTCCGTGACCAGTGAGACTAAGTTGAGGTCGGGTGGTCAGTCCGACGCTCGCCCGCCTTTAACCCCGGAAAGAAATCCGGTACCCATTCAGCAGAGGACTGGGTAGACCCTAGGACCCGTTTGGAGGAGAACGGAGCGTGGAAAAAAAAACCATCCTCTGCTGAACCCTCCACTCCACCCTGCAGCCAATCGCCTTTACCCACTCGGCTACCAGGCCCATCTGTAAGTTTTGTATATATGCTGTAATACAGTTACAAGGCTCAGTTTTAGATAATGTTAAATGTGATAGTGATTTTAAGAACAGCTGACTGATGCAATTTCAGAGAAAATTTCTGTCTCGTTAGCTAGTTGTACAGTGGTGAAGTAGAGAATCGGGAGGAATAAGTCCGAGCACATTTTCATTTGTTATTGATACTTCAGAAATGATTTGATTTTAGTGACTATTTCATTCAGCTCGATCTTTAGATTATCCGTTGGATATCAGGCGAGTGCCAATGCATATAGACATACTCATCTGGAAATGTCCTATGATCAGATATCTCTCCAGCTTTTTGTGACTTAACGGTATTAAATCATATAGCTTTTATTCTGTAAAACAGTTTTTCCTTCACTTGTTTGTTGTTTGAGTATAGTTTCAAAATGTTTTTTTCTTATTGAACTACCTTGAATGTATTTTTCATTTTAATCTTTATTGCTAAAGAGCTATTTTCTTTTTCTTTTCACAGTTCTAGTTCTTTTATCATAAATTTCATTAAAATAAATCTGAAATACCAAAAAAGGATATAGTGGCATTACTGCATGCATCACTGAAACCTAATTTTTTGCATATAATATTGTAAATTCACTATGTAAATTTTTACATTGACTACCATTCTTCATTATTTGTTATAATAATAAATTTAGACTTCCAATGTTGTGACTTCTCTAAAAAGTTAGGCCTTTTTTTGCAGAAGAGAGAATGATATTTGCTGTAGTTTTCCCATTCACTACTGAAAGGCTTTGAGATCAGACCCATAAATTTTGTTCTAGCAGAAGTTCACTAAAACAGTCCAGGCGTCACTAGCTATTCTTTCACAGCAGAATTGTGAAAGTTCTGCAGCGTTCAATGTATAGTTGTTATTATCCATGCTAATAACTGTAAACTTTTTATCACTATTGATGCATCCTGTGCTTTATTATATTCTTTGATGACTAACAGACTACAATTAAAACCAGTTTAACCAAGAAATGCACTAGTCATAGTTTTCACAACTGTCATTTTTGAAAACTAATTAATTAAATTGTTTCTTCGTTAAATATTTAGTTTACATTGAATACCTCCTATCTTTAAGCCATTTTCTAACTAGCTTTTATAACTGGACATTTGTCTGTATCATCACCAGCAGAGTTTATTTTTTTCTCTTTCCTTTCAGTATGTGTGGTAGGTTATTCTTGTACCATAACATTATCTCTTTCTCTGGATGTTTTTTTTCTTACTTCCTCATTAGCATACGTAATGACACATTGATTGACTGTATTGCTGTTTTATCCATTGTATATAGAAACATATGAAAAGTCATTTGACAAATTCCTTCCTTCCTTGGTCTTTCTTCAGCCATTTCTTTTCTTGTCCGGTTGTGATTTTCTCTCTATTTCTTTTCCCCTTTTCTAAAAATAAATTGTCATCCCTCAAACCAGCTGTGGACTAGGGTAACTGAGCCTTTACATTCCACATAAGCATTTTTGAATGCATATCTTTCTGGTTTACCATTCTCCTTGAACAATTGTTTCAAACAGTCTACAAGTCTGCCTTATATAGACTTTCATCCATTTCATTTTATGACATTGAATTAATTTTACTATCAGTTCATGCATTCTATATTTGAACAGATCCTTCCATTTTTATAAGGATTATGTAAATTAACTTTTTGATATAGTCCTGAAGTTCTTGTACATTAAAGCTGGCATTTCAGTTTAACCACTTTAGACAATTGTAGACTTTTATTAATAATTTTTTTTTTTTTTTTTTTTCGAAACAAAGACATGTTAGAATTCAGGAAAATATTGAATTTAAAGACATCAATTATAATTCTTCCTATTGCAATAAAGCCAAAGTTGTTCCTGCCCCATAAAACCCAACTAAATTCTTTGTGAATCCGAGAGCTATAAACATTCTTTTTGTTGGACTTTGTTGTCTATTTGATCTGCTTTATAATATAGTCAGATATATGGCTGTTTCTTTAGTTCATCAGGGACATGGCTGTTCTTATGATTTCTTTTGCATCTTTGATCCTCTGCTACTTTTTAAAAGATTTTGATATGCATTGCGCTAATAAATTATGTTCAATTCGTGTTATTATTTCACTATTAGGCAACTATGATCTTTTATTTGTAAAATTTTGATAGGTCCATCAGAAGATTCTTGTTGAAATGACATCTAAATTTTTTCTGTTCTTTATAAGATCATAGTTCGTTTTTATTCCTAACATTTCTTACATTTAATTGAATAGGAATTAAAATGCCTTCAATCACAAACCTTTCTAAAAAGTCTTGGGTTATTTAGTATAATTAGGTTGAGCAACATTACCAATCTTACTTTAAGAATTATCCAACAATTTTGTTACTATCAAGTTTTATCAGAGCAAGTCTGTTTTATATTAGCAGTACTTTGGGTTTTTTTTTTTTTCTTTTAACTTAAGGCTAGTGGCTCTTGTCTCTTATCCAGTATATATACAAGATATTTTTATATAATAACTTTACTAATTCAGCAATTTTCAGTAGATTAAGCATATTTTTAAAAGATAAATTAGCATCCATTTCATTTACAATGATCTAAATGCCTATTACAACCATTTTCTTAAAAAAAAAAAAAAAATAATTAACACTCAGTGCATAACAAATGTCATATCACAATATTTTTAAAGTTTTCATAATGTTTTAATCTTAATCTGTCCATTGTATTTCACATTATATCTTTTCAAATATTTATCTCTAGAATTATTACAAACATTTTTATTTATAGTCAATGAGCTTCAGGGAAAGTTTATAAGAGTTATTTAACTGTTATTACAATAATTCCCAAATTGAACAGTTGTTCTGAAGTTTTCTACATTTTATTATTTATTTATTTTTGCCTCATTGGGCACTAGACAATAAGTTTTACCAGTTATCATAAAATAAACTCTTTTTTTTTTTTAATTATAAATAATTTTTATTATCTATTTATAATTGAAATTTTAGCATTACATTGGCAGCTGGTTTTTTTTAATACTCGTTATTAATCCATTAAGAAAAGATTTTTTTAGCCCTGGTAACAAAAGAATTTTTGTTGCATCCATAACATTTATTTTTGTTCCTATAATTTATTGACAGATTTTGTAATTGTTACATATTTGTTATGGCTATTTTTATTGAAGTTCTCTTTTTACTATTACAGATGTATGTTCAGTTCTTATATGGACACTGAATGAATATTATATATTCCTTTATAAAGTTAAAGGTGAAAAAAAAAAATGCCATATTAAAAAAAAAATAATAATAATTGTAAAATATATATTTATATATTTCATGACACTTACGGCATCTTATGACAATTTTTATTAACACTGATTTGAGAAACAATGTTCAGTGAAGATCACCAGAAGGTTTTGCAGATTCTTAGTATGGCTTTTGTTTGATATAGTATTGTATTTTTGTGTATAAATATAGATTGTGAAGACAACATTTTATTATTTACATTTTAGTTGTTTCATGTCAAAGTGCCATGTGATAGTTGATTGGTTTAATTTTTTTTTTGAAACAGAATGATTCTTGAATGAAATGACTTTTAATTAATTAATCATTTACTGTTGCACTAAAAACAATGTTGTTTTAAAATAAACAAACTCAGTTTCATGAATAAAAGTTTATTTAACTCTATGTTCAATTTTATTTATTTATTTAAACTTTTAAGTAAAGAATTTATTAATATAAATAAATTTGCGGAGTAAATATAAATTTTGTTGAAAAATTGAAGAGAGCAATGGTGTACCCTGCATCTCTTTGAATTCAAAGGAAATGTTTATCTGTAAATAAGGGATTTGGAATTTCCAAATCAATTATTTAGAATTAGCATTGTTTCGATATGATCTATTGAAATCTAGCTAAAGGCTTTATCATCAGAAACCCCTAGTTAGGCATTGGAGGCAAACACTTAGCCAAATGGCCTACCATTGGGGGGGGGGGGTGCTGGAAGTAAAGCTCCCAACATTTTATTGACCCTGGACTGCAGTGAGGTTGGGTGGTCAGCCCAATGCTCACCTGCCTTACCCTCTGGAAAGAAACCCAGTACCCACTCTACAGAGGACTGGGTGGACCCTAGGACCTGTCTGGAGGAGAATTTAGCATAGAAAAAAATCCCCTACATTCACCGAGGTCAGAGATTGAACCCGCCTTACCACTTGGATACTGGGCTTACTTCTAAATCAACTAATTTACTATGATTACTCAAAGATAGTTTTGTTTTCACAAGAACTGAAGCAAAAAAAAATTATTCACTTCATTTCCATTAGTTTCATCTTGATGTTTATTGTCAGTTAATAAAATAATAAATATTTTAATAATTTAAATAAAATAATGCCAACAATATTAATATTTGTAAATGGAAATACTTTCAAATGCAATTTTCTCTTAGTCTTAGCTACAGAAATTTTATGAATATTTGTTTTTCTTTTATTTGCATTTTTTTAATGTTGAAGAGAAATAGAGCTACAAAGAATTTTTGTTTTGCATTTGTGAAGAAAAACATATCACTTTCATTTTGGATAAGGACTGCAAAGATGCTTCGTTTTTTAAGAGAAGTCTCAGAGTATTGCATTATTTCGAAAATTTAATATAAACAAGTATTTTATTTGAGTTGTTTAAAAATTTCAATGGAAATGAATACATTTTTTTTTTTTTTACTTTTAACAAAAAATCAGTCAACAATTAAAGTAATACTAATTAAAAAAAGGTTTAATTAATACAGTCTTCGGGAAAATAAGTAAAAGTATTTTATTTTTTTTCATTTTATATGAAAGTTATTTAGGAATGTTGAGAGATGCATTTTAAAATATGCTTTTTTTTTTTTTCCTTTTAAGTTTTTTTTTTTGAGACCTTTTCATAGTTTGACACACATATCACGTTTTATTACCACCAATTCTGAATAAAAATTTGGAATATCCGCTTGGAATAACAATAATTCATATTAATATACTTATTGTGCTTATTTTACTGTACGTTAATTTAATTGCACTTTTAAATTCTTTGTTTAATAGAAAATGTACTGAAGTTGTCTGAAATAGATTCACTACTTTCGTAATAATTGAGCAATATCAGAATAATGATAAGAGATTGCTGTAATGGAACAATTTTAATGAAATGACAATATAAAGTTGTTGAAATCAATGAAAAAGAAAACAACTGAAATGAAGCAACTGCAAGCTTGAATTTCTGGCAAGAATACAAAAAAAAAAAGAATTTCTCAATGATTTGGCACATTTCCATGCTGATTAAAAGACTTAAGAAAGTTGAAGTCAATAAGTAATTAACTAAGAATGAATAGATTAACCTCATAAAAAAAAAAAAAACCAACCAACAGATTTTTAAAGCCAATTATTAATTTAAATTCAAAGTCACAATGGTTTAAGAAAGTGATTTTAATTATTTTTTTTTTGAGAGGAAGTTTTAAAGATTCACCTGGAACCTTGAAGTCGAACTTTAAGACTAGGTCAGTACAAGTGCTCAAATAAAAAAGTGTGGTAATTTGAAAGTGCAAATTGAGAAACAGTTAGTTTATATGTTCACTATTTGATTTCACACACAAAAATTTGTAACCATGAGAAACTTATTTAGGATTGGATTATTACTGCCAAAATATTATTAAGATTGTTATTACTATCAGAAAGAATTGCTTAATATATTTAGAAGAGTTAAAATACTTTTTTTCAATTGGGCAGCAGTTGGTTGAATATGGGGTCGTCCATTAATTACGTGAGGTGTTTTTTAAAAAATTTGGACCCCCCCCTCCCTCACGTGAGATTTTAAAACGTCAAAAAATTAAAAAAAGTTCAAAATGTTGTAATCTATTATAATACATATATTCTGTGAATTAAAAAGTTGACGTGAGATTTTCGTTGACCCCCCCCCTCCCCTTTTGACCTCACGTAATTAATGGACGACCCCTGTCATTGCTTAATATTATTTAGAAAGTTCGTCTCTTATTAGCTAATATTACATTCATGAGATATAATGAAACACTGACAGCAGTACATTAAAAAAAGAAAGAAATATTTTTTGTATGTATTATTGTGAATGCTAAGTAGCATTTTCTATCATTTGTTGTTGGACAGAAATGTAAGCATATTTTACAACAAATGCATCAAAATAATTAATACCCAATTAAAAAAAAAAAAAAAATCATGAAAATTGAAAGGAAGAGCATTTACCATTTGTTTTCTTCCTGTAACAGTAATAGCTTTATGCAAATTTACTTGTTTTATATGAAAAATATTTAATGGTAGAGAACTACTGTACTGGTGCTATTTCTTTTTTTTCTATTAAAAGTCAAGCCAGTAGTTTTTATTATTCTTATATGTATTAAATAAATCAATTTGTAAATATGTTGAAACCTAAACTATTGAGCCTCCAGCAGCTATAAAAAAAAAGTATTCAGTTTTATTTGGAGAATAAAGAGCAAAAATAATCTAATAAATTTAATGTATTATTTGTAACTGTGTGTTGTTTTTTATATATATTCCAGTAGGAAAGTATTAAATGAGGTCTGTGTGTGTGAGACTCTTTCCCAAACCCCTCTAATAACTTTTGAACTGCCAGATGGACCGTCTCAAAATTTGATTTGCACATTCAAAGACTAGAGTCTAACTTTTTTATGTTTGAATTCTTGGTACTTACATACTATTGGGACCCAATTTTATAATTGATTTCTGGTGCGTATTTTGAATCGTTAACCCTTCCAAGTGTGTAATAAAAACAGACATTTACGTTTTATCTGATATCGTTTGGGAAAAATAAACCAAAGCATTTTCCTTTTAATTAACACTAGGTTAGGTTAATGAAGGTGAGATCCTTTCCAGGATGTTTCGTTTGGAAATACGAAGGGAAAAAAAAAACACTTTCCGTTTCAAAATGACCAGTGGTATCATAAATAAAGACTATTTACCAAGATATGTTGAAAAAAAAAACCCAGAAAATAAATGAAAAGAAAATGCCATAAATCGATTATAAAAATGGATCCTGATAGTACATAAGTACCCAATTCTTTACCAAATGGGTCCTTGTCAAAAAATTAGCACAAGCAGGTGACAAAAATTTCCATAGAAAAGCATAGGAATCTAAACAATGAATATTAAATCCTTTTAACTAATCCATTGCACATGGTTTGATATGATTAAAATTAATCCAATTTAAATAATGTTAGTAAATAATGTTGATTTAATTTCATTAATTTCAAAAAATGGAAAATTTGTTCTGTTTTTATTCAGTAGATATTATAATTTGAAAAGAAATAAATATTATAAATTATAATGCTTACATTCACTTAGTTGTTTCACAACTTTAAAAAACAAAAATCATAAGTACGTTTTGAGGAAAGTAGGCTGTAACTTCTTTTGAAGTTCTCGCTATAGTTTACTAAAAGCATGCTGTTAGTCTTCTGTAATATCATATTAGTTTGAATTGAGTCTTTTTTTTCTTTTCTTTGTATGTGTATGGTATTTATAAGCAAAAGCTTTTAAATTTTATTTTGAAATTATTTTTTAAAACGGTATAAGGAAAATTAAAAATATAATACAAGGTATTTTTTTTTTTTTAATTCAGTGACAACCATTGTAAAACAACAACTAATAGAGGAATATTGTTATTGTTCTTCAAAGTAATTTTGCTCTGTAGTTACACATATTGGAAGGCATTTTGTGTTTTCAATCTAAGTCCGTTGTTTGTTCCTCAATAAACCCTGCACAATTGTTGAATTTGCATCCTATAAAGGCCCTCTTCAGCTTGGGAAATAGTTGGTAATCATAGGGCTTCAATCTGTAGAGTATGCAGGGTGGGGTAAAACAGTGGTTCCCTTTTGAGCAAAGTACAATGTCACCACAAATGATTGTTGAGCAGATGCTTTACCGTTGTGCAGAATCCAAGAATTTGTTTTGGAAGAGATGTGGTCTCTTACATCCTATGTCCTCATGTAGATGTATCAGAATGGACAGATACTTAGTGCCTCTGGTATATATTAATGATGGATCACACCGTGACTTGCTTTGGGGTCACAGTACATTTTTGTTGGTTGGTTCTCACCAGAAAATATTTACACCTTGGATTGTCGTTTCATTTGAGGATCGTATAGGAAGCACCAAGTTTCATTGCCCATTTCAATTTAGTTCAGTCAGATTTGTGTAATCGAATCTCAACAATCTCCATCCTGTAAATCTTCTGATGATTTGTGAGATGATAAGGCACAAATATTGTCGCATCTGAAGATCTTGTTTGATGGTCATGAAGTGTACTGAAAGCGAGATTTCATGTCCTGCCAGCTGTGTACAGTTCTGCTGTGGATTTTCCTGGATTGACGCTCATATGGACTCAACCTTAGCTGAGTTCTGACAGTAGGCCTACCAGGTCTCGCATCCTCCTGCAGTAAGTTCCATCCCTCGGAAAACTGCTTATGCTATTCAAATACCTTACTTCTGCTCAAAACACGCACTCTTAAGGCCCTTTGAATCTTCTTAAAAGTTTTGGTTGGGAAGACACCGAAGCATTGACCAAGTTCGAGCGAGGAACCTCAAATACTGACATGGTACTGTAATAACACAATAACAATAATAATAGTGCTTTTAATGATTTTACAAATACTTAAATCCATGTGTCCAACTGTTATGCTGCACATAGCAGTAGACTACTACTAGCATGAACTGACGAAGTTGTGAGGTTGTACTACACATCGTGTTAAAATAGGTTGTCCCAGAATTAAACCCATTTTTTTTTACTTAAAACTTCGTACAGATAAAACAGATAACATGAAAAAGATACTCAAATTTCATAGCAGTTATTTCAGATCAGGGATTTTTTTTTTTTTTTTTTCCAGTGCTAATGAGTATTAAATATTTTACCTCTAGGTACTTGACATTTTTCCAAGCAGAACAAAGGCATATGTGAAGTCAAATGCAAAATATTATACATGTGTTTCATTTTATGAAATAAATAGTTTCTGATCTAAGTAAAAAACCATACATTGTATTCAAAAGCCTGCTAAGATATTAAGCTTGCAAACTGAATTAGTCTACTATAGACATAAGTTGGGCTTGGAAAAAAAAAACTGAAGTATAACCACTTCAGATAGGCCAACAGATAACTGACTTTATAACAACTGATGGATAGTCCTGCACTTTAGATATCCTAAATTAGTATTTAATTAAGATTAGTAAACCAGTTTGATTAACTAGAAAAGTTTTTAAATAAGTCCATCGCCCTTCATCTCGTGTAGAAATTTCTTAATTATTTTATTAAATCAGTGAGATCTATGTGATTCAGAAAATTGCTTTTTAAAGAGTGACTGATGTAATGCAGTCAATATAATAAAAAATAAAATAAAATAGCATGAAATTTGATATATTAATATCCTATATCAAGCCATATATGATATTTCATATTTGATATCAATTTGTTTCTGTGTATTACTATATTAAGCATGGATTTCAAGGAATAATATATTTTTGATATGTTAGCCCTGAATCTGTTTAATAAGCTATAACTTTAATGATACATTTGCCAATAAATGTGAGCGCCCTATTGATTTTAGTACAAAATGGGCCCTTAGGTAAGGAGCCTGCAATTGAAAATCGCCATTATATAAGAATACACGTTGAAATCTAAAAATAAAATTACACTTTTAACGGTTTTGTTGAGAACTGTTATTTTTCCAGAATCCTTTCCCCGCTCCCAAATTATACAGAAACAAATTGTCATAACAACTATACATGGAAATTATGAAGTACAAACAAATAATATATCTGATTTGATGATGATTCATGTACAAATGAAGAAATTTCTTCAAATTCATTTCGGTTACTTATTCATGATTCAAGACATATTTCTAAGATTATAGTAATCAAAGCTTGTATAATTTCATATCTTATGTAGGAATCATCATCTCTTCAAAGATAGGCAATAACACTTAAATTCTAGCCATCAGTTCATGTCATGATCATTATCCTTGTATCTGTTCTTCCTTTGGGTTGTAATTCTATATTTGTTTATGAACCCCATTATCATTCATTCTTAGTAAATGTTTTCATTTCTCTCTATAATGTTGAATTTTTCAAGCATTGTAAATCTTTTAACTGTTTTCTGATTTCTTCATTTCTAATTATGTTTTCTGGTGTATCCTTTAATATATCTTAAAGTATTTTAATATCAACTACACTGTAATCAGTGCATTAAAATATTCACACCAGCTTCTAATTTAAAAGTTTATGTACACACCATTTTTATATTGGCCTAATTAACATAGGTGGAATTTGGGGGGGGGGGGGGGGGAAAAAAATAAAAGACAACAAGCATTATTCACTTTTAACTAATAAATTTGTCCTGAATTAAATTATCTACAAGTTACTTTCAGTGGTAATTTAAAATACTTTAAGGTTTGCGAGTGATTGGATTTTTTGGTTGATTTGTCTTCCAGAAAAGCTAGCCCTTCAGATCAGTAATAGAGGAAGTGGGGGGTGCCTTGAGCAATGATCAACATGTGGTACCATGGAAGAGAGGCAGCAAAATTTTGTGGGTTTTTTTTTTCTTTTCTGGTTGGAAGATACTTAGGGAAAATGATCAAAATGTCCGCCCAGGCGATCAGAATGCTGCAAAAATCTCCCAACTTTACCATTGCTTAAGACAATTGTAGAATGCAACATAATGTAAAACAATAATAGAACTTGTGAATAACATTATTATAATCAGCTGTCAAATTTTTAATTTCTATGAACCTATTTCTATTTGTCATCCTGACACTTTCATAGTAAAAGTAGATGAAAATTTACTCATAATGTAAAATGTCAATGTGTATGGATATAACAAAATTTTAATTTTTAAGAGAATCTGAAAATTAAACATTTTTTTTCCAGAGTTAACATTTTATTCAACAAGTAACGAAAAACAATTTTTGGTCCTTTAAAATAAGGAGATATCTACAAATCTCTTAAATATAAAAATTCTTGAAATTGATAATTGTTCAAATTGAAGAAAAAAAATTAATACCGATCATCTTTTTAACCCCAACTCAATTTTCACTATAATCTTATACACTAGTATATACAGGGTGTTTCAAAAATACACGGCATAATTTCAGGTATGTATTTCCCACATGTAGACAATCAAAATAGTTCATTACAACATATGTCCGGAAATGCTTCATTTCCGAGTTATGGCCTTCACAACATTGAAAATCACCGGAACGTTTTTCGTTCCGCCGGTCGTTGCCATTACAGAAGATGTTCAAAATGACCACCTCCTGCTTGAATACAGACCTCACATCGATGTCTCAATGACCTGCGAACACGATCCCACACTCCAGGAATGTTGCGTATGTCCTCAGAACGTGCCACAATTCGATTCCGAAGGGATTCCAAATCAGGCACCGGAGACGAATAAACCAATGATTTTAAATGGCCCCACAAGTAGAAATCGAGAGGGTTCAGATCAGGTGAGCGTGGAGGCCAAGCAATTGGGCCACCTCTACCTATCCATCGATCAGGAAACGTTCGATCCAAGTACCGGCGAGCCGTACGACTGAAGTGTGCAGGAGCGCCGTCATGCAAGAAGTGAGCGTGCTGACGATCGATCAGTGGAGTGTCGTCATAAACATGAGGTATGGTGTTTTCCAGGAAGTTTGTGTACGCCTGCCCCGTAAGTCTGTTTACAAGTACATGGGGTCCAACTAATCGATCACCAATGATACCGGCCCACATGTTGAGGGAGAACCGCACCTGGTGATGAGATACAACAGTTGCATTTGGGTTTTCATACGCCCATACATGCTGATTGTGGAAATTTGTTATGCCATCTCGTGTGAACTGTGCTTCATCTGTAAATAATACTAAGGCAGGAAAGTTCGGATTTGCAGCACACTGCTGCAAGAACCACTGACAGAACCTAACTCGTGCAGGGTAATCTGCTGGTGACAGCGCCTGTACACGTTGCAAATGATAAGGATACAATTGATGCTCTTTCAGCAGTCTCCAGAATCTCCTCCTGTTCTTCTGGAGTTGTAGACCTTGGTCGTCCCCTTCCCAATCCAGGAGAGTGAAATTTTCCATACTCGCACAGACGGTGATGGAGACTTACAAATGTCTTCCGATCTGGACATTGTCGCTGTGGGTACCTCTCCTGGTATAAACGACGAGCCAGCGCAGCATTGCCGTCTGCCTTACCGTACATGAAGTGCATCTCTGCCAGCTCCTGATTTGTGTACATGACACACAGTCGAACGCCAAACACACCACTGAATTTAACCTTCGCCTCGGAATGATCTGTCAGAGTGCCCTCTTAATGTGTCCTTTGACGGCAACGACCTGCGGAAAGAAAAACGTTCAATGAGACATCGATGTGAGGTCTGTATTCAAGCAGGAGGTGGTCATTTTGAACATCTTCTGTAATGGCAACGACCGGCGGAACGAAAAACGTTCCGGTGATTTTCAATGTTGTGAAGGCCATAACTCGGAAATGAAGCATTTCCAGACATATGTTGTAATGAACTATTTTGATTGTCTACATGTGGGAAATACATACCTGAAATTATGCCGTGTATTTTTGAAACACCCTGTATAATGGTAAAGTCAACGTTTCAAAGACAAAAAAAAAAAACTTAAAATAATTGTATAAGCTGAATTCAAAATATGACTTTTACATAAGCTGTCGCTGACATTTATGAATTGTAATAATTTCTCTTGAAAATTCAGTTCATTTAACTATTTTATTGTTTGTGGTAGTACAGTATTTATTTTTAGAAGATGTACAATTAGCCTTTAGTTTTTGTTGTGGAATTTTAAAAATATAAAGAAACTATATATACAATGACAGGAATGAAGGATAACAAAAATACAATCTTTTAGTAGATGGTAACATATGTTGGCCAAGTTAGAAAATATTCTAAAAAAAAACCACAGTGGTCAATCTGTGCAGGGATTATTTTGATTTTCAGTAAAGAAAAAGGAGAGTTGACTTATATATGCTGTGTATAGTAAATAAGGAGAGAATTTAAGTAATGCTTCGTATATTTTCCCATTTTACAATTTTTTTAATTAAAAAAAAATTAATAGCAAGTTACGAGATTCAAAATTTATTATTATATAAACCTACATTTCATGTTATTTAGTGAGATTTTGGCATTTCAAGACAAGTTAAAAAATAAAAACAAGAAAGCCATTGGAAACAGGAAAATAATTCTGTAAGAACATACTCAAAGGAGTATTTTGTTTCTGTATTTGTAAAACCAAGCATTTCAATAAAAGAAATGAAAATTTCATTAAGAATAAGGAAAAGAAAAATTTGCTTTATTTACAAACATTCTAAGAGCCTTATAAATGTATATCTCTGAAGTACAATAATGGAATGATTTTTAAACAGCTATGGAAAGACAGAACTGGCTCTTATTATTTTTTTCCTAAGAAATTAAAATTGAGGATAATTTTGAAAAAAATACATTCTGAAGTACTACTACTATTTTTTTTTCTTCTTATTTTAAGTAGACAATTGTTATGAGCCATTATTCTTCATTTTTTTTTATTTTTAACATGAATGTAGTCAATAAAAATTCAAAATTAATTTCTAAAACAAAGTTGATATTAAAAGTAAACATTGTCTAACATGAACTAAAAACAAAAAAAACGTCTGGAGTGGACAATGAGCTAAGTGGCACAAAATCTTGAATACCTTCTTATTTTGAATCAACAATTTTAATATCGTTAAACTACTATTAACAATTTATTAGGTGTTATTGTCACCAGCTAAGCTTACATTAAATCCGTTATCAAATACTGTCTTCTATTAATTACATAATCATTTTTTGTTTTATTATTTAAACTTTCGATAATACACAACTCCAGCTGCAATAGCAGCTAACAAAACAGCAGCTCCAATTATGAAGGGTGCTTTATGTTTTATCATCTCTACAGTATAAAGTACCTTTTCGTACGTGGGTACAGTTAAACAAGCTGTCCTGTACGATTCAAGCTGTTGCATCCTTTCAAAATAGGCAGCAACATGAGGTCTTCGATTTTTACCCCAGAAACGATGAGAAAGGCCAAGTAAATTTGATCGATGAAGAAGAACTACCAAAGATATATCAGCAACAGTGAACTGTTCACAGCAAAGCCAATACTTTGTTCCTTCTGAAATAAAACAATGAGAGGTTTGATTAAGAATGACAATTTTTCTTCTTAAAAATAAATATTGAAACACTAAATCTACTTTAAGGACTTATAATTACTGAATGTCATTAGTGTAATCTTGCACAATCAAGAAAATCAGCAGAATTGATTGATATATGCTTTAAAAAATGTTTGCTCAGTGATCTTGAAATCTGTGATGTGTAGATTCTAAGAAATGTTTTAGTTCAAAAACTTATACTGTTTCGTATTTGGTATCTTCAAAGTTAATTAAAGTATACCTCCATATAATAATCTGTTAATGCATTATGATAAAAAAAAGCTGCTTATGAAAGAAGCAAAGAACGAAAAAAATATAACGATTAACAAGGAGAAGCACTAATAATCTTTGGAGCAGACACAGTTTTATAAAGCATAATTAAAGTGTGTTAAATCTATCTCAAAATATCACACCTGTACATTCAATAGTGATAACTAGGGATGGACGGGATTGGATTTTTAGGTCGGGACGGGACGGGATTTTTTTTTCCCCTCCCAAAAATCGGGACGGGATTGTCCTTCCTTCAGTAAATGGGAAATAGTTGTTCGGGTTTTGAAACTTGATATGGATGACAATAATAATAACAAACAAAAACATTTTTATGTCTGTCGCTAGTCGAAATCACGAAGCCGTCCTCTGTTGTTAATTGGTTTCACCGGTCGATCTCTAACGCCATGACGAAAACACATAGTTGTTGATGTAATATTGGGAGGTAGAAGGAAAATAAATAGTCCAGAGTATTTCTCAATGATTTATTGTAGTCTACAGTTGCCAGGATTAATAATCCCAGCATTATTAAGCCTTTTGTTGAATTTAAATAAATCGCGAAATCCCGTCGTAAAGCAAATCCCGCCCGATAAACGGGATTGTAATTTTCCCGAAAATTTCCCGAAATATCGGGTCCCGTCCATCCCTAGTGATAACCAAGCAAGTTCTTAGAATGGGCATTCCTTTCGACCTCTGGTTGAGAGCATGACGTGATTTGGTTTTGTTGGGGGGCTTGAAACTATGATGCATATAAATAAAAGAAGAAAAAAAAGGTTAAGTATTCCCACTACATTTAGTGGGAATGCTTAAGTAGGCCCGTAGGGTCTAGCGAGGTAAGGTTCCTGGCGTCTGCTGACTAACAGGATTGAGTTGAGGTCAACTGGTCAGCCTTTTAACCCCAGGTAAAGAAACATGTCTGAAGGAGAAATCGACCTGGAAAAATCCCTGACCTCCATCAAGATCAGTGACCAAACCTGGTCTCTCCAGGCTGAAGTCAAACATCTTACCATTTAGTTACCAGACTCACAGATTATATAAATTCTTGGCTATATTTGGAAAAACAGTACTGCATTCTCCCCTACCTGAACAAGATGAACCTAGGGGACCTTGTGATAAATGCTGATTGGGGATCATAGATTATGAATGAATATACATCTACTTTTTGACAAATTTTCAAAACCTTATACTCATGCTATTTTTAGAGCTTTTGCCACAAACTTTTCAAAACAAAAGTAGAAATCTGTTAACGGTTTGGTGGTTTTTTTTTTTGGTTTTTTTTTTTTTTTGGGGGGGGGGCATGAAATCAAAGTTGTGATGTGGATAACTGCTGTAAATTCTGAGATTTTTAGATAAAATTTTTGTGGGTGCTAGATACCCTAAGGACTCGGCTGGTATTGTATTTCAGCCAAATCGGATCACCCGTTCCAAAATGACGATCAATACAAATTTCAACTTTTTGATATTTTTCCTACCTTCAAAACTTTATCTCCATGTTGTTTTTATAGCTTTTAGGGCGTTGGTGTTACTACAAATAAGTAACAACAAAGTCGACATCTGTTCAAGGGTTTTTAGGAGGCGGGACTTATAAGTGGAACGTGACCTCAAAGTTATGATGTGGATAACTGCTGTAAATTTGGAGCTTTTCAGTAAAACTGACCTTGACTTCAGATGGCTGAATATCAAATTTTATTATTAAAGTATTATTAACAAAAAGTATTCACAAATCTCAAGGTGGTTCACCTTTGGGAAATACACTTACCGTGATAGCTGAGTGAAATAAATATTTTGATCATATTTTCTTCATTTGTTTTTTTGTTTTTTTGTTTTTTTTTTTTTTTAGTTGAGTTACTAGGAGATGATGTGAAAAATTATAAAACTTAACAATTGTAATTCATTTTTTTTTTATTAAATTGAAAAGGTAGTATACTTTACCTTGTGCATGAGTAGCAAGTTCATCTTCTACTTCATTCAGAACATCATCTAACTGCTGGAGATTCTGAACCAATGTTTCTTTTTTCTCTTGTTCCATAGATCGAGTTTTTGAAAGATGAAGCTTCCTTTCATAATGCTCCTTCAGATCAGAATATTTCTTTGAATTCCCTTCAAGAACATGTAACCGTTGGCTTCTCAAACCTGAAATGTTGTTTATACATCTGAAGGAATATTTATACCTTTATTTTTTGTTTTTTACTTTGCAGATTTTGTTTTCTTAATATCACTTTCTTCCCTTGAAGTTTCTAGGTTGAGCCAGTGAGCCAATCTACAAATTTCAAGTATTTACTTGAAGTAACTTAGCTAGTTATTTGATTTTAATTACACAAAGCATGTTTGGCTAAGCTGCACCAAGAAAGGTAAACAATATTAAGAAAAAATATAAATAGTCAAAATGGTATATACATAAAATCAAAAATATCCTTCTATTGAACAAGATACATACAAAAGACCACTAAATCAAGAAAAAGAATAATACGATTAAAAGCAAAACCAACATAAAAATATTGTATAAAAGTATACAAAAATCATCAATAAAAATCTAAAAATTATAAAAAAGTTGGCAAAGGCCACATAGATAAATGAATCTTAAAACTTATGAGATTGGTTAAGATCATTGTCATTTAAAAGCAATGAAATATGGAATGGAAAACTGAATTTAGAAAGAGGATTAAAAACAGGACATTCAAAAGCTAAAATATAATGAATGGTTAAAACAACATGGCAATTAGAACACATGGGAGGCTGATCTTTAAGCAGTAAATATTAGTGTGTTATCTGATATCTGCGATGCAGAGACATGCTAAAAGAACACACACATTGGTTAACAGGACTATTAGGAATAGAAATGTGTGCATAGTACTGTAGAGATAAAGTTTACCAATGAAGATTTAGCAATGGCTGAATGCCTCTGCACACAAGCTTTGAACAGGAGAAGTGCAAAACGCACAGAGGCATAAACGGAGGGCCTAATAAGATGGGATATCAAGAATGCAAATGACAGGCAGCAGAGCAGAGCCATTTACAATGGAGCCATAATCTAATTATGATTGGATAAGGGCTTTGTAAATACGTAGTAAGACTAAGCGATCACTAGTATGAGAAAGCACTTTTAAGCAATTTAATTTTAAATACACTTTTTCTTAAGGTTCTGTAAGTATTGTTGAAAATTCATTTTGTTGTTCAATATAAGGCGAGTGAAATGCACACAGGCAGTCTTTGATTCAGAGAATGTAGAGTCAGTAGAAGCAGTCCAGTCTTGTAACCAATTCAAAGGTATTTGCAGCTGTCTTTCAATAAGACCTAAATTAACATAATTACAAGATATCTGTCAGTTGTCGACGTACGAGTTGTGGATAGATGGAGACAAAGCAGATGCGATTCCATTTATCTTTACAAAAAAAAGTGTAAAGTAACACCCTGAGGTATGCCTAATTCTTGAGCATAAGATGTGAAAAGAACTGATTCCAGACAAACTTGAAAGGCAAATTTAGAATGAAAATGGGAATGTGACCTGGAAGGCCATATCTGTCAAGATGGAAATTAAAAAAAATTCTTAACTTTCAAATATATTTATAATTTATAACAACTTCATAACATAATTAAAACTCCACAATTTTTCATTTCTCTTAACAAGAAACTTCATCAGGTGACAATATCTGAGGAAAGAAAACTAATTTCTCCTCCTCTATATTTTCTTCTATTGTTACGAATACATAATTTTGAATTAAACAAACAAATTTCTCGATATCTTATTACTATTCATTAGCATTAGTTTAACACAAAAATAATCTTTAGTCTAACACAAATCATTATTAATAATTAAATATCAATAATCTTCTTGCTAACTGAATAACAATTAACTAAATAATTTAATTAATTAAATAAAGAAACTAATATATTGGATGACAATCAGACTTCCTAAATTATATATATTTTTCTCTTTTTTTCAAGAACATTACATTCCAAATGATACATTCCTTACTTTTAAGAATTAATCCTTATTTATACAAGGCTTCGAATTTATTAAGCATGATTCCATCATCAGTCTCTCCTTTTCATCCTGAATCTCACAAATAATGTCTATTGTAGGATGTGGGTTGTTTGGTTCTAACCATAGAAAAAAATGTAGAGAAGGAGAAATAACTTTCTTTCCTCAAATATTAACACTAAGAGAAATGAAATATTGTGGATTAAAATAGGAGTTTTAATTAGATTATGAAGTTGTTTTATATGGAAATTAGATGCTCTCTATTAAGAAATGTAGTGTGAACACTGTCTTCCAGGCGTACAAGATGGTCAACAGCGGATCAGTGCTAGCAAAATTCACAATGCATAGAGATGAGATGACTGTTGCTTTCAAGATACACACAAGTAGTTGATTCACCATCTGTTCAAGTGTCTTGAACTCATGGCGAGTGCTATGAGGTAATAGCTATTCAGATCACTGCTGTCTTTGTCAGGTTTGGCAAAAGGTATGATAATGACTCAATGCCAATGATATGGAAATGCATGTTCCAGCCAAATTTTATTAAGAATAGAAAGAATGAAGTAGGTGATAAGTAACACAGCATTTCAGTCAGTGTGAAAGTGCAATCATGACTGCACCAATGATATTAATGGTGTTGGATTGAGCCATGACTTCAAGATGAAGTTGATCCAGTCAGCAGATTCATGTTTCCATTGGGGAAGACAAGAAGAAATAGCAAAAATAAGGGATTTCTTTCAGAATGACTGGAAAGACCTTCCATGAGAAATAGGGGATTGGTTAAGCCAGTGGCGTACCAACGCCTTTGGGGGCCCGGGGCGGGAGTTGTAGATGGGGCCCCCAGACTTGCTTTTACAACCAAAAAAAAAAAAAAGGAAATCTTGTGTGGAGGGGGCCTCCTAGTCTTGCTTTTACAACCAAAAAAAAGGAAATAAGCTGCTTGGTGGGGCCCCCTCCAAGGTGGGGGCCCGGGGCGGACCGCTTCCCCCGCCCCCTCCTTGGTACGCTACTGGGTTAAGCATAATCCAGTGCTAAATCGATTGCAGAGAACAAAATTGGCGAGGACATGAACTGCATAAATGCTCCTGCATTGAACATACAAAGATTATGTGAAACTAAAAGATCTTCAATAATAGTTTCTCTATTAAATATTTGTTGACGAAGAGCCCCAGACTGGAGAATGAGCATTACAATCTCCAACTAATAAAAAAGGAGTTGGCAGATATCTCATTATCTACAGATAATGAGATTGTCAATATCTGTAGGCGAAACAGGTGGATTGGGGGAAAGATACAGGTTACAGTAAATCTGCCTGCCAAAAGGCGAGCAGCAACAGCTTCCAAAAGAGTGGGAAATATAATTGGAGAGGATGGAGTATTGTGTAGAATGAGGAGACAAACTCCTTCTCCCTTATCAGTATACTGTATACTTATCAGATAGTGAGAAAACATGGAATAACCATGAAGAGTAAAAGTATCAGTCGCCAAAAGAAACGTTTCTTGAAGACATATACAGACAGGATGGTACTGTAAGGCTTTAACGTTGTTGATGTGGGAGCAAAGTCCTTTACAGTTCCAGTAGATGAAAGCTATATTTGAAATTAAAATTAAAAAATACTTGGATATTAGTGTGGAGGTGATGGTGTTGGCTGAAATGTAGAACAAATCATAGAGATATCCTCCTTATCTTATTCATAAAGCCATATCCTAAGAAATGTCTTTAACGACCAAGAAAAGGTAAACGTGAACGAATAAAAGGCTTATGTTGTGGCATGGCTGATCTCTTCTGCAAAAAGTTTAGTCCAGCTAGGGTAAAAGCTAGAACCCAAAGACACTGGCAACGACAAAACTATTGATTATGAAGTAGATTCAGTTAGAAATTGTGACAGAACTTGTGTGGTAGGAGTGATGAAGGTTTTAAAGAGAGCAAAGAAAGACTTGTGATGAGGACATGTGATGTCAGTCTGACAACAGATCGAAGACTTCTGTTTTGATTTTACAGCAAAAGATTTTTTTTTTTTGCCTCAGCTGTAATCACCTTCCAGGCTTCTGGATAGGAAAGAGAATGCTTAACATGAATGATCTGGATATCCTTTTCTTCTTTCCACTGAGAAAAAAAATCAGCAGTAGGCAGGATGATTTAAACAATTCATACATTTAACGGACATCTTTCAAGCTTCAGATTCCTGCAAAGCTCATCACACTTGGGGCAGTTTGTCTTGTCACTACAAGCTGCAGATCCATGTTGGCAATTAAAGCAATGTAATGGGGTTTGGTATATGAGGCCCACTCATATACCATGTAAACATCCTGCTTTAATGCTTATGTTGATAAGTCAAAGGTCAAGATGATTGTATAGGTAGGACCCTCCTGATTATTGCAAACATCTAAATCAGCTTCACAGATGAATCCTCTGCTTGAGTTCCAAGTTTTGTGCTTAGATGCAGATAATAAAAAATCACCCAGTCTTCAAATTCAGCATCTGTTGAATGACTCTAGAAAAAGGTATCTTGATCAATAATTCTCCAGATCACAGCAGCTTTATAGACTTTTTGGTGGAAGTTATAACCAGAAGTGCCTTGGAAATGAGAAATGGAGATGATATTGATAATGGCTTTTCAGGAGTTAAGAAAATAAAAGATAATGAAGACCTGATTACTAGTGCAAGTTTTAGAAAGTTGTTCATCAATAGTGTGGGAATTGCTTTCCAATGTTGTAAAGTTTAAAGAATCCATAAGAAAAAAAGAAAAACATTCAGAGTTCATGCTCCCAAGCCACCACAGAGCTCAATTAGGGGATGTCATGACAGCCAACAAAAATTTTATGGCTACCCTAGAAACACAAGAAACTATACCTAAACAGAACGCAGTTGACCCTAGCCTATTACCAAAATAGCAGGAGGCGACTAGCCGATCAATCTCAGTAGTACCACCTAAAGATCTCCTGTTTACCAAAAGTAGGAGCCGAAACAGTATGCCAGGATGCCCCTTTCCCAGGAACAGGTCTCCTTGCACGTCATTTAGGAACCAAGAAGATTATCCCATAGAAAAAGGAACCCTCCATGGGTGTTCCCCTCATTACATACAGGAACCCGCACCAAGGAATATAATGACTTTATTTTAGGTTTAATTTTCAAGCATTTCTCAATTTTTTAAGTTTTCTAATATGTATGTATTCAATGGAAAAACTGAGGCTTAAAAAAACAGTGTATTAGCAAAGCAATGAAAGAATATGGGGAAAATATTTCTACATCAATGAAGAAGAAAGCTAAATTTTGATAAACTTGTGCTGAGTATTTCAAAGTCATCAAGATTCTTCATGACTCCTTCTTCTGTAAGTACATTTTTTCTGCATATTCTTTTATTGTCTATTAGATAAATTTACAATCTACACCAACAAAATAATTATAGATTCTACACATAGCAACAAAGTTTGATAAATGAAAATAATGTCATTTCAGTACCAGTAGCACAATGTCACATTGCAAGACTATTTATCTGTAGAGTCTATTGGTTTGTGTTTCAATTTGTTTATCATGTATCTACTGGATTCCTACTTAGAATATCAAATCAACTGAGGCCGTGTAATTTTTTATTATTTTAATCATCGCCAGCTGTTAATATCCGATTTTGGGGTACAGACAGTGTTGGTCTGTCATCTGACAGAAAGATCTCATTCGTAAAGCCCTCTGCATACAGTCAAGCAAATAATTATAGCTGCAGCAAAGGCATATTACAGTTTTGTCAGGAAAACAGTGCTGTACCTCCTGGCACATAATTGAAGATGGTCATGAAAATTGAAAGGAACCAGACCAATATTCAAAAAGCTATCTGACTTTTAAAGTTATCTGGTCCAGCATTGTAAATAAAAATAATAATATAACTAAAAACTCCATTTTTTTTTAAAAAATAGGAGATTTGAAAAATATTTAAACTTCCATTAAATCATTAAAGATTTAATGTGTAGTGGTCTAAGCTAAGAACTAAGCTAAGATCAGTTTGTCAAACTAATTACCCATTCCTAATCAAAACGATAAATATAGAATTGTACCAAACATTACCTAAGTAATAATAATAATAAGGAATCAAAGTAATTTTAATTTCAGTTTACAAATGTCTTTTTTCATATAGACAGTGTGAATAACAGCTTCAACTCAGTACATACTTTCTTTTGAGACACTGAGGTACAAAGGATAGAATTTGGATCCATATCAAAGTGTTATCAGACATATGACCTATGCTAGAAACCGAATTCCTTTCAGAACATTAGACTGACATTAAAAATAAAAACAAAATGTCACAGCCATCCGTGCCTCTCTTCCTAAATACTGTTTAATTGGCATAAAGATACAATCATTAATCAACCTAACACTTTCATCAGTCGGAATATTGAAGAAGGCATCAAATATCTCAAAGCTAGTTCTTCTGCTTTCAACCTGAATTTAAGGCATAGGCCTAGATCATATTTGGAAATGGCTGTTCTTCCCTGCCTCTACAAACATCAGCTATCCCTCCTAAGTCCACCTTCCCTTCCTCCTTTTCCAAATGCTCTCAAGTGCTACCGACTCTCTCCATAAACTGTTGCGCTTATTCTTTTCTTTAGACCTGACTACGATTCCTGAAGTGAGATACGAAAAGCCTTGTCTCTTACATTCATTGTATGGGTTAAATCCCAGACACTTCATTTTCAGTGGGGCCAAAACAACTAGATTATGTAGTATATTCTATCCAAAGTCACAGAGCTAACTTTTACCATCTTACCTTTCTGGTAAATAGGCAATATTTTATGAAGCTTATTGTAAATTTAAACTATCATAAGTATTTTCTTAATTCCTAAAAAAATAAATAAAAAATAGCAGTAAATATTTTTTAATTACCTTTCATTCGTTTGATTATAAAGTTAGGTAATTTCAAATCTTTTGTAAATTCAGGATATGTAATGACTCCCATTGTCAAATTTTCAATGTCTATATTATTTAATAATTCTCTAAAATGTTTTACTTTCTGATTTTCTTCACTTCCTTTCAAAGGCAGCAAACGAGGCGTATCGCCTGAAACAAAAAAAAAAGGTTATTAATAACTTTTAAAAGATTTTAACTACACAGCATAAATAAATATTAACTTTAAAAATCAGTTATAGCAGTAGTATGTACAATAAATATCCCGAAAAGCATATTGTAAAGAAATTTAGATTTTATTTAGATTTAGATGTAGGAAGAATATTTATAAAGATGAATTATGTTAATGCCATTTTGTTACATTGCTTTGTTCCTTCTCATCATAATTGCATATAAATGGAGCTTTATATGCTATTGTATTGCTTTATATTGCTATTATATGCAATTGTAAATATGTGTGTCTGAGAAAACCTTAATTCGTGAAAGTGAGGGGAAAAAAAATCAATAATGAGTAAAAGAAGACTTATAGAGAATTGTTTGGGATGTTATATTTAGCTTCAGATGGATACAGAAATCCAATATTTGATGTAGTTGAATCAATAAGAATTCTAAGGAATCCTCAAGAATGCAAAGATGATCAGATGTATTTGTGATCTTAGCAAGCACACACTGCTTAACATACCACACACACTGCAAAAATCCATTCACTTGGCTATTTCCATCAGCTCAAGATGCATCTGAACATTGGCTTGAATGTCAGAGCTAGCTTGAATATTTGTCTTTTTTTCTTCTGTGTTTGTTTCTTTCTACAGGAATAATGTGGATTACCTTCCATGGTTACATAAGGTAGTAAGAAAGTAATTATTTGATTGACACGCTTGAACATTGATTCATTGCTTAAAAAAAAAAACAAAACAGCCAATTTGTATAAAATTTTCAAAAATTAAAAAAAAAAAAAATATTTAAAGTGCAGGAACAGAACACCAGCAATGCAGTCAAATACTGCCAAAATAAAAATGTTTCCATTACATTAAAAGTTTTAAAACTAACTCCAGATATGTCCTCGTCAAGTGTTGGGCAACATCCTAGGCTCTAGTTAAGAACTATGGATGGCTAACGAGGCTGTGATCCCCGAATTTAAAGTGGAAGGTATCGTGCCAATAGATGTGTGGCACTAAGGGGTAAATTAGTGGCAACACCCACAGTATTTAAACTACCTTTAAGCAGTGCCTTCCAGACAAATATGGGGATAGATGTCTGGTGACTGTTTTATTCCCCAGTTAAATATTCTCTTATGGAAAACCCAATAAAAGAAAAAAAACCTATGGTCGAGGACCCACAGAGGAACTCGAACGGTAAAGAAACACAAGGGAGCAATAAAACGACCTTGGAAACTGAACAAACTGAAAAGGTAACAATTGGTGGAAACTCTCAGGAAAAGAAAATTACTTCAGGTATCCAACGCCTGAACCTGGAAAAACAAACTTTCCGGGGCTCAGGGAAGGAAACTAAAGAAGCAAAGACAAATGGAAGTGAAAACCGGGAACTCTGAAGTACCGGAAAATACTTCCACAAAGCAGATAGCTACCAAGAGTGGGACCGGTAAAAGGCCTATCTCTGAGGATAGCAATCCCTCTCCTAGGGGAAAACCTGCAAAAAAACCTAAGGGCCCTAAAAACCCTTCATCCTACAGGGACTTTGCATCTGCCATTAAAATGGCGATTGCTCGTGTTAAATACCCTGATTATAAACTAACAGAGGAAGAAGCCAATGTCATTGAAAATGACATCCTCGGGGACTTTGACAAAATCATACCTGGGAGGCTAATCCTCAGTTTGAGGAAAGTAGATTTCTAGGCAGTTACCTGAGAGTAACATGCTCTAGTAAATCTACCAAAGAATGGTTAGAAAGTCTTTTTAAAGACTCAACTAAATATAAAGTTATGGAAGTTAAAGATCTTCCAAAACCAATTAAAGTATTAGTATGGATCCCAGGTTCACCGCAGCTAGGGATCCAAACTATCATCAAACAACTAGAGATACAGAACCAGGGAATGGAGGCTCATTAGTCATAGAACTGAAACCAAAGGACAAAAATTGGTCTTTGGTATTGAAGAAACATCTACTAAAAAATTAGCAGAATTAAATTACAAGCCTCACCTGAATTTAACCAGGGTCACCTTCAATATCCTGGGGAAAAAAGGAAAAGAGGCTAACACTGAGGAGAGTACAGGGATGGACTTAAAAAATCCAAAACCTGGTATCTCCTCTAAACTTTGAAAAACTTTTTTTTTGATTAATGAAAGTTAGTCAAGTTAACCCTACAACATAGCAAGGCAGCAACAGCTGCACTTTGCAAGTACATCCTAGAAGAAGCTGTAGATATCGTCGTCATCCAGGAACCTTGGTGTTACAAGGATAAGGTAAGAGGATTAGGAAACATTGGGGGAACTATTATTGCATGTTCAAACAATAAACCACGTACGTGTATATTTTTTTATTAAAAAGATCATTAAGTATTTCACTCTAACTGAATATTGCACCAATGATTTGGTAGCAATCAAGGTTATATATAATACAGTAAAACCTCGTTAAGTCGTCACTCAAGGGACCAAACATTTTTGACGACTTAAGCGGAGTGACGACTTAGGCGGAGTGGGAATTTTTGAAAAAACAAACAAAAAACACTGTAATACAGTATTTTCATTAATTGCTGTAGGATTTGGTGAGAAAAACAAGATTTTCAGAAATCAATACATGCAAATGAATGAATGGAAAATAAAAAAAAAAAAACTTGTATAGTTACCACATTTTAATCGTTTTAAAAGAAAGGCAATGTCTGTCTTTGAAACGTTCCAGCCAACCATTGCTGCCGCCGAAATCTTCAATGTTCAACTCCTTAGCAATTTCCATGGCTTTTTCTTTGAGAATCATGGCAGAAATCACCACATTTTGCGATCAGGCATGTTATAGCCATCGAACTAAAACCTCCCCTCGATCTCGTCAAACTTCGATTTCCTCATTCTCTATCTTTTGTCTTTGCAGTCAGCTTCTTCAATTACTTGTTTGGATGAAAGAATATCGTTTAATGTAGTCCTGGGAATATGATGTTCTTTGGCAAAAGCTGTTTTCGAAGCATTTGATTTTTCAAAAAGTGCAATTAAGTCTTTTTTTTCTTTAAAAGATAACGAGGTAAGTTTTCGTTTCCCTTGCATGTTAAAAACGTAATCGAACCACAAAATTGCAAGAGAAAAAAATAGCCCTTACAGCTGGGCTTACTGGCTACGAAATAAAGTCACACTCAGGAGCGGTCAAGAAAAACGTCTGCACTCGACAGAGTCACAGCGAGAAGTGTGCTTTGAATGATTAGCAGCGAGATTCCAAGAACCCAAATCCTCCAAAGGGGTAGGAAAGGAATGAAGTGACAGGCATGGTCGAAAATTCCCCGTAAAGGCTTGGCTTTCTTAAAGTGAAGGGGCGGGGCTGAAAAGACAACACAATGGCATGCAAAATGGAGAAGAAAGATGATTTTGGCCATTTTGAGGGTGACGAGTTATCCGGAGTAGAATTAAATTTGGTGACTGGTAAAGGAGGGTTATTTTACATTATTGTGTATGAGACCTTGTCGGGACCAAAGGAAAACGATGACTTACGGAGTGACGACTTAACGAGGTTTTACTGTAATAAGGAAAAACAGAGGGATGTTATAGTGACCTCTGCTTATTTCTCTTATGATTTACCTGAACCTCCACCTGCTGAAGAGTTTTTAAAACTTGTGAACATGGTGAAGGATAAAAAGGAAGAACTCATCACTGCAATTGATGCCAATGCACACCACATTATATGGGGGAGCAAAGACATTAATATCAGAGGAGAAAAACTTATAGAATTTATAATCACTTTTGATTTACAAATTCTTAATAATCGTAACACTCCTACATTTTTCAATAAAATTAGAGAGGAAGTTATAGATATTACCTTGGGTACACCATCTATTAGCACCAAGGTAAAAGTATCTAATGAGATGACTTTTTCAGACCATAAATACATTTGCTTTACCTTAGAAAATCAAGTTATTTTATTACCGATTTCTATAGAAACCCTAAAAATACTGACTGGGAATCTTACAAAAATGACCTTACAAATACTATTAGGTATTGCCCACAACGGATTAAATCTGTTGAAGAAATAGAGATAGTTGTTGACTTTGTGCAACAATCCATTATCTCTTCCCATAATGTGAATTGTCCTTTGAAAAGGCGAAAACTACCAAGACAAGTTTCTTGGTGGGATCAACAGCTGACAACTCTCAGGACTCACACTAGAAAGCTGTTCAATGCAGCTAAAAGAAACAATGAATGGAATGTATATAAACAATCACTCACTGAATATAATAAGAGCTTTGAGAAAAGCCAAAAGAAAATCATGGAGGAAGTACTGTGAGGAAATTTCAAATGTTCCTAATAGTTTAGACTCTACAAAATTTTAACAAAAGAACCAAATCTTAGATTAGGAACTTGTTACAAAAAGATGGAAGCTATACTGTCACTGGGGAAGAGACACTAAAAGGTTTTAACCAGTGTAACATTTCCCAGATTCTATCGAGATTGATTGGGACAGAGGCATAAGTCTGCAAAATTTAAACTTGGGGTCTCTCTTTAGAGCACTCAAGGAAAATTGGCAGACTGTCCATCTGACCGTTGATCAGTCAAAGATAGAATGGGCACTATCAACCTTCAAACCTTTTAAAACAGCTGGATTAGATCAAATCTTTCCAGCCCTCCTACAAAAAGGAATAAGCTTTCTTGCTACATCTCTTTGTAATATATTTAGAGCAAGCCTAGCACTGGAATATTTTCCATCTCAATGGAGATCAGTCAAGGTTGTTTTTAGGCTTCTGAAAGACGCCTTATATCCCCGGTTTTTCTGTCTGTGGACACATATCCCACAATGTTTCGCAACGGCTTCTGTTAGCTCAGTTGTAGGTGGCCAGTTAGCTCAGTTGGTTAGAGCGTTGTGCTAATAACGCGAAGGTCGTGGGTTCGATCCCCTCATGGGCATTTTTTTTTTTTTTCATTTTTTCTTCTTCATTTTTTTCTCCCCATTTTAAATCTTTTCACAGTTTCTCAAGTTTTTTTTTTTTAAATCATTATTAGGAATTCAGTGTATTAACAAGGTTTGAGTTAAGAATGACGATTATTCTTATAAATAGGGGTGTGTAAGATAGCATGGGGTCGCAAACAGACTCGTTTGAGCATTTTCTAGACCACCCCGGCACAGTCTATTCTAAAGTAAAGGTGACTCAGAAGCCGTTGAGAAGCACTGTGATTGGTTTACTAATCACTATCCCTACCTTGTTATTCCTAAGCCAGGACGACCTTCTTATGTCAATGCCAAAGCTTTTAGACCAATTAGCTTAATATCTTTTCTTTTGAAAACTATGGAAAAACTAATTGATAAACATATTAGGGAAGGTGTACTTAAGAATTTTCCAATATATCCAAACCAATATGCCTATCAAGTTGGAAAATCAACTGAGGCGCTTCTTCATAGCCTAGTCTCTATTATTGAAACCACACTTGAAAATAGCTCTTGCAGCTTTCCTTGATATTGAAGGAGCCTTTGATAATACATCCTTCTTCTCCATAGATAGGGCTGCCCAAAAACATGGTATTGATTCAGCCACTTGTGGATGGATAAATTATATGTTGAAAAGCAGAACTATTCATACTTCCATTTATGAAGGTCCCTTACAAGTCTCGGTGACCAGAGGATGTCCACAGGGAGGGGTTCTTTCACCTCTCTTGTGGAGTCTGGTGGTTGAAGAGCTTATTGAGGGATTAATAAAGTAAGGACTTTATACCCAGGGATTTGAAGACGACATTGGGATAATTGTAAGGGGAAAAATTCCCTAACGTCATTTCGGATCTGATGCAAAATGCACTAAGTATTGTTGAAAATTGGTGTGATAATATTAAATTATCCGTTAATCCCAATAAAATGATTCTTGTTCCTTTTACCAAAAAGAGGAATTTAATGGGCTTTAAAGAACCCATTTTATATAACAAGAATATCAAATTATCCAAGGAAGTTAAATATCTAGGTATTCCTTTAAATTCAAAACTAACTTGGAATACTCATATTAATAAAACTATCAATAAAGCATACATTGCCTTCTGGTCATGTAGAAATGCTATTGGAAAAACATGGGGGTTAAAACCAAGTGTAGTCTTTTGGATTTACACAATGGTTATTAAACCCATTATACTATATGCAGCCATAGACTGGTGGACTAAAGGCAAACTGGTAACAACCAGGAACAAATTGAACACCTTACAAAGCCTAGCATGTATGGACATTACTGGGGCTATGAGAACAACCCCTACTGCCAGTATGGAGATCCTTCTTGATCTACCCCCTCTTCACTTGGCACTTGAAGCAGAGGCAAGAGCGACCATACATAGATTAAAAATTAATAACCTGTGAAAATCACATTTTTGTAATATGGGACATGCAGCTTTAACTAATAAAATGATACCTAAAATTTTCTTTACTAAACTTTTCTGCATTACCATTCCTAGCCAAGAAGAATGGAATAATAACAAAAAACACACTGATGTCAATGGAATTATCTGGTTCACAGATGGATCTAAACAAAGTGGGAAAACAGGAGCTGGAATTTGAGGAATGAAACCAAGAAAAGACATTAGCCTTAGCCTAGAAATCTACTCAACAGTATTCCAAACTGAAACATATGCCATTTTACAATGTGCTTATGAAAATATAAATCGTAACTATAAAAACAGGAACATTTATAAGTCAGGCAACTCTCAAAGCCCTGAATTCTTCCAATACTAATTCAAAACTAGTATGGGAATGTAAACAAATCCTTAATAGTCTTGCTGAACATAACTGGGTAAATCTAGTATGGGTACCAGACACAAAGGGATTGAAGGTAACAAGCTAGCAGAAAAACTAGCAAAAAAGGAGCTGAAACCTCATTCTTCAGTCCAGAACCAGTTTGTGGAATCTCTGATGACTACTAAAACTGCCATTTGGGACTGGGTAAGGAGACAGCAAAAGACCTACTGGAATAATCTTCCAGGACAGAAACACTCAAAGCTCTTCATTAATGAGCCTTTAAGAAAAAGGGCCATGGAACTTATTAAACTAAATAAGAACCAGACTACAATACTGACAGGACTTTTTACAGGTCACTGCCATCTAATGAAAGACCTTTTTAATATAGGGTCATTCCACGTCAGATCACCATCACAGATTTTTAGAAAATTTATTTGCATGTAAAGGGTCATAAGATAATACATTCTGCAAAATATGGGATTTTTTGGTTAAATATTTCATTATTATCGTTGAGGTGAGAGTTAGACCTGCAAACACATTATCATTGACTAATTTCTCCAGTATCAATGCCGTTAGCTCCGCAGAAAATATCAATCTCAATTATCAAAAATAGGGAAATATCAAAAATCTCTCATACATCTTCTTGAAATCGACGAGCAACGTTAAGAATAATTTCCCTACTTGATTTTTGAGACCTTTTCCTCGTCGAAATGTAGAATGTGAATCCAACGACTGCCATTTTCTCTTACATTTGAATGTGACCGACAGGTCAGGAAAGGTAAATCTATCATCTGCTTTGCATTCTGGGAGGATCATTTCTCGCCGCGATCACTGTAATAGATATGAATTTTTGAAGGTTTTTTTTTTTTTGATGCCATGCCCCTTTTTTGAATATCTCATCTCCTAATCAATCAAATGGAAACAAATTTGTTTTCCCCATGTATTTTTTTATGTCAAACCGAAAAATTTCAATGACATTAGTCTAAGACTAATATTAGTATAGTAGTAATCAGCATGTAAGCATTTCGGAAAAAATTTAAATGGCCGTGTGGGACAACATTTAAAAATTTGAAATTTTAACTCAAGTCTAAAAAAGGTCTAAAATAACTAACTCTAATTGTGTTTTGCTCCTGAGCTTGGAAAAAAAATCGCAAAGTTGGTATTTTTTTCGAATCGCGTAAAGAAATATGCAACAATTATTACTTTGTCACTGCATACTTATTTAGTAAATTCAAATTACCCTTGTCATAGTTCATTCAAGTAAATTAGTAAATTCAAGTTACCCATCACTTTAGTCATAGCTATGCAAGCAGTAACTCTCACTTATAGCCAGGTAAAATCCATATTTTCAAACTGATTCAAACTGAATATAGTTTGAAAATATGGCGATTCAAAAAGAAAATTCAATCCCGATGCTAGGCAGCGTAATAATCCAAAATATTATTGAAAAAATACAAGTCTTCAATTTCTTTAATATAAGTGTTTTACAGAGGTGTAACGTATAATATTTTAATATTTTAATTTTTTAAAATACTAAACAACTGTTATTATACAGTGAGTTCCATAAATTTCAAAATTATTAACTAATAGTTATTCAGGACAAAATATCTAAAGCATCCATTTTTTTTTCTCGCTTTCTTTTCAAAATAGTTTCCGTATTTTTCATTTTGAATCATACAATTGTACAATCATATAATTTATTTTAGTGAAATTTCTGTAGGAAACTCAACCCTTAAAACCGAGTGAAAGTACCCGGGTCAAACAGAAAGTAAGTCATTCCCGCCCTTTCCACAATTGTATGATTCATAACCAAAAATACGGAAACTATTTTGAAAAGAAAGCAAGAAAAAAAATGGGTGCTTTAGATATTTTGTCCTGAATAACTATTAGTTAATAATTTTGAAATTTGTAGAACTCACTGTATTATAACAGTAGTTTAGTATTTTAATTTTTTATTGTCAGAAAAAATTAATTTTTATTGAAAATATTATATGTTACACCTCTGTAAAACACTTATATTAAAGAAAATGAAGACTTGTATTTTTTCAATAACATTTTGGATTAGCATCGAGATTGAAACGGGTGATTTTTCTGTTTGAATCGCCGTATTTTCAAACTATATTCAGTTTGAATCAGTTTGAAAATATGGATTTTACCTGGCTAAAAGTGAGAGTTACTGCTTACATAGCTATGACTAAAGCAAGGGTAACTTGAATTTACTAAATAAATATACAGTGACAAAGTAATAACTGTTGGATATTTCTTTACACAATTCGAAAAGAATACCAACTTTGCGATTTTTTTTCCAAGCTCAGGAGCAAAACACCATCTTGATTATTTTTTTCCAGTTACTTTAGACCTTTCTTAGACTTGGGTTAAAATCTCAAATTTTTAAATGTTGTCCGACATGGCCATTTAATTTTTTTCCAAAATGCTTACATGCTTTCAATTACTATAAAACTATTAGTCCTAGACTAATTTCGTTTTAAGTTTTTGGATTCGGCATAAAAAAATACATGGGGAAACAAATTAGGTTCCATTTGATTGATTAGGAGATGAGATCTTCAAGAAAATACGTCAAAAATGGGCAGAGCACAAAACAAAAAAAACAAAAACCTTCAAAAATTCATGTCTCGGCAAATATTTAACCAAAAAATCCCATATTTTGCAGAATGTGCTACCTTATGACTCTTAACATGCAAATAAATTTTCATAAAAATCGGTGATGGTGTGGTGAACTCATCAGGTGATCTGATGTGGAATGACCCTATACGGATAGTTTCAAATTCTACTTGCAGAAGATGTGGACAAGCTGATGAAACAGCACTACACATCTTTTGTGAGTGTGAGGCGCTTGTGAGCACCAGACACAATTTGATAGGAATGGGTTTTCCCAATCCTTCAAACTATTTGTCACTACCCCTGCATAAAACACTACAGATAGGTAAAATCTTAGTACTTATGCAGATTTAAATGACATTGGGACACACAATAGGCCTTTTGAGGCCGCAGTATAAGGGATTTTAATAAAAAGTACTTCCATTCCATGTTATGTTATAACTCCAGATATATTTCTTAAAAATTAAACTTACCATTGCTAAAATTATCTTCAAGGTAATCTATAATTCTTGCAGAATCTGGAATAACTTTTACTCCATCAGAAAGAACTGGAACTTCACCTTTTGGGTTCAAACGCATAAATGTAGGTTCGTATTGCTCAAATTTTGGCAACTGAATGATATGACTGCGAAACTTCAATTTCTTCTCAAGAAGTGCTATAACAACCTATAAAATATTTTCAACAAATAGTAATTATAAAAATTTTGAAATCAGTCAATCTCAATTTTCAGTTGTAAAGAATTTACAATTAAATTAATGTATATTATAAGTATTTACAATGGCCAACAGAAATGTTACAAAAAGTTGTTATAACAAAATATTTAAATTTGATAGTTATTTTCAGAAACAAGACTGGTTTAATCTGTTCCAGATATGTGTCAAGTTCCATGTAAAATGAAAATTCTTCTGAATTAACTGTCCGATCCTACGGAATCACTAATATGTACAATTAAGTTTACTTTATTTCAGAAGAATTTCTGTATTTCATTAAGTGAATTTTAAATTAAATCACTACATTAAATTCTCTAATTAATTTTAATAAGTATTTGATAAATGTGCAAAACTCGACTAATTTGAATTCTTTTATACATTATTAACCAACTTTAAATTACAATTTAAAAAGTTCAATGAGTATATAGCCTGCAAATTAATAAGTGTGTTGTATTATAAATCAGTTCTAGGATAGTGCATTGAAAGCATATACTCTTGTCACTAACAACATACTGAGAACTAGGGTCAGGATTCATATGCAAATGCATATTTTTACTGGCTAATTGAAAGTCGTACAAAAACATTTTTATACATGTTTTGAATGTTTCTGATGACGAATATGCAAAGTTAATTGTGCATTTTTTTTTTTTTTTTTGCATATTTGAGGTGGCACTGCATATAATAGATTACTGTGCATATTTTCAGGCTTTCATTGCATAAACCCCCAAATTTGCATATTTTCAAAAAAAAAAAAAAAAAAAATTAGGATTCTGGATTTCTTTGATTGTCATCACTATATTTTTTTTGTTGACTGTACTCGATGACTGGATATTAACCCCTCCATGCTGCTGTTCCACTTGTCCTTGTCTTGGGAAGGGAGAACACTTGACTAAAGATTATCCCGTCCGTTTTTTTCAGGGAATCACCGCTTTTGTATTTTGCTGCCTAAGAAAATAGGTCCAACTTGCCAGCTTAGCAAAGTATTGTCAGATGCGAAATAAAACATTCTAAATATGAAATTTCATTTTTCTAAAGGAATTCAATTACAATCTGCCTTTTCGTTAGGCAATAAGATTTGTATTTATTCTCCGCCAATCAAAATGCATTAAAATCAAAACAAACAAGATGGCGACTAACGATAGTTTTCTAAACAGGATTTCTGAAGGATCTCATACGAGCGAAAAGACCAAATGCAGTGGAACCCTGCCATTTGTTCACCTCTATACTCATACAACTCCGCATTCTTCTAACTTTTTCTAATAAAATTCAACTTCTGAGTTGACTCATGTTGGCTCTTGTTCGCCAAGCATTTTTAGCAAACGTAAAACGTTGTGTTATTTTATTGCTACTCTTGGTTGTTTTTAAATATTTTCATTGAAAATAAGTTTAATCATGTGTCCAAAAAAGATTAGTGATTCAACCAAGCCTAAAAAGAAAGCAGGTGAGAACAACAATTGAACTGAAAAAAAAAAAAAAAAAAAGAACTTGTGTTCTTTCTTGTTGAAAGTAGAACTCGTGTATCGGACCTGACCACTCAATACAGATTTTATGCATGAATTTTTGCATTAAATATTATTATTATAGAGGTTTAAATAAGAATCATCTGGGGTCTGGAACGATTTAATCCAATTTACATAATTTCCTATAGTAAAAATTAAATCAACATTCGTACAAATCACAATTCGAACAGCCTCCTGGGACGAATTGTGTACAAATTAGCCAGGTTCCACTGTATATGCTAATGAATATTTATTGATGTTCATTTTATATCCTCACTGATATGAACTTACAAAAATAAAAAAATATTTTTTTTTACTGAATATCAACAGTTTATTTCCTTTCCCTAGTCATGCGAACTTACAAAATTAAAAAAATATATTATTTTCACTGAATATCAACATTTCATTTCATATTCCAACAAATGTGAACTTTAAAAAAAAAAAAAAAAAAATAATATCTATTATACAAGAAAAAATTAAGATATTTTCACAGCAAATCAACAAGACGTGGAAAAATTTCATAAAGCAAACTACAACAGTAGTAGAAATTTTTAGGAAATTGATAATATAACAGAGGATGAAATCCAAAACTTTGTAATTGAAATTGGCAACCACTGATAATGAAATGTAAAAAATATAATCACACATTTCAATAAGAATTCAATGTCCACTGAACATCAACACAGTTCATTTCATAACTACAATTTGAAGGAGCCAACTTACAAAAAATAAATAATAATAAGCTTCCATTTCTACTATACATTAATAATCCATTTGATAACTTAAATCAAGTAATGTGAACTTACAAAAGTAAAAAATTATAATGTTCACTAAATACCAACAGTTCATTTCACATCCCCACTCATTGAAAACTTACAAAAATAAATAAAAAAAATACCATTTTCACTGAATATCAACAGTTCATTTCATATTCCCACTCATGTTAACTTTAAAAAAATATGATTGTCACTGAATATCAACAGTTCATTTCAGAACTGGAGAGTAAACTTAATGAAAAAAATTAATACCTATTATACAAGAAGAAAAAAAATATATATATATATATTTTCTTTTCTAATAAAGAAAATAGACACCACAGGTCTGCAAAAAAAAAATTTTTCCAGCTGCATGGGATATTTTTGTCGAATTATATGTTTTAAAGGTTGCAGATTCTAAAAAATGACTTCCATAACATCCCATCACGTATAGGTTTTTTGCATAATAAAAACACTTATTTATTACAATGAACTAAATATATTATATTTTCTTACAACTAATCAAAAAATTGTTTGATATTTATACATAATTTTAGGTCTACTCTTTTTTTTCTTATGAAACCTTTTCTTCTTCTCTGAACTCGTTTCCGATTTCCTTATCTGGTTTCTCGATTGAGCATCCAAGACATCCCATTTTCCTTATAACGTCTTTCGATATCACGCCCTGTTCTTCACTGTAGGCTCCCAAGTTTTCGGGAAAATAGTCAATGTGGGAGTGTAAGAAATGAACTTTTAAGCTCATCTTGCATCCTTGAGCTTCATAAGCTGCCAGCATGCATTGTACAATGGTTTTGTAGTCAGGGTCCTTAGTATTCCCCCAAAACTTGTGCACTACATTCTTAAAAAGAGTCCCATGCTTCTTTTTCCTTCTCTCTCTCTGTTTCCAAAAAGAGGGGATCAGATAAAAGTTTTCTTATGTCGAGGCCAGTGAAAACTCCCTCTTTTAACTTGGCTTCAGACAGTTTCGGGAACTTGGAAACAGATATCTGAAACAATCCCCATCTCTTGGCAGTGATTTGATAAACTGCTTTATGAGCAACAATTTCATATGGAGAGGTGGTAATAACACATTTTCTGGTGGAACCAAGGTCATATTGATGACGTTTTTCTCACCGGGGGTTAAACTGTCTCTTGGTGGCCTATTAGTTTTTGTCCAGTGCAGCTGTCTGGCTCTACTATCCCATAGTAGAAAGAAAGCAAGGATATTTTGTATAACCTCCCGGCTGACACAACAACATGGTTAGTATTGTGAAATCTTCACAAACCATCCACTGATGCTCTTGATATTTGATTTTCTCAAGAATCGTAGTCAAATCATTAGTTTTCTACCATATGAACAGAGTGTCCCATGGGCAGAGATGCATTTCCATTATGCAGCAAGACTGCTTTAAGGCTAGTTTTAGACGAATCAATGAATATGTGCCATTCTGATGAATCATATTCTATTTCAAAGCACTTCATGAACCCATGAACATCATTACAATAAACCAGATTTCTCTCTTTGGAGAAAACCTGAGTAAATTCTCTCTCTCGATGCCTGTGCCACTAAAATGAGGTCCCAGATGACAGCAGGTTTTTGTTTTTTTAGCCTTGATCCCAGCAATTCGGCTGCATCTTTTGAAAGACCTGTCTCTTTCTAGGTCGTTGAGCTCACTCAGAGAAAACAGTTGAGGTCCCTCGTCAACAGGAAAATCTGAGCTAGATTCGTCCTGGAAAGCTAATGTGTCGAGTCCTCTGACTCACTCAGGATGTCATCTAAATTAGAAGGTGGCTGTGGAACTGGTATTTCAGAACCATGGGACACTAGATGAATAGCTGAGTCAAGGTTAGGGTAAGATATTTTTTTTAATTTTCTGTATTAATTCCTTTCACATCTACCGAACAAAGTAGCAGTCGGTTGTGTCATTTTTTCTGTTCATGCCAAAACAAAATGAGTTTTTCTTACACTTAAACCACAAACGAAGATCTTCCTCGCATCTTCTGCACATGTTATGCGGAGCCCATGCTTTGTCTTGATCTCCGAGTTTCAATTTAAATATGCAAAATAAACTTTCTTCACAAACACACTTATGTTTCTTTGTTGACTTTTCACTGTGTATTCGCCATAACATAACAGAAGCTGTCAGGAGAAATTGCACAACCTCTGCGAGCCATATTCCAGAAATAAAAACACAAGCACAGTAGCGTTAAAATGCTGGATATAAACTAAGTGTGGTATTAGATGGTCAGCAAGATCCTGAACTTATTTAGCTTGTTAAAACATGATCTAATCCAACAGCAGATTGTTTATATTTATTCCGACACAATCATGCAACCATCCTCCTAACTCGAAAGCTACTTTACCCACCTCCCCCTACCACTACTCTTTTCAACTATTAACAAACCATTAACATTTTTTTTTTATTTATTGCCAAGTCCAGCTAAAATTGATAAAATTAATGTGAAAAGTCTTAGTTTTAAGGCATTTTTTTAAATAAAAAAAAAAATACTAAATTTTAAGTTAACTAGGAATTTTATGCTAAATACAAACTAAAACTTGGTAAAAAAAAAAATTAAGATGGAATTTTTTTGGTAATTTTTTTCTTTTTTTGTTTTTACGAAGTTGAAATCTATAAGAAAATGTATAAAATTCCTATGCAGTTTTTTACTTGCAGACCTGTGTTGCTGTTGACCTTATGTATATAACTAAAAGTTTTTTTTTTTTTTTTTTTATGTATAATGTAGAATGCAAATAATAAATATCATTTTTCATAGATCATAAAAGTAATGGAGGAATGAATGATTTAAAGTTTATAGAAATACTCCAAGTTTCCAAATTCCTGGACTAAAAAATGTTTAGATTGATTCTAAAATCATATATGTATATATAAATAGATATTTTGTGTGTGTATAACATGTTTTTCTAAATAATTGTAATGTAATTTTTCGAAAGTAATACTTTCAAAACTTTTTGATATATATATATATATATATATATATATATATATATATATAAGAAGAAGAAAGGATGTTTTATTCTACAAGCACAAAAATAATAAATAAATTCTTAAAAAACAATAAGCTCACAAATAGACAAATGTGGGCATTAATATAAAAAGATACAAATTATAAAACTCAAAATAATAACTCAAATATAAGTAAAGTAATAACCAAATGTAACAAAAACACTGCTTTTTATAACTTAGACAAAACTTTTGTTTCGTAAAATCCAAAAAATGTATGAAAAGAATAATCAAATAATGAACTATGACTCCAAAAGTTTAAATTCTATCGCAATTTACACAAACCAAAACGAAATATTAAATATTATAAATAAACTAAAAAGCACAAATTCCATTGGACTGGATAGTATTACCATATATGATACAAAAAATAACAAGGACATCTTCTCACTTTTTATTGAATTTTTTAAAAACACATCATACCAAAATTTATCCAAGTTTGTGGAAAATAGGTAAATTATACCTATTCACAAAGGAGGTAATATGGAAGACTTCTCTAATTACAGGCCAATTTCAGTTTTATCAAATGTTTCAAAAATTATTGAAAGTTATTTTACTAGATCAATAAATGATTTTATTACTAAATCAAATATCTTAAAACAAAATCAATATGCTTATCAGTCAAATAAAGGCACTAAAGACCTATTAAATCATTTAAATAATGAAGTCACGTAAAATTCAAATTAATAAGTAAAACTTACATTATTAAGAGAGGTGTACCACAAGGTTCAAATTTAGGGCCTTTGTTTTTTATTTTATATATAAATTCTATTAGTGATATTATTAAAAAGTGCAAGATTTATATTTAAGCCGATGATGTAATACTATTAAGTAGCAACCAAAATCAAAACTTTTACTTCAATAAATCTTCAACAAGATTTAAATAATATCTCAAATTGGGCTTTCAGCGAATAAAATGATAATAAACCAAAGAAAAACTAAAATTATGATTATCAAACAAAAAATAAAAAAATAAATCTTAATATACCTTTTAAATTACATATAAATATGTGCCAAAACATAATAAACGAGAACAAAGATAATCAAATTGCTTGTAATTGTGAGAGCATTGACATAATAAATAATCATAAGTATTTAGGTATAAATATCGATAATCGTTTGAGTTGATGTAATTA
Organism: Thereuonema tuberculata; assembly: GCA_023159025.1. NCBI lineage: Eukaryota > Metazoa > Arthropoda > Chilopoda > Scutigeromorpha > Scutigeridae > Thereuonema > Thereuonema tuberculata. The sequence goes on along the minus strand of JAFIDM010009631.1, from coordinate 267,955,891 downwards.
ATACAATTATGTAATTAAAAGATTACATTCTTTCCCTTTTATGCTTTACTATTTAAAAAACAAAATACCAATTTAAACTGAAACTTATTGTTTATAAAGCTCTTGTAGATTCTGTCTTGAACTATGGTTTATAGTGTTGGAGTTTCTTAAACAAGCAACAAACAAATAACATAAATAAATTATTCTATAAAATCTTTGATAACATTTCTGTAAATTTTAAAAATCAAAATGAAGAAAATAAAACAAGAATAAGAGTAAAATATAAAATTTTGAATATAGGATGAAAAATTTATTTATATGGAATCTTGAAAAATATATATAAATACAAAGCATCAGAGAAAAATACTCTTCTGAAAACAAAACAAGATTTAGTTGGTTGAAGATTTTCAACATTCCTACTACAAACAAAAAGTTTGGATTTAGAGTAAATGAATATACTTACTCAAAAATATTTAGACAAATAATCTGGAATAATTACAATTGTAATAATTTTAGAGAAATCAAAAACCAATTAATATATGATATTGTCAATAGAAATATAGTAAAAAACTTCTAATCTATACTTTAACATTATTTAAATTTCGTTTTTGAAAAGACCCACATTAAACTTTCCAGCACCCATAAAACAGGAGTAATTCTGTAATTACACCTAATAGGACTGGTAAACTTTAAAAAATAAAAATATTTCTGTGCCAATATGTATATTTATAATACGCATTTGTGTAATGTGTCTGTACAAATAATGAATGACTCAACACAAATATTAGGAACTAATAAAAAAATAAAAGGAATATTCTGCCTTAATGACAAACCATAATTTTATTTCTAGGTTTCACCACAATTTTATTTCATATTTTAAAGAAAAGCTTCATAAAAATTCTTAAAAAATTATCTAGATATTTAAAAAAAAAAAAAAAAAAAAAGACGAAATTTAGATTTTTTTTTTCCCCAAAAAATTTTGTTAACACTACCGTCTTGAATTCGACTAACTTCCATTTTAAAGGCAAAATATTGATACTGACATCTTGTGCTCCTTCTGGCGGAAGGATACATTATGTCATCTTGTAAGCCATCTGCAAAATAGAAACAGGATAGAGTATACCACCCCTACCTGCTATGACTTTGTTTCGCTTAATCGTCATATTCTCAGTAAATGCACTAGCAGCAACAGTGCCAGTGTCAATTGATTTTATTGTATTTTGTGTGAGTGCGTTTGCGATGCCTCCTGCAAAATTATCTTAGCTTTTTGTATCAAATAGATCATTGATGCATTGGATGACATGCAGTAGCCATCCATACACAGCAAAAGATTGCTTCAATGATAGCAGAATAAGATAGGAGCTTCTCTGTTAAAATGAATTTTGGAAAACTTCCCGAGTTCATTAAAAACCTAGAGACCAGAGGAATGCCACTATGTATCAATAAAAGTTGTAGAACCCCTAATAAAACATATTTCCCAGGCACATGGGCCCACTGGTGAGGCTGTCAAGATGAAACTAGACAGTGCTATCAAAACACTCTGGGTACAGAACTGTGCTCAAAAGTAAAGAAGGCAGTGTGCCAAGAAAGTGTGGATTGCTTGAACAAAGTTACAAACTCACAAATGTGTGCCCTAAAATTTTGTCCAATAACCTCATGTGACATTGAACAATCATTTTCAGCATTCAAAAATATCTTTGATAACAAAATATGACAACAGAAAACCTTGAAAAGTTGGTAGTTTGCAATCATAAAAACTAAGGTTAAGAAATAGTGTATTCTCTCTCGGTGTTTTAGTCTTATAACTACTTTGCTCCCTGATAATCGCTCTCCAAGTCTCTTGATCTTCGGCTCTTCTCTTCAGTTCTCTGCATCAGTCCAATAAGCGTGTTCTCAGCCTTCCTCGAGGTCTCTTCCCGGGGACGTTTCCTTCCACCATGTAGATCAGCATACTTCCATGACCTACTGCATGGCCAACCCATCGCAACTTGTGTGTTCTAATCGTCGCCGTTAAAGAGTGTCTCTCACCTACTCTCTGCAAGGAGAGTTCATTTGAAATCTGGTCTATCCAACTCATTCCCTCCATCCGTTGCCAGCACCACATCTCGAGAGATTCTAATCTTTTGGTTCATTGTAAGGGTTTCACACTCATAGAGCACGACTGGCCAAACATTTTAGTATTCACTTGCGTAACTCAAGTGGCATTGTTCGGCTGGACAGCAGATCACGTTTTTCAATGAACATCTTCTTTGCCAATGCAATTCTGGATCGAATCTCCAGTGTACAAGACATATTGAAACTTAAAAACGTACGACATCATTCACATTTTTGTAGAAAGATAATAAAATTAATAAATAAAAAGAATATTTGGATTTTGCATGTTTTTGCATATTTCTTGTTTGAGTATGCATATTTTAGACTTTGTTTGTGCATATAATTCCTAGCCCTACTGATAACAAAATGACAAATATGCTTACTAATTTATATATGACTTTCAGACTCTTAAAATCATTAAATTTGGAACTGATAATTAAAATTTACTAAATTTTACTGAATTAAAAAAAAAAAAAGCAGAAAAATTAAACGGATTTTAAAGTTAAGAAAATTTTCAGTTACAATGATGAGATTGGAAGGTTGTCAGATAATTTTCTGTGAACATCAAGAGATTTTGGTAGATAACAACGGGTAAAAAGAATCCCAACATTCAAAAGATTCTGTTTATACATTCTTCATTTATTCTGCAAAAATACTCTCACTTCTAAAGCAGAAATGATCTTGTATTGGATCACAGTTGTCCTTACTTTTTTTTTCCCATTGAGGAACTCCAAAAATATTTGTTTATATCTTACAAATCCCTCTAGGATAAGACCAGAATAACATTTCCAGTGAATATTATTAATATAGACAAAGTACAGCAAAGAATTCTTTAATGTAAGTTTACTTGTTAATTCAATCATTTACTTTGTATTTGTTGTTTTTTGGAGATTGGTAATTAAAAATTGCTATATCAGATTATCAAACAAAGTTAGGAGTTAGGATTTCCTGTATTTTTTTACCATTGCTTGGGAATCCATAAAGAGTGCTTACAAAACTTCAATCTCTTGTCAATATATTTAAGAACTAGATTTCCCTTAATTGTCAACTAAATATATCTTAAATATTTAAGCAGTTAGAAAACCTGATGCAGGCTTTTTTCAAAGTTACTTAGATATGAAATTTTCAAAGAGAAAAAAAAAAGGATGGATGTCTATAAATGCTATATTAGTTTACTTATTCTGAAGATCAATGGAATGTTAGTGGTTATGTAGCATATCAAATGAAAATCAAGATAAAAGAGACAGAGAGAAAAGGAGGATGGAGAAAAATATGCAGTGGCAGTTGATTGTTTTTATAAAATATAAAGGCTTTTCTATCTGACTTTCATCGTAAGCACCATGTATGTAGATAACCCAAATATTATAATTAAGGAACAAATATATCTACAGTAAAAAAAATCATGCCTATATATCCTTATGCTTCACTTGATGTTATCTGGACTTACAGTTTAGATAATGAACATAACAGAATAAGTGGAACCAAAATGAAACTACCGTTCATAACAGAGGAAAATGCTACATATGAAATCCTCACTTTTCTTGTGTCTGATAAATATAAAGAAAATGAAAGATGATGATAATTACATTGCAATAGAAATGCAATACTTAAGCTTGTTGTAATTTTTCTTTGACTAATACAGTTAACAGGGGTTCCACTTTGAAAGATAACTGAATATTTTTAGGACAAATAATCACTAGCTGAATGTGAGCGATATTTATTATTAAAGTCTGATGAAAATAACAATAATCATCACTTAATAAGATTTAAGTGATGCACTGACACTTTTGCAATTTGGTTTCAGCTCATCCATACTTTTTCAACTTTATTTTTACTTACAACTTAAAACTTCAGGATAGATAGGGTTGTGCAAGCCTGAAAGCCCTAACTGAAATAGAGTAAGTTTTTTATTACCTGTAATATGATTTATCTTCATTGCTAGGAGAAAAAAAACAAAACAAAAAAAAACAAGCTAATCCAGACTTTTAAAGATGAAGCAGATGTCCCATATCAAGCTTATCTTATCTAATTCATTACAAAAACTCAGCACACACCATAATTTAGTATTTAAAATTGTTTTATTAAATACTATGCAAATTTTCGGGAAGTATTTTTCATCTTCACTTTCTGAAGCGAAAATTAAAATATTTTGGAATAAATTCAACAACAAAACAGACTTGAACATAAAAACAAATTAAAAACACATTAATGCAAGAAATTCAATTGTTATTACAATAACACATCAACCTAATCCATTACTTAAAACCATTTTTTGACATTACTTATTTCATAATAAAATTATGATAACATCAATAATTAAGTACATTTATTGTTACCATTTCATTCACATCAGTTTTTACTAAATCCCTTACTAATATAACTGTAGAAGGGTCTACGTTGGCCCCCCTCATACCTATTAAATTTTTTTTCTTTGGTATTTTTTTTTACACAACTTTCTAAAATTTTTCTAATCCTTAAATCAGTTTCTTTATACAAAATTTTGATATCACTATTCATAATATGCCCCTTTTTTAAACAATGGTCCGCAATGTCTGAAGCATCCAAATTTTCGTTTTTTAAAGCACTTCCATGTTCCAATATACGTTCCGATAACGTTCTTAGTCTCTCCTATATAAAAATCACCACATGTTCTACAGTCAATTCTGTATCATACAACTCCCATTTCATTTTTTCTGTCACTATAACATTTTTTTTTTTTATTTTATTCTTATATCTGAAACCTATATTTATATTAAATGATTTACAAAGATTTTCAAAAACATACTATTTTCATTAAGATATGGAACAAAAACTTTATTTCCAAGCTTTTCCACTTATTTTATTTTGAATGTGTTATAATACCTTATTTGGTCATTAATAAACTTTTCAGTGTAATCATTTTTCTTTAAAATATTAGTCATATCTTTTATTTTTTCCAAATAAGTTTCTTCCTTACTCATATTTCTGTCAACTCTTCTCATAAAATTTTCTACAATATTCTCTTTTATATTAATTCTATGTCCAGAATGAAAATTCAATAAATGGTTATTCTGATAATCTTTTCTATAATGTTCCATCTTAATTTTGTTATTATCATTGATCAATTTGACATCTAAGAAGTTTAATTCATTATTTTCTTCAATCTCCTTTTTAAACTTTAAATCTTTACTCCTTTTATTTAATTTTCAAAAAAGATATGAAATTGGTGCAAGGTCCCAAACCAAATTACCAAAATATCGTCAACATAAGAAAATATTCAACTTATGTTGGTTCCGTTTCTCATTTAATAATTTGTTTTCAAAATGATTCAAATACAAATTACATAAACTTCCCGAAAATGGAGAGCCCATTGGGAAACCTTTTGTTTGTTTGAAAACTATCATGTTTAAAATAATATTCTTAGTTACAAATTCAATCATTTCCATAAAAATTTTCTCATTTAAATTATACTTTAACAAAATCTCCCTATTATCAAAAACCTGTTTTTCCAAAATTAACAGAGTTTCATGCACAGGAACATTTGTAAACATATTATCAATATCCAATGAAACTAGATGAAACTTCTTCTTGTTGTTTTTATTAAACATTTCCACTTTATTTACCAAACCCCCAGTATTCTTACTAATTACCCTTTCATTTGGCAATTTAAAGTCTCTCATCCAGTAATTTAACTTTCTGGCAAGATTTTATGTCGGGGAACCGTATGCGTTGACCACTGGACGTACAGGGTGATTTTCTTTATGTACTTTAATTCTTCCTTTTAAAGTGGGAGAATTACAAGATTCTTTAAGGATTTCATTTCTTTCATTATTACTTATAGTTTTATTGTCTTATAACAATTTGGTGATCTTTTTTAATTTATTGTACAGTTTGACAGTGATGTCTTTATTCATTTTCAAAGACCTTTATTTAGTAATGCTATCTCCTTACGATTAAATCTTCTGCTGCTTAAATTTATAACATAATCTGAAACATTTTCACTATTACTAATTTTTAATCTTAATTTATTTAGCTTTTTTTTTTTACTTCTCCTTTTGGTATTTAGATATTTCTCATTATTCCATGTCATTCTCATGATTCTTATCTAGTAGTGCAAGGACAGAATTAATGTCATTGGTATATTTCCTATTTTTAACAGATGTTTTTGAGACTTAACCTTGCACATGTTGGTGATTTTAGCAGCAAACATAAGACCTACAATTTCATAGATTGTCAGAAACTCTTCATTTCAGTAAATAGATTCACAGTAACATCAAGACTCCCAATCTTTAGAGTGCTCAGATATCACTTTGCTAACTGGCAGAAGAGAAGGAAAACATTGAAGCCATCTCTGGAAATTGAATCTACACCCAAGCATGGAAACTACAATGCCAAATCAACAGTTTAGATTGCTCCATCATCCCTGAACAGCATTTTGAATAGTAAAAAACAAGGTGGGGATAGCGATTAGTAAACCAATCACAGTGCTTCCCAACAGCTTCTGGTACATCATTTAGATTGCATTATTCCTTTAATTTCCTTATTATTATAAATGTGATTGCTGTGAATGTCAAAGGCACAATTGTTGCGATTATTATGATTGTTGCTGAGCTGTATTGTAGATGTAATTGTTAATGCAAAAGGCGCAATTGTTGCGATTGTTGTGCGTTGCATTGTGGGATACTTGTCCACAGACAGACGGACAAACCGGGATTAGTAAGCTTCCTATCAGAAGTCTAAAAGTGATCATAATATATAATTAAGATCTTTAGCCTGAAAATCAACCAAGTAGAAATACTGATACATTCAACTCTTGTTGAATGTGAACATTTGAAATCTGCACAACTTGAGGGGAGAATATTTCTTGGGGGGGGGGGGGGGGAATAAAATGCATTTATAATTTACGAATGTGCAAATAAAATGTTTGAGACTGAAAAAAAAAAATTAAGTAATAATTTAAGAAACCAGAATGGAGGGAGATAAAAAAACAAGAAAAGATGTTAAAATTACTGCGAAGAAAAAGAAACTAATTACTAAACGGAATCCCAAGAATAAGAAGTAGAATCAATAAAGATTATAATCTTTACTTAAATTATTTAACATTAGTTCCCATTCATTTAATTTCTTCAGTTGTAAAGATCTTTATACAAATATCTAACTAGCAACATATATTTCAATATACAACCCCTTAATTCCTTCATATTAATTCCAACAATTTTATTAAAATTTATATTCATCTTTTCAAATGTTCAGTCTTTCATTAATAATTTATCAAATTAAATTTAATCAAAACAAATTTCAGTTGATTATGTAATAGAATACATAAGGTTTTTCAAGCTTCACGGCCAATAAAAAAAAAAAAAAAATACCAAAATTTTATGCCATCGTGCAATTATGGCCAGACAATTGAAATTTCAATAAAATACATATTTGGAAACTTAATAATTTATTTCTCTTTTCCTAAAAATTTCAGATTTGATTGAGTCATTTGAAATCAGAAAATTTTTATGAAACGCGCATTCAATTATAAAGTTTTCAAACACGTATTTTATTGAAATTTTAATTGACTGGCTGTAATTACATGATGGCAACTACTGAATATCATCTTTACATTAAAAAAAAGAAAAATGAAATTGCAACGATATGATTCCAACAACTGGATTAAGAGAAAATGTCGAATATTTGTTTCAGAAACTGATTCGGCTTTTATAAGCAGCGTGGGATCGTTTCTGAGACGCCTTAAGCCATCGGGTTAACATATTGACCCTTTTAAATGAAACACCAGAATTGATAACTCCAATATATTTCAAACAAGCCATTTATTTTTCTTATTAAATAAAAAAAAAAAAAAAAAAAAAAAAATCAAACTTATTTTTTATGTTAACTAGGAATAAAAAAAATAAAAATGTTAAATTTTATGGCGGTTTTTTTTTTTTTCTTTTTATGTTTTACTGGATTTTAAACAATAATACACAGGCCATTTAAATAAAAAGGAAATATTTAAAAGTTAAGAGATTATGTCTAAAAATAGCTAAACATATTATTATCAGATCTTGACACGATCTCTAGCGTAGACCTTTAACAAAAATAAAATAAATTTCAAAACTTAATACGGGCGGAGTTTTCTATTACCCAATAGTCAAAAAGGGTCCTTATAATTTGTTTACCTGTTGGGAATAGTATGATTGCTGATAATGATATAATACCAAACCGTTTCCATTGGCATTATTACGGTTTGAAGCATCGGCAGTGCCCCCAACTGATGCCATTTTATCAAATATTTGTTACTTCCTCTCCGTCGCCTTTACTTCCGATTTCAGATTTTCTGTATGGCACAACGTACTATACACTGTTTATGTAACTTTTTTTCTTTTCAGAATGGCCATACGCAAACCAGAGTTATCTTTCTGTAACAGAATTATTAAATATATATTTATTAAATATATGTGTTTAATAAAGTATAAATATCTATGTTACTTAAATATTTTTTTAGTTGAAATTCTAGTTTTGAAATATCGTAACAACTACATGCCATACCGGAACCCGGCAAGCATTTATTAGCTTCCGGTTGAAACATGCTGGATTGTAGTTTATGGGTTAACTTATAAGGCGAGGCGAATTAATTCTTAGTTGACTGAATTAGAATACGATGGGATCAAACAACAAATTTAAATTATTAAAGCAGGGAGCAGAAGCCAAGTTATATACTACTGATTTTTTTGGCCGCCTTGCTATAGTTAAAGAAAGATTTCCGAAAAAATACCGACATCCAAGTTTGGATTCAACTCTTAGTAAAGAAAGAACAAAAGCAGAAGCCAAACATTTAGTTAAAAGCCGTATTTTTGGTAATTATTGATTAATTTACCATGTAATGACTACTTATGACTTCATTACATTTTTAAGCTTTCTCGATTCTTAAGTCTTTTACACCAGTGTTTCCCGACGTGGGGCAATTCGAAAATTCTGTGAACCTATTTGAGGGGTCAGTGTCGTTTTTCCATTTTCAGTGCAAATACACAGATTTCGTTTCTTGTTTATAACTTAGAAAATTTTATGATATAAAATACGGCATTATATATCTATTTTTCTTATATATAATAATAACTATGTTAAATTTTAACCGTAACGATATATAAAACTGATTTGCTGTTTTAAGAACTGTTATATTTATACTGTTTCTTATTTATTTAAATTATGAAGAATCGTAATTGTATATAAATTATATTAATAAAAGTAAGTAACAAATATATACACTTCATGGTAATAATGTTTTTGATGGTGGTATTATTATTAGGGGGAGGGGCCACGAGTAATAGTAATAGGGGCAAAAGAATGTTAGAAAGGCTTAGGTGGAGCACAGCACAAAAAGGGTTGGGAAACACTGCTCTACACGATCTCGTAGAAAAAAAGAGAACTAATACTATTGTGGTTATCATCGTATTAGTATTACAAAATAATAATAGTAAATTTAAAGTCAGTAAAATGGTCGACGATGATTTTTATTCCGTCTTTTGCAGAAACATAAATTATTAATAAGTAGGTTGGACGTTTGTCTTTTTATCCTTTCCCTCCCGATGAGATTTTAATGATCATTTGTATCTTGACTAGTAAAATGAAAAAAAAAAAGTTGTTCTGATGTTGAGGGGGAAGAAATTATAATTGTGAGATTATTTCCAACCTTTCCCAGTTGTTAAAAAAAAAAAAAAAATCACATGATCGTTACAAATTAATGTTATATTCATATTTTGTAACCCGAAAACCCCAAGATATCAAATTTCAGTCAAATCAGAGGACAAAACTTGCCACCTCTTTCTGCCCTTCACCATCCCTATAACTTCAAACCATTCCCTGTTGGTAAAAAAATCACGTGATTGTTACAAATTAATGTTATATTCGTATTTTGTAACCTGAAAACACTGTGTGTGTGTGTGTGTGTGTGTGTGTGTGTATATATATATATATATATATATATATAGATAGATCAAATTTCATATTTCAGATCGGAGGGCCTTTCTGCCATTGTCCACCCCTTAGGGAAAAAAAAATTGACAAACCTTCACAGCACATTTAAGCATAGGCGGATCCAGGGGGGGGGCTATAGCCCCTCCCTTTAGCTGTGAATATAGATGGGATAAAATGTGGTATCCAAAGGCTGCTGCCTGATAGACATTAATATTGCCATGATGATGAGTTCAATTGCTAATAAAAAGCTGTCTACTAGTGTGCGTTTCAGACAAACGGGTATAATCAGCCCTACAAAAAAGTTAGCCCCCCCCCCCCCCTTGAAAAATCCTGGATCCGCCCGTGCGTTTAAGCCAATTCTAGAAAGTAACCTTCTTTTTACATTTCATAAGGGAAAAACATACTTAAAATTTTTAAGTTCGTAGGTTTAGCAGTTTCGGCTGTGCATTGATGAGTCAGTGAGGACATTTAGCTTTATTTTAGCTCAGCTCGAAATATCCACCCCCTCACCTTTTACCCTTTAGATATTATTTATTTTTATTTATTTATTTATTTATTTTTTCAAAACAAAAACATTGAACATGTTTTTCTTCATTTTTTAAGAAAAGGTATTTTTTTCACATTTTTAGCCTAAGTGGTTTCAGATATAAGCATATCCTTCAAGAAAGTTTCCAACCCTGTTCCCACTCTCTGTTCACCCTTTGGGTATTTTTTTTTTTTCGAAGAACCATTGAACATATATTAATTCATTTTTTAAGAAGAGTATTTTTCCCAAGTTTCACGTTTGTAGCTTACGCGATTTCAGAGATACCTGTATCCATCAAGAAAGTTGGCCTCCCGTTTTGACCCCTTTAGGGGTTGTATTTCCAAAAATCAATTCTTAGTGGATGCCTACATTATAAGGGGAACTCCCTAATATTTTCAGTGGTTTTGCTGTGTGGTGATGAATAAATCAGTCAGTCAGTGGATTTTGCCTTAATATATTTATAAATTAAGATTACAATGCATGAGCTATACAGTGCTGTCTTGTTTAAGAAACCAAAGAAAGAAAGGAATTGAATATGAAAATACCCAATGTCAATAAAAGAAATGTCTAACATTCTTTTATTTTAATCATTATTTAATTTACTTTAGCATATGAGTAAGATAAGTAAAATAAATTACTTGTAATAAATTCTAGAGCTTATTTACACAGAGACAAATGCAGTCTGACATCAAGCAGTTTGTTTTGGCCACTTTTGTTACATACAGATTTTATTTGAGTAAAAGAATTAGGATATTTCTTTAAGTTAAATGTTATGGATATCTGAACTTTGGATTCTTTGTGCTTTCCATTATTGCTAATGTGGAATCCTAACAGTTACCAGTTAAGTTTATGCAGAAAAAGGACTGGCAAAACATTAGAGTTGCTCCATTTGGGAACTCGTCAAGGAATTGACATAACAAATGAATTCTCAATTGTATCTACTGCTACACCATTCCACTGCAGTTTTCCACCATATTTATGAATTTATTCTGACTTATAGTCGAGGGGCAAATGGTATTCCGTGGGGTTTTTTGTGAAGGGAAGGTGCGACTATGTGGATTCTCTTTATTGTAGGCTACATAATGGTGTAATACTGGGTGTTTACCTTCAAATTGTGCGGTTTGGTTTTTATGACGTCATAAATCCAAGATGGCTGCCATACTCATTACATGAATAATAACTCCTTCCAAAGTGCTCATACGCAAAATGTGCATAGAACATTTTCTGTTGTGCATGAGCCGAAGAACAAATTTACAAGGGTCAGTCAATAAAGCCTATTTTTTTTCTCCTTTTAATTGTCAAGAAATTCAAATGCAATTACATAACTTGAAAACCACAACATTGACGATTAATTTGTCACTTTTCAATATAATCTCTGTCCCATTTCCACAGTTTTGGTCCACCTTTTAACAAGGGCATATATTCCAGAATGGTAAAAGGCATGGTCTTTCTTCCTAAGCCATTGATGCACGAACGTTTTCACGGCCTCCTCATCTTCTAAGTGAATCCCACGATGAGCTTCCTTTAGCGGCCCGAACAGATGAAGTCTGATGGTGCTAGGTCAGGACTGTATGGGGGACGAGGCAAGACTTCCCATCCAATTTTCACAATCTCTTCAGTGACGAGACGACTGGTGTATGGTCTTGCATTGTCATGCAAAAGAAGAACATCCACCATAGCTTTTGTTGGGCGAACTCGTTGAAGACGTGCTGTAAGCTTTTTGAGGGTTGTGATGTATTGGACTAAATTTATTGTGCATCCCTGCTATAAAAAATCAACCATAATCACACCCTCTGCATCCCAGAACACTGTCGCCATAACTTTCCCTGCCGATCACAGAGTTTTGAATTTTTTCTTCCTCAGCGAGTTTGTGTAATGCCATTACATTGACTGCCTCGTTGATTCAGGTTCAAAAAAATGAACCCATGTTTCGTCTCTGGTCACAATTTTTTCCAGAAACACCTCTCCTTCCAAATGGAAGCGCTGCAAGTGTTCGGAGACTATTGTTTTTCTTGTCTCTTTATTCTGGTCGGCTAACATTCTTGGTACCCACCGTGAACAAACTTTTTTGTGCCCAGGTGTCAAATAATCGTCATCACACTTCCTTTACTGAGGGAGAGAATATGACACAATTCATCTGTTGTCACCCGGCAGTCACCACGAATGATGTCATCGACTCACTGAATGTTGCGTGGAGTCACTGCAGTTGCCGACCTGTTGCTCAGCTTTTCGTCAGCCAACGGTGTTTGCCCTTCGGCTTCGTTACAGCGACGAACCCATCGTCTAACAGTGCTGACATCCACTGTTGCATCACCATATATATTTTTCAGCTTTTCATGAATGCGAATGGGCGTTTCACCTTCTGCATTCAAGAATTCAATCACAGAACGCTGTCTAATATGAACATCGATGTCAGCCATTTTGCAAGCGGATGCAGTGCTGCCACCTGTTGATGCAGGAAGTTGATACTGCAGTGGATTGGAGAAGAAGGTTTGAGGAATTGTGCCAAATTCAAATTTTTCACATAACTAACTTATTTAAGGAGGAAAAAAAATAGGAGGGATTACTTATTGACTGACCCTCGTAGTCCTTATCAATTTTTTCATATCTTCTACCGTTTGTGAGTTATATGCCAGTTTTCATCCATGACACATATTTATTGATCTACATTTATGTCCTATGCTATTTATTGCCGTTTATCTGCAATAAATGTAGTAAATAGTTTACTACATTTATTGCACATATATTTAATTTAAAGTTTGCAATATATACTGATTTAGGAACTTCTATTGAGCACAGTAAAGTCCTGAGATTGCGAGCGAAATTATTAAATGCATGGAAGTGAATGGGGCATATGGATACCACGAGACCTGGTTATAGGGAGATTTATTTTCTGAGCTGCTGATAATATTGACTTTCAGGAAGACATTCCTTATGGTAAGAACACTCTCCATGACACAGTAATGGCTGTGTACCAAGTATAATCTTATGCTGATACTCATGAGTCTATTGTACTCTCACAGCGACCGTCCCGACGTTCACTGGAAACCATTCCAAAGTCTCTCACTGAACTTTCTCACTGTAGCATTTCAAGTTCCCAGAAAGTTAGTGTGCCTACAGTGCAGCCCAGAGTTGAGTACAAAGAGAGAAATCGAGAAGTGATGGATTGCAGCAAACTTGACGATTTCTTATGGATGATGGCTAATGTTAGTGGTATTAACAGATGTACTGAAATGACGACAAGTCTGGATGACCATATCAATGACAGAAATGAAAATCCTGATGAATATGATAATGCAATGTCATCTAGTTGTGTTTTCGTACCTACATGGTCTGCATACCCATCATTGGTAAACAAACCAATGAAGACAATGAGGGCTTGTATTCTTCCTCTCATAGGCAGTAGTCCAACAACTGCTTCCACAATGATAACATGTATAGAAAGTGACAACCGCCATTGTTGGTTCAGATTCCCAAACTGTTGTCACTTTTGACCTTAGTCTTTATAAACCAGTTTGTCATTTAGCAATGGCAAAACCAGATCTTTCAAAAAATTGGGTTTTGTGAACAGGGGAATTACACACAGCAACGGCAATCCTAAGAGCAATAGGTACATTTGTAGAAGGTACAGGCCTTGAATGCGCCTTAAGTGATTTATATGGTGATGCAGTAATGTCACAAATCCTGGCAGGAAAGCATGTGAGACGAGGAATTGAAGCGCATACAACACTTCTGCTTGCTTTATGTAAACGCTGTACTGACTTGTTTTTACCCACCATGAAGGTATATAAGATGAATTAGACAGGGAGAGCAAAAAGTTGATTGCTGCCCTGCTGATAAGCAACGTTAAAGATATTAATTCAGTTCACAAACAGACTGTTTTTGCTGTAAAGAACTTGAAAATCCTGTCGAAAATGGAGGAGTTTGATAATGCTAAAGGAGAGCACAAACCAACCTTTAAAGTTGCTCGCCAATACATGGAAATGGTTGAGACTATGTTGATTTACATACGATCTGTCAGAACTGATAATTGGGAGCTACATCTAGCTTCAGTGGAAGATTTTGTCAAATATTTCTTTGCTCTTGATTTAAGAAACTATGCAAGTATGCTCGCTTGGTATTTAGGTAATATAAGGCAGATAGAAAAGACAATCCCACATCTCTGGGAAGATTTTATGAAAGGGAAATGGGTAGTAAACAAGAGTAAGGTACCATTTTGTGCTTTGGGTGCAGACGCGCCTCTAGAATACCAAATAGAGCATTGAAGGTAGCAGGAGATCTTGTAAATATTACCCAAAACAAAAGTGCACTGGCAAGGTTTTGTTTGATTGCTCCTGAAATTGCCCAAAGCAAACTTAAGCATTACTAGGTCTGCATGCATTGTCCGGAAGTGACACCACATTGGCAAAGAAAGTAAAAACTTCTTTTTGGAAAGTCGTCAGTAAAGCAGATGACAACATTCTTGAAGCTGTTAGCAAACTTGGAAGCTTGGAAAACTTTGTTGATAGACTTTTAATAGACTTCCCATATGAACTTTTCTATGTCCCTGGCACAAATATATCAAACATTGTAGATCTGAGATGGTGGATGTTCACAAAGAAAGAAACAAGCAGAAAACTTGCCACCAACAAGAGCCTCACTGACACCGTATGTTGATAGAGTTCGCTATCAAACTATAGAATTGTGCCGTGCTGACCAGCCCTACCCAAATCTGCCTTCACCATTAAACTTTGGTTGGGAGTTGAAAGAGAAAAGCGACCATTATGCTCCTGTTATGTGTATGCTACCATGCGCTCCAGAGACAGTTCTTCAGCTTATTAGGTGCTCTTGTGTTAAAAGAAAGTGTGCGCCACCATGTAAATGTCATTCCCACAATCTAAGTGCACTGACCTAAGTGTGTGTGGATGAGACAAAGAAATGTGTAACAACTATGATGACCATACAAACCATGAAGATTCATGGGAGGACTTAGATGGTGATGATAACTTATTTTAAAGAGAATAATGTAATCTCATTAAATAATGTTTTTTTATATAATACATAATCCATTTTAAGAACTTATATTACTACTAGGCCCTACTATAAATTTATTATTTACTCTATATCATTGTACATGTATTAGTAACATGCATTTCATACCATTATATATAACTGTACTAGCGATTCCATATCATTGTATTATTAAAGTTATTGTGAGTAAAAAAATAGCACAATCATTATTTTTTTTATCCCTTAATAAATAACTGTTGGTAACATGTTCTAAGCCGATGGTGACATATTTAATGGAACATAACTCGCAAATGGTAGAAGATATGAAAAAATTGATAAGGACTAAATTTGTTCTTCGGCTCATGCACAACAGAAAATGTTCTATGTACATTTTTCGTATGATCACTCTGGAAGGAGTTATTCTTCATGTAATGAGTACAGCAGTCATCTTGGATTTATGACATCTTAAAAACCAAACGTGCAATTTTAAGGTAAACATCCAGTACTACACCATTATATAGCATACAATAGTCGCACCTTCCCTTCACAAATAATCCCACGGAAAGTAAATATGTGCAATTTGCCCCTCTACTATTATGCCAGTGCCATTGACTAATTGTATCTGCAGTGTCAGTTTTGATGCATGATTTAAAACAATATATATATATATATATAAATATACACACACACACACACACACACACACACACACACACAGTAGAGTCCCGATTATCCGAGTTAATGTGGACCAAGACAAAATTCGTTTAAACCGAAAATTGTAAATAAAATAAATCATGTAGGTTTAAATATATATTTTAATAAATACAAAAGCTATACAGATACACCACATACAATTCATATTGAAGAGTTCTTTTACTTAAAAAGTCCTTAACTGTTTTTTGTTTTACGTTACATTGGTGTTTATCTGCAGCAATGTTTCGGCATTTTAAGAATAACCCAGGATTGTTGGTGTCGAAACCATTCCCCGATTCCAGGTAGGGGGTCAAATGACCAGACGAACGAAGATTAATTTGCGGAAAAAAAAAATCCTAGAAATATTTGATAGCTTGGTTAAAGCGGAAACTCGGATAATCGGGGTTTTACTGTATATAGAAAACTATTCAGTTTATTAGTTGATGATATTGAGACATCAGATACTGCACAGGTGGATCTCAAAAAGAACATTAAAACTGAATGCCAGTAGATGGTTCATAATTCAGAATTGGAAAAATAATTATCAAGAAAAGTTGTCTAAATGATTCATCAGGGTTACTTAAGAGATCAGATTTCTTTATTTCCATCTTGTTGAAAAGCAGGATACTTTGCTTAAGACTGATGAAGGATGGTTTTTTAATAATTGGAAAAACAGTATTGTTTGGCTTAAGCTATACATATGACAACTATATAAACATGGGATATCAAAACCAGGCAACCTTAGTTACAAGGTTATCAAAAATGCTTTGACCGAGATTCCTTAGATGAAAATATCACTCTGGAAATTTAGACTGTTTTCCATTTCCATTTACCAGAGGTCAGTAGATAGTATTGACTTTCAGTAATTTCAATGAGAATTTCTAGAAATACTTGTGTTGTTTGAAAATTAATTTGTACTCCTCTAATTTTTGTTAAATAACCTTTGTAAAACTTTTTTTTCATTTTACAATTTAGTTAAAGGGCCAACTATTTATAACAAGCATTGAAAACTCAAAATGAAATTTGCAGCATTAAGTTTTTATAATTTTTCACTTACATTCTCTTTAAAATAGTAATAATAATAAACCTTTTATTATAGTGCATTATGGAAGTTGAATGTATGTATGCATGTATTTTAATCTGCTTTCCTACAGTGCAGCAGACAGAAGGTAAACTTTGCAAAACAAACTGTTTTAACGTTTGACAAGAAAATGCTCAATTGATGAAATTCAGGGTGTCTATAGAACCGGGAAATCAGGGAAAACCGGGGATTATCAGGGAATTTTGTTATTCTGGAAAAAATCAGGGAATTATCAGGGAATTTTGCAAATATTACTTAAAATCAGGGAATTTTTTGGTTGAACAGATCGGTTTGGAAGTTTTTTTTTTTTGGTTGAGCAGATTGGTTTGGAGGTTTTTTTTTGGTTGAACAGATCAGGGAATTATCAGGGAATTTTTTTATTCAGATTTTGTAGACACCCTGAAATTTGAATTTGTTTTTCCCCCTAAAGATTAAAGAAAGAAATGTGTTCTGTGTTGTCCAGTATTTTTTAACTGTTGGTTTCTTTTTATACAAGTCAAAACAACATTTTGTTGTAATACTGTCTTCATACTCTAACATAAAAACAGAATTTATTATTATATAAATTTATTTTGTTGATGCTTTTGAAGTACTTATATAAAATTTATTATCTGAAACCTGTTAATTTTCTTTTTTATGTAGTAAGTGACGAAGAATATTTTCAGCTACTTCTCTATATTTCTTTGTCAAATGAATATTGTTACAATGAGATAATTATAATAGATTGTTTTTGACACTTATTATGTCTTTCAATATAATTGTAATTGATTCTATTACTAATTCATTATTATTCAGTTAATATCATGTCTGTGGAGTCTGAGTCGGAAGCAGTTCTTGCAATACTGGAACCAAAAGAGCCAATAAAAATGTACCAACTCCAACTCCTAACAATTTTAAATTATATTATATAATTTAAATAAAATGTTAAAATTTCCTATTTCATAGACAATAATTTGATTAACTTATTCTTTTCAGGATATATTATAAATTTAAGTTCTTTGCAAATTTCAAAACATAACCTATTTTATGATATTTATATTAATGAAAGTGGCATCCCATGAAAAAACTTCACAATGGTAAAAAAAAAAAGTGTCAACAAAGTCGGACGTTTTTGATCATTTTACAATAACAGCAGAAAAGTCAGGGAAACATTCTATACGTCATTTTATTATAGAAGATGGTGATTGTGAAAAAGTGTGATGCATTTATTTATTTTATTTTCTATATTGATATAAACAAAAAGGAGTTGGAGTCGAAGGTTTTATGTACCGACTCCACAGCCCTGGTTAATACATTCACTGCAACAGTGACTTTAGAGAAGTAATTTTAAATCGAGGAGAATGTGATATTCTTTTTTGTTTAATTTTCAAATAATTTATTAATACATTTTTTTTCTTTGTTGCATTGTAGGAATCAAAACGCCTGCTGTCTACTTTGTGGACTTAGAAGAAAATCGTATTTTCATGGAATATTTTAATCATGCTTTAACTGTAAGAGAATATATCCAGAAATTGCAACTTCAGAATGACGCCAATAGTGAACTTCTACTGGACGATCTGGCTGCTAAAATAGGGAAGACAATTGCAAAGCTGCATTCGAATAATCTTATCCATGGGGATTTAACTACATCAAACATGTTGTTACCTGATAAAAGTGAAGAGCTTGTACTGATTGACTTTGGATTAAGTTATATTGAAGGCAAAGCAGAAGATAAAGGTGTTGACTTGTATGTGTTGGAAAGAGCAATTCTCAGCACTCATCCAAACAGTGAGAAATTCTTTGAAGCCATTTTAAACAACTATCAAAGTTCTAGCAGAGACGAAGCTGAGGAAATCATTAAGAAATTGGACGAGATCAGATTGAGAGGAAGAAAAAGGACTATGGTTGGATGATGACAGGTCATTTAGGAATGCTTGTTTATTTTATTTGTAATGATATGATTTTTAAGAGACTTTTGAAGATGACTTTTTTTACTTGCTCTTTGTTGCTGTTCACATTTGAATAGTTTCCTGAGCCTTGACAAATGAAGCTTAGATCATTATTTACTGTTTGTTGCAGTATATTTGATATAAGGTTCTCATTGAACACCTGCTGTTAAAGGAGTGTCTGAAAATAAATATTGTTTTGTTCTTTTTTAACTCCAGTTTATAATTGGCTTAAAAAGCAATATTTCCTGTGCTTTTAAAACTTGATCTATTTTAAGGCATTAAAAGTGTCACAGTTCAGGCCTATGTGGTCCTTGGGGTCACTGGAGGTAAGACGCCTGGTGTTCTGTGACCAATGGGACTAAGTTTGGAGGAGAATGGAGCGTGGAAAAATCCCTGCTCAAGACTGGGGATCGACCAACTCACAGCCAAGCGCCCTTACCCACTTGGCTACCGGGTCCACATTTTAAGGCATTAAAGATCACAATATCACTCATAAGGCTGGAAATTTTCAAGGTAATAGTTTCACTGAATAAGTAAATGCATTAACTCAATCCCTAAAAACTTTGTAATTTTATACTCACTCTGTCCGAAAATATGGCATACATTTTACGTTAAAATGTGTTTTAAAATGTAAACCATATTTTCGGAAGGAGGGAGTACTAAGTTTACTTAAAAAATAAAATATGCTTTTAATAACAAAAGTTTAGTGTTGATGCTTTGATATTTAATCACCAATAGATAATTTTGTGTAGTAATTAATGCTATAGGTTACAGAGAGAAAATTTTTTATGACATTTCTTTCATAGGATGACACTAGAAGATTCACAAGTGCATTTGATATCCAAGGCACAACATCTTGGTTGCTTTCAATTGGAAATCTCTGAATTTGCAATAACTCAGTATTAAATGTAAAATACTGAGTAATGTAAAACATTACACGATTTCAGAAATTTTTTATTATTTCCTTACCAATATTTTCCTGATCCCCTATAAGTCACAAACCTGAAATTCTCCCTTTTTTTTTTTTTTTTTTTGGGATGAGCCACTGAAATTATTAACATTTTTTTTCTTCGTCATCATTTGTAGCAGATTAAATTCTAGTGAAACTATATTATGTTCCTATAGCATCAGTGTTATTCTAAATGCTGTAGTACAATCAAGTATTTTTAATACATCCAGTAAGCATTTAGAGAGAATAATTTACACACAATTCAAAATACAATGTGTTAAGATTTATTTGCAACTGAATACAGTGACATTTGGAAATAAAAATACTTTGCAATTTTTTTTGTTGTTTTTTTTTTTACCCCCAGTTACAATAAAATACCTTCAGTTATTTAAAAAGCTTTTATACATATTTTAAATTTTTGATAACCCACCACTGACACACACATTTTCACCAGTTATATAGGATGCTTCTGAAGAACAAAGAAAAGCTACCAAGCCTGCCACTTCCTCGGGTTGTCCGAATCTAAATATAAGGAAATATAAAATCAAAAAGGCTGGCTTCATAATGACATGATACTCTCCGAGCAAAGAAAGGTTAATTAAGGATTAGAATTGATGGTTAAAGACTGAATGAGAAATTAATGAATTTAATAGTATCATTCAAGTGAAGATGAAATTCTGAAAAGGAAAGAATTGTTGAATGCAGGGTTGGGGAAGGGAATGGGAAGATAAGATATAAACAGCATGACGGATGAAAGATGAGATGAAATAAGTAATACATTTTTAAATATTGAAAAAAGAAAAGTTGAATTTCCCTTTAAAAAAAAAAAAAAAATCAGCAAAGGACTTATAATTAGGGAGATTATTCTATAAACTACACAGAAGCTCTGTTATAATGCAATCTTTCGGATCCAAGATCCAAGATATTAAAGATACATTAATCATTACCTTTTCAACTCTTTGATGGGTTATATTAGCCAAAATCGATTTGGCACCGCCATCTTGGCATCTTGTTCAAACGACGAGTCACATGGATCGACACTAGGTATTCATACGCCTATTAGTTTACATGGGCCTCTTTACTGGTTGTCATTGGCAGAAAAATAGATCTCGATATTCATTTTGGTTAAACGAAAAAGTTCGCGATTCTGGTATTTTTTTAAAAATATATTGCATTTGACGCATTTTCGTGACATTAGGGTGGGTATAGAGTCTCAATTACTGCAAATAATAAGGAAACAAGCATATTAATTTACACCTTTTGATTTGATTTTAGGCGAAAAAACGTAAAATTTTGCAATTTTACAATTCTACACCTTTTCCAAAATAGAAGGGGTCCAAGACCAAATCGCGCTCTATCCGAATTCGTGATATAAACATCCGAGCTTCACTGTATATAAAATCATTGCTTGCAGTTGTTACTCATATATTTATTTATTATTTCAGCAAATTACTGTTTCCTATGTTTTATATTTTTTTTTTCATCCCTTTCATATTTCATTTATTACCTTTCTCTTCATCCCTCGCTCCTCAATTTGTGCTTTCCAAAATTTACTTTGTTCAGAGATGTTTCAAAATCATACTTTTGTGACTCAGTAACTGTCAGTAATTTCTCTTAGTCTCTTCAGATGCAGTCCTTAATAAAAAACTTTGTTTTAAACCTTATTTGTACATCAAACTAAAGGTTTTTATTCACTGGCTGTTTTGGTCAGTAGTGTTGTTGATTTTGGAAAACTTTCACTAAATGAGAAATTTTAAAGGACAGGTGAACAGTCACTCATTGCCATTTAATTGAGCCATTTTGTACATTTCGGATGTTTAGACTTACAATATATGATGAAAAATACTGGCTTAATGTTTTGAGGCTTCTTTAAATACCTTTCCTCTTTAGTAAGTGAAATCCAATCAACTGATATTCAAATTTTCATAAGATTTTCATTTGTAATTTAAAAATAAAATAAAGTTTAAATAATAAAATAGAGATTGGACTGCGAAAAGATTTTCATTTCATGTAAAAGAATAAAATAAAGTTTCTTAAAAAAAATTAAGTTACTAAAATAAAATTTCAAATATAAAATTAATAATTTTTTATTATTTTTGGATTTTTTTCTTTTATGAATGGTTGATAGTTATATATAATAATGAATTCAACATGATATACCTCTAAAAGAATCCCCTTTTCCACCATCTATTGTATTCAGTTTGTGCATCTTTATCTTGGACAGTCAATCTACAGCATATTTCTACTTTGCAAGACTCCATCATAGAATTATCAAGGGAATATGGGACCACTCCTCGTTTGTAGCTTTCAAAAGGTTGTCAAAATGCTGCAATGCCAATTTCCCATGGCATGTTTCAATACAGGCTGAAACCAGAGATTCAATGGACTTGCATCCAGGGACTTGACAGGGATGTGGTGGAAAGATATGGCCTTGATCCCAGTTCTAGCTCCATGCATTTCTAAAAAGCTAAGGACATTCTCGGGCTATGACATGAGCTTTATCCTAATGAACGTGGACAGAAGTTACATCATTTCCATAGGATTTCCCTGGTGTGGATCAGTCTTATTCTGTTTTCCTGATAATAGGCAATATTGATTTTCGTATTTCATGCCACCTTTTGTATCTACAGTTTGCACCATGGCAGTATCCAGCAACGAATATAAAGCCTTTTGGGAAACTTGCATAATTGGATGAAGTCAGACACCGCCACTTTTCTGCTATCAGTTGCTATGTTATAGCCCTTACCTTACCACAGTAAATGAGATAAATCCATACTTCATCCAAGGTTCCCAAAAACTTCCATTTGTTGCCAGCAAGGTACCTTTCTTAGAGTTTGCGACAGTTTGTTTTTCACTCAGCTTGATGGTGCTGCAGAAGGACATGTCCTTCCACCTTGTGAATTTTCTTTAGTCCCAAAGGTATTCGGATGACCTTCAAAACGTGGCTGTGAGATTCCACACCTGCCAACCATGCAATATTGAGTCACAGGGCTATGCACTGAATCCGTATTAACACTGGTGACTTTACCTTAGGGTATAGTTGGTTCCAGTGGGTACTTTGTGGTGATTTCTTGTCTGACAGGCTTTGACACTGCACCCAGTCTATGACCTTGTAAATGCCACACTTGCTGGCCGATAGCCCATTCTTTGGACACTGTTTTGTAATCTCCATGTATCTAAACTTTGCATGGAAAAGGGCTGTAATATAGTCCTCCCAAAAGCATTTAATTTAAAAGTCATGCCAATGAAACTAACACAATAAAACATCTATCAGAATGTAGAGGAATGTAGATATTTCATTAGCTGGTTTGTTCATGTTCAATTATAACACGGAACTGGTAGCATGAATTGAAATTGTTATTAGATATAGCTATCAACTCTCTTTCACATTTATACAGGACAATCTAATCCTGAAATGAAATCCATATTTTGGGCTGTAAATATGGGACAAATAGCAATCCTATACAGACAGTCCTCAACTTAAATAAGGGTTCTGTTCTGCAGACCATTACATAAGCCGATTCTTAAGTAGGTCAGAGTATCCACTCTTGATATATTTTTCAGATACTATATATTTTGTCTAAATATTTTTTATTAGTGTTGTTAGAAGTTTAAAGGAGTACCAAGAAAAAAAAAAAAACTTCTAACAAGAAAAACAGGGTATTTTAAACAGGAAAGAAAACAATAAAAAATACAAACAAAGACAACATAATTTTTGTATTTTGTCCCTCTACAACTGGTGATGCAGTTGTTTAAGGCCATAGCCTTGTCAGCGACAGTAGAAATAATTTTTTCGTCTTTCGGCATCATATATTTAAAGCTGAGAAATAAACTGGGAACTGAAAATCGGAGTCTCTCTGAAAGCATTTTAGTAGGGAAAAACTGAAACTTTAAACTTTGGTGCAAATTAGAAGTGCATGAATAGAAAAATGTACAAATTATGTAATTTGCTATCATAAAAAATAAAAAAAAAAAATCGTATAAAATGAATTAAAACATTAAAATTACTGTTTCAACTCACAAGTCAGTATCGAGTTATCAGATTAAAGTGGCCTCAAAGAAAGAAGAACTTCCAAATATGGAAAATCCTGATTACTTAGTTGAACCTGGAACTCATTGCTGCAGAGTAATATGGGGAAGTAAAAATAAGGAAATTTTACATTAAAAGGCCTGATGTTGCAACCCATTCACAGAAACTTGAAGACAAATTAGACAATTTTTGGAAAGGAAGATGCTCGAATATCTCTATGAGACTTCGATAAATGTTCACATAGGCAAAGAATATACAGTGATGAATGTGGCGCAGTAGCCACGAAGGAAGAAGGAACTGACGCCATGCTTTTGTCTTCGAATTTGGAATAACATAAATTTTTTAAAAAAATGTGAATAATATAATGAATAATATAACAATATTAATAATAATAATATTAACATTAAAACAGTAAATTTAAAATGTAAAGAATAAAAAAAGAAATCAAAGATCTTGTTATTTTCTACTTTAATTTGTAGAATGAAGAAAGTATTATAGTTAAGATGCAATAGATGTTGCTGAAAATTTCTGGAATTCATAATCGATCACCAATTTGCCCCACCCAAAGCTCAACTTTTCTTGAGGGAATTATAATCTACGTTATTAATTTTTGTCTTTAAATAAGTAGTGATAGTGCGATTAGAGAGCTACTCATTTAGAGTTGGGTTATTGGCAATGTGCCAAGACACTCTTAATGTGAGTGAAAAGACTGGAATCTAAAGAAAAGGTGGAATCTAAAATTTTTATTTCTTAAAAATTTCTTATGAAAACATAAGAACATTTGGCTGCATATTATAATACAGTTGAATCTAAATCAATACTTTACACACACAATAACCAGGCCACAACCCCAATTTTCAAGAAATTAAAAGTATGGATTCCACTAAGTCTCTCTTTTCTCTCACTGTGAGAGTGTTCTGCAATTATGTCAATAATCCAACTGCAAATGAGTAGCTCTTTAATCACATGATCACTATTTAAAGACAAAAATTAATAACATAAATTTATTTGATGATAGCTCGATACTGGATTGAAACTGGTTACATTTTAGCTCATTTATTTGATTTTTTTTGGTTTTATTATGCATGTGCTTTGCATCATGATTTTATTATTCGCATGTTCATCTATATTAAACTTACGGATTCAAATTTTGTTGTTTTTCTTTATCTTACTATGATACAATGTACTTAAATTCTTTTCATTCTTTTGCTTTTCACTTATTCTATAAATGCTTTATGAAGTGTTGAATCTTTTAATTTGTGTAAGAAATGAAATAAAAAAAAGCAATGATATGTTGCAAGGTTAGTTTTAATAAACTTTTCATTCTAAGCTTATATCAGCCTACATCACTTATCTTGCAACTCGTGGTTGTTAAAAGGAAGAAAAAAAAAATGTTTAAAACAGCATTTAAAACATATGTCTCAAAAAAAAAAAAAAAAAGTTGCAAGATTTGTTTTAAACAAAAAAACCCTTGCTTTTTTTTTACCAACCCTATCTGTTGTATTACCATACCGATAATACAACAGATTCCAAAGATACAAACATATTAAAGATGAAATGTGAAAGCTGTTTTGATTAAAAATCTAAGAAATTATTGAAAAGTAAATTACTGGTAGGAATAACTGAAAAAGTTGAAGCACTTAGTTAGCACAGAAATCATCTTAAGGAAATATGTGTGATAGCTCGTTGGATAATGCTTGGCATATGTGGAGGATATAACATACACAAATGTTTACATTAGTCTTTGCGTAAAATTTGGATAACTCGAAATTTATTTTTAATTTCCACAGACTTTTTATATAACTGGATCTACGTAAGTCAAGGACTATTGTATACGATCATGTTTCCTTTTGTTTCGTAGGAAAAAGCAGAAAAACTAGGGTAATTTTTATCTGCCCAAATTAGAATCTTAGTCGTTCCTAATAAAACATTCACATGTCAGAAATCGTCAGTTGGAAAAAAAAAGTAAATATATAGGCTCGCTAATGATTGTATATTTTGACCTATTCTTTGAATTTTTTTTTAGTGGTAAATTTTATTATTTTTTATTAGACTAAACTATTGTACTTATTTTCTTCACTTACCTCTGCATTGGATTTTGAGATTCGTATCCCTCCTTTATAAAATCGTTTTCAGTCAACTGTGAAGGAACAAGAATGAAAAATAAGTTATCCAATATATTTATTTAATTATTTACATATTTATTAAAGGTAGATATTTCCCGTATGAGCTTTTGTATGAGCCTGGGGCATTGAAGGTTCTGATCGCAGTGGCGTGCAGTGACAATTTTCGGAGGGGACCAGTTATAATGGGACACCCTTTATTTGAATAGAGCTGTCCTGCTACCGGATGGCACTTGAGTTGACTTATGATGCAGGGGACTTGATTCTTGTACCGAGTCTCTTTCCATGTTTAGTAAACAGTGTAAAACATACAATATTGTTTTTAATCCTTGTGACACTTCACTGGAACACTTTCAATACCTAACTGATAATCCACAAAAAAATAAAAAGACTAAGGTATTCTTTCTAACAAGAACGGAGATACGGAAGTTGTTTACCACAGAACACCAGAGCGTGTGAAAATGCTAACGTGGCGAGAGGAACATGAGTCTCGGAACTAGTCCTGTTGGGCAGTTGATTACTTGTTGCAGCTGAGATGTTTCAATGGGCGCGGAAGTAGTAAACTGTGTCAAAGGGCTCCAGTCGTACTAAGTCTCGGAGTGCTGGAGAAGTGAAGCTCTGGCCTCTTCAAGAGACCAGTCTTCACAAGACACCTGTGAAGCCAAAAGCTATGCCGAACTACTTTCCTAGCTTTGTGTAGAAAAGTATCGAAATAAACTATTTCGAACTATTCTGTGGAAACAAATAACATTATAAATGGCGAAAATGTTTGCACTAGTTCAAGTAATTTATAAAAAAAAAAGTGAATTTAATTTTATAAAGATGCAAATTATTGACTTAAAAACATCAATTTTTAAGTTTTTTTTTTGTGTAAAATCATAATTATATATTTGCTAATATCTTCGAATTTAAGGGTAATATTCACGACAAATTAATTAGTTTACTAATATATGACTCTTAGGCACTCGAAAAGAACATCCTGGAGAGCCTTTTGTGACAACATAGGGACTTTGCCTGTTGCCACAAGGCTCACCAAGGCTTTATCCAAAAGCTCTGAGACGAAACTGGGATCTTTGTTACTGCCCAGTGGGGTTTTTGCCTCATCCGAGGAAGAGGCTTATAAGCACCTACTGGAGGTTCATTTCCCGGACTCAGGAGCTTCTGATACTTCTGTTCAACATGCATCTTTGAGCAAAGATTTTTCTCTTGCCAAAAGCATTGTCTCTTATGAAAAGGTTAAGCAAGCTATTTCCAGCTTCAAACCCTTCAAAGCAGCAGGAGAGGATGATATTTTTCCGGCTCTTCTTACAAATGGCTTGGAAATTATTACTCCTCCCCTTGTACATATTTATCGCTCTTGTCTAGCTCTAGGCTATGTTCCCATGAACTGGAGAAAGACAAGAGTTGTCTTTATTCCAAAGGCAGGACGGTCTGACTATACCTCTGCCAAATCCTTCAGACCAATCAGCCTCTCTTCCTTTTTACTGAAGACTTTGGAAAGATTGGTTGACCGATACCTAAGGGATGTTGCTCTCTTGAAACATCCACTACATTGCAGGCAATATGCCTATCAGAAAGGACTCTCTACTGAAACAGCCTTACACCATCTGGTACATAGGATAGAACGTTCTCTGTCCCATGGGCAGATGGCCCTTGGCGCCTTTCTTGATATAGAAGGAGCATTTGATCACACATCTTATGACTCCATTTGTAATGCAGCTGAACAGCATGGTGTTGATCCATCTATTATTAGATGGATTAGGAATATGCTGTCAACTCGCACCATATGTGTACACCTTTCTGGCAACACCATTTCAACTAAGGCTATGAGAGGTTGTCCTCAGGGAGGAGTTGTCTCGCCATTGCTCTGGTGTCTGGTGATGGACTCTCTCCTTGAGGAACTTCAGAAACTCGGTTTCTACTCCCAAGCCTATGCGGATGACCTTGCTATCCTTATTTGTGGCCTAGATCCTGGGACAGTCTTTGAGCTCATGCAAAGAGCTCTTAGCTGTGTACAGGCCTGGTGCTGCAGTATCGATCTTAAGGTCAATCCTAACAAAGCAACCCTAGTAAATTTTACTAGGAAACGAAAGATAGGGAAAACCTTGACTTTAAACCTATTCAATAAACAAATTGATCTTTCCAAAAGTGTCAAGTTTCTTGGAGTCATTCTTGACTCCAAACTGACCTGGAAAGAACATCTTGATATGAGGATCAAGAAATCCATTGCTACCTTTTGGATGTGCAGAAGGACTTTTGGTTGCTCATGGGGTCTTCAGCCAAAGATTATTTATTGGCTTTATGTGACTCTGGTTAGAACTGCACTGTGCTATGCAGCTATTGTCTGGTGGACTAGAACAAGGCTGAAGACGGCTAGGAAACTCTTGTGTAAGCTTCAACGTCTAGCCTGTCTAGGAATTACCAGATCTTTAAAGACGGCACCTACTGCCGCCTTGGAGGCAATTTTGGATCTGCCTCCTCTTCATCTCTTTATCGAGCATCAAGCCAGAAAAACCGCCTTTAGGCTGGTTAATCAAGGCAAATGGTGTGACAACACCTCCTATCACTCCAGTATCTGGAGAGAAGCACAGGACTTGTCTCCTATGCTCTCTCTTAGAACTGTTTTGACTATTAATTTTAACACGATACCCAACTATGTCATTCACTTTCCTTGTAGAGAAGAATGGCTGGCCAAGGGACATGATTTGTTACCCCCCTGGAGTATCGTCTGGTTTACGGATGGATCCAGGATTGGAAACAAGACGGGAGCCGGAATATATGGGCTGAGACCAAGGGCTAGCTTCTTCCAAGCACTTGGGACCCAATGCACTGTATTTCAGGCTGAGGTATATGCTATTCTTTTTTGTGCATATGAAAACCTCAACCGTCACTATGTCAATAGGACTATTTATATCTGCTCAGATAGTCAAGCAGCTTTGCATGCTCTGAGCAGCCCTGTTTGCACCTCTCAGCTAGTTGCTGAATGTAGAGAGATCCTAACCTGTCTAGCCAGTACAAATTTGGTTTATTTGTACTGGGTTCCTGGGCATTTAGGTATTGATGGAAATGAAAAAGCGGACCTGTTGGCCAAAAGGGGCTCGTCTTCGACTCCGATTGGCCCGGAACCCTTCTTAGGTTTCTCATTCAATCTAGGCAAACAATTACTTGGAGCTGTCTTGGAAAAACAGTTCCATAGACATTGGATTGCCTCGCATGGTATGAGGCAGGCCAAGTTGTTTATACAAAGACCTGACCATCACCTTGCAATGTCAGTCTTAAATTTAGACAGAAAACATTGCAAAATGATTACAGGAGTTCTTACAGGACACTGTACTCTCAACAGACACCTGCATATACTTGGCATCACCCAAAGTGATCTATGCAGAAAATGTGGAATGGATCAGGAAACTCCTGAACACATTCTATGTTTTTGTCCAGCTTTGGCTAGGAACAGATGGGAGATTTTTGGCAGGATTAGACTTACCACAAATAATATCTCCACCTTTAATTTTAAGGTCATCTTATCTTTCTGTAAGTCTACAGGACTTTTTATGACCACAGAAACTCAACCTCAAGTTGAAGTATAAACAATGGTTTTTTACCAATGTTTTATGAGGGGACACAATGGACCCAAATCGTGAGGTCTAAGTGGCAGAACGGCAAGTGCCGACCCTTTACTATCCTTATCCTTAATATATGACTCAGAAATGGATTTTAATCGTTAATGTTGTGATGAATGAAGCTTTTTATTGTGGCTATAAATCTTTTTCGAAATGCATCCGAAATTCGAATTTTTCAGATACCATGGGATGTCTGAATTTCCAAGAAAATCTTCTTTTGATGTTGCAGACAACGGATTACAGCATTAAGATATAAAAACAATAAAAAACATTAACATTTTTAACGTGTGTGAATAATTAAATTACGATAAATAGAAGCCTACACACTTTGAAAAGAAGGACATATTAAAATAACAAAAACCGACCAGTTTCTCGCGTATCAAACGTGTATTGCCAAGGTAAAGTGGAGAGGTTAAGACTGCTCATTAAATCTGAACTCTATCGCAAAGAGTTGTTAATCATTGGTGTATGAAATAAAATAATAAAAATGATTTACGATGTTAAATTAAAGAATAAAAATAACTGATTAGCATTTATGTGAAGATATATGTAATGATAATAGCATCAGGTGTACTTCTAAAAGTAAATTGAAAAGGCATGTTTGTGTGAAGAGTGTTTTTGTGTGATAAAACATAAAAATTGAAGATTATTAAAACATAAAAATTATTGAAAATTATGCATACAGTTAAGAATTAAATGTGTATGGGTCATTCCATATCAAATCAACCAGGTTTGAACCTTGACCCCTCAGAAATTGATGATTTTTTGCACACTGATAATATCTACAGAGAGTATAAAAAATGCAAATTTTCAGATTTTTTGGGCTAATAGTTTTTGAGTTATTGAATTTCAAAAACTAAAAATTCCTTGATTTTGGCCATGTTTTGAAATTTTCAAAACACTGTAACTCAAGAACCGTTCAACCTACAGAGCTGAAATTGGTGTCATTTCGTTCAGTTTTTAATGGCCTTTAATTTGATATACAACAAAAGTATCTTAATTTCAAATTAAATGTTTTAAAAATTTTCAAAAACTGGTTTTTAAAAAATCTCAAAAACACCCCTTTTGATTTTTTTTTAAAAAAATATATGTTATTTATATTGTTAATACCTATTTTTGTGCCAAATTTCATAATGGGACAGCCAGGGGATCATATGGAAATAAAATTTGAAGTGTCATAGTCCATGAAAAAAATGAGAATGCGACTAGCAACCAGAGTAAGTTCTTATCGTTCGTTGCGTGTCGAACTTTAAATCAAATATAGTTGATGAAAGACAATCGGTTTGAGTATATCTATAGTTTGTGTATGATCAGTAAACCTATATGGTTTCATCTATGTAATATAATTAAATTAAATAAATCAAACAAATTATATAAATAAATTTTAAATTAATAAAAATAATAATTTTTTTTTAATATGATTCTAAATACAAAAGTCCCGTTAGGAATAACAAATTTCTATCAACAGGTTCTGAATATAGGTATACTACAAATGTTTAATTAATTTTGAATACATTGTTAAAAAAATATCAAATGACTAACATATTATTGTTTTTTAAGTGATTTTTGTCAAGTTGACCGCTAGGTGATAATTTTCTAAAATTTTAAATTAGGCAGTAACATAATTTAAAAGTTAAAATAATTTTCTGATTTAACACTATATATAATTATTACATATGTACATTAAAGTTGCCTATGTTTAGCTTATTGTCGTGTACAGTAAGAACTAGTAACAATAAATATTAAGGACATTGGAAGTAAATTGAACAAAATACTTAAATGAGATATTATTTAAACAGGATTTACAACTACAAAGAAAACAATTGAAACAAAAGAAATTCATAATAATAATAATAATGACAGCATATATTTAGTTTATAGCCATGGAGGTTCCACTGCTCTTCTTATACAACTTCCAAGTCACCTCCGTTATGAGACCTGCGATGTTCATTCTGACTACTCTCAACTGATGATCGCCTAATAAGCGTGAAACAGGCTGGTCTTGAGATATCAGATGAACATTGGTCTCAAATTTTAATATGTTAACCTTTAGAATGTTAATAGGAAAAAAAAAATCAAAATAATGAAAAAATAACTCTATACAATTGGTTAAAAATTTTTCAAATCAATAAATTGAAGAATAATTTTGGTCTAAGATTGGAAAACTATATAAAATATAAATTATTCAGTCAAACTAATTGGGAAAAATATAATTCTGAAACAGTAAAAAGTATTAAAAATGTTAGAACTTTATTAACCGCTGATGTGATTGATGAGAATATTCCTCTAAATTCATGCTGTTGTTGTTATTACTATTATTATTAATTTGAAATTTATTTTTATAATTTGTTAATATAATCGTAAATTATATTTTGATTTATTTAATTATATTACATAGATTAAACCATATAAGTTTACTGATCATACACAAACTATAGATATACTCAGAACGATTGTCTTTCATCAACTATATTTGATTTAAAGTTCGACATGCAACGAACGATAAGAACTTACTCTGGTTGCTAGTCGCATTCTCATTTTTTTCATGGACTATGACACTTCAAATTTTATTTCCATATGATCCCCTGGCTGTCCCATTATGAAATTTGGCACAAAAATAGGTATTAACAATATAAATAACATATATTTTTAAAAAAAAAATCAAAAGGGGTGTTTTTGAGATTTTTTAAAAACCAGTT
>JAFIDM010009631.1:267874869-267892263 GCA_023159025.1 Thereuonema tuberculata | reverse complement strand
GTGGTCGATCGTCTCATGCGTAGTGTGGCATTTCCTGCATTTGTCGTCATGTGTGTTTGCATCGTGTAGAATGTGTTTCTTGTAGTTGCGTGTGGAGATGACTTGGTCCTGTATTGCGATCATGAACCCTTCGGTCTCCCCAAACAGCTCACCACTCGTCAGCCATCTGTTCGACGCTTCCATGTCGACATGAGGCTGGCTGAGTTCGTGATGATGTCTGCCATGGAGTTCCTTACGAGCCCATGATTCACGCAGCTGCTGAGTGTGGGTGTCAGGGGTGGTGATTGTTGGAGAAGAGTTTTCGAGGTTCAGGGGTGTGAGGTGTGTGTCAGCCTTGACAATGGCTGAGTGAAGTGAGGAGTCTTCTGCTCTTTGGTGGAAATGTTCCCTAAGTGTATGTACTTGTTTTTCGTGTAGGGTGATGAGGTTGATGAGTCCTCGGCCTCCCTCCTTGCGGGGAAGAGTCATCCTTTCCGTAGCGGACTTGGGGTGGTGCATGTTGTGTTTCGTGAATGTAGTGCGTGTTGCGCGTTGTAGTGCTTCGAGTTCGGTGTTTGTCCATGGAATTATGCCGAACGAATATGTTAGTGTGGGAACGGCGAAAGTGTTGATAGCTTTAATTTTATTTCTGGCGTTGAGTTGTGTTTTGAGGATTTTGTGAACTCGAGCAAGGTATGTGTTCTTCAGTGCATTTTTGATGTTTGCGTTGTCAATGACGCGCGCTTGCTGGAAGCCCAGGTACTTGTACGTCTCTCCCTCTTCCATGGATTGGATGGCCAACCCATGGTCTAGTTCAAAACCCTCAAAATTCGAAGTCTTCCCACGTGTTATGTGTAACTTGCGGCACTTGTCGATTCCAAATTCC
The DNA here is from genome assembly GCA_023159025.1 of Thereuonema tuberculata. Taxonomy (NCBI): domain Eukaryota; kingdom Metazoa; phylum Arthropoda; class Chilopoda; order Scutigeromorpha; family Scutigeridae; genus Thereuonema; species Thereuonema tuberculata. The sequence continues at coordinate 267,891,398 of JAFIDM010009631.1, read as the reverse complement.
ATCCCAATGTCTTTGGTGAACTGTGTGGTGGCTTGTAGTAAATTAGTAAGTTGTGCATTGTTTGTGGCATAGAGTTTAATGTCATCCATGTAGAGTAAGTGTGTGATTTTATTTGGTGTCACAGTGCCTGTGGTAAGCCTATAACCGTGTTTTGTGTTATCTAGTATATGGCTCAGTGGATTCAAGGCGAGGCAGAACCAAAGAGGACTCAAGGAGTCTCCCTGGAAAATACCTCTCCTTATGGGAATGGGATCTGTAGTGATGGAGGTGTTAGAGGTGCGAAGGTGTAATGTTGTGTTCCAACTCTTCATCGTGGCAGCTAAGAATGCCGTGATCTTGGGGTGTATTTTGTAGATATGAAGAGTGTGTAGGAGCCAGGAATGAGGGACAGAATCAAATGCCTTCTTGTAATCGATGTAAGCGATATGTAAGCTCCTATTCTTCGCGCGCAGCCATTATCTTTTGGTACAAAGTAGGACCAAAGTTAGGAGACTGACGAAACAAACACCATATGTTTCACGAAAAACTTGCGGAGTTCACTGTTTTGTGTAAAATCCCAATTCAAAGTTTCTAACTGAGATATTATTCTTGGATTTATAGAAATGCTTATTTGCATTTTTATGAATCTGTGAATCTTTTTCTCTTAATTTTTAATTTGTTCTCCGCCAATCACAGGGCAGGAAATTGTAAAACAGTTAAAAAGAGTGTGGGGACGTCACTTACGAAATTAGTCTGCGGAAAGAAAGCCTACAACATAGTAACATAGATACGAAGTTTTTTTTTTCTTAAAGAGTATACCAAAATGTCATATTTTTTTTTTTTTTTTTTTTTTTACATTTAAGATTACTGGCGCAGCTTTTAAGCTATACTGCAAGAGGCCATGGAGGTCCTTGGGTGCGCGGGAGGTGTAGATTCCCAGTGATTTTCGACCAATGCGACTCGTTGAACCCGACGGTCGCCCTCCTTTAACCCCTGAATAAGAAATCAGACACCCATTTGACAGAGGGCTGGGTGAATCCTATGGTCCGTCTGTATAAGAAATAACCGAGAAAAAAATCCTCGACCACTTCTGGAAATTGACTCCTGACTCCAGGATTCAGCAGTCCAGTGTCTAAACCACTGCACTACCACTTAACAGGAGCGTAGATAGCATTTTTTTTTCTTTTTTCCGGAGTGGGTCAAGTTAGAGAGTTGATCTCCAAAAGCTAAAAAAAAAATCATTAACTACAAAATTTTGGGGTGGGGGGGGGGGAAAGTCCTGAGAATGAGGTTTGATAAAGTCTGACTAAGTTATTTCGTATATTGTTATGAATTTGCATACTTTGCAAAGGAAGGGGTAGCTGCTAGGGTGATTTAAATCTATATACTGAATATAAACTATTCCACTAATAACTTTTCAGTCGGTGAACGGATCTTCCTGAAACTTGGCGTGTTTATATGTGAAACGATTTCTCCCTTCTATTTTACAATTTTTTCTTACGGATAAATCCGAGGTAAAGATGGTACATGCCCCCCACAGCAAAGCAACAGTACTGAGAAGACGTGCACCATTGGATCGGAAGTCGTGGCAAATGCTAAGACATTGTATTGGACTCCAGCTTTGATTTAATTAAAAATTAGACCTTTTAACGCAAGAATTTACAGATTTAATAAGTTTTCCGCGCCTGAAGGTAGACTGTTTCTGTTCGGCGTGTGTAATAATTTGCAGAATTTTCAGGACTTAAAAAAAAAAAGAAAGAAAGTAACACTCAAGGTGAAAGGAGTAGATTCTGGCCACCACACACAGTTCTAATTAAATACATAAACATAAATACAATAAAATGCGAATACTTTCAAGATGGTCTACATTTCGTTCTCAAGTGGAGTAATGAATAACATAGTTCAAAAATAAGAAAAAGTGTTCTTATTTTTTGAAATATGTTATTCATTACTCCACTTGAGAACGAGATGTAAACCATCTTGAAAGTACTCGCATTTTATTGTATTTATGTTTATGTATTTAATTAGAACTGTGTGTGGTGGCCAGAATCTACTCATTTCATATTAAGAAATATATGTAAAATATTTTTAATTAATAATACTCAAGGTCTTTCAGAAGCTTTTCTCGACAACTATTTTAACTGTTGACAACTGTTATTGTTGAAGGTCCTCACTTATATCAGAAGATTAAAAAATAACGTTTTGCTGTAGAGAAAAGGAAAACTAGAAAACATGATCTGACATTTTTTTTAAAAATAAAAAACAATTAAATCGTTTTATTACTGTATTTGTCAAAGAAACAAACACAAAAGACAAATTATTATTTGATATGTTTTGAATGGGAGGGTTTCAAAGAAATTGCCTTATTAACCTTTTTAGTTCTTAGGGAAATGAACATCATAAAATTAGTGTGTGTGTGTGTGTGTAGGCGAGTGTAATCCTCCCTTTGATAACTTTAGAACAGCTAGATGGATCATCTTTAAATTTGGCATGCAGATTTAAGGACTAGAGACTATTTTAACTTTTATAATTTAAAAAATATCTCTGTGTGTGTGCATTTCTAGAAATTAGCGCCAGAAAGTCACAAAATTCCCATAGAAAAACAGTGGAATCGAAACAATGAATATTAATCCACTTAATAATCATTTTAAAGCGCGAGCTTTAATTTTAATCAAAGTAAATATTTTCGGCCTTATTTAATTTTCATTGGAAAACGGAATTTTTTTAACCCTTTATGTTCCCCTTATGTTCAGCAGTTATTGTAACTTAAAAATAAACGGAGATTTTTTTATTTGTATTATTTTTCACGATTTTAAAAAAATAAAAATAAAAAGGAAGATTGTAAAGAAAGTATACTTCAAGTCTTTCAGGAACTTCATGCTTTTATTTTAATTTGCTATTAATATATTTCTTTGAAAAAAATGTTTGTTTCTTAAGCGATTGTTATGAGTCATTTCTGACTAATACGATGACGTCATAACCGAATAAGAAACAAGTCTACTAAAATGTGATCTCGAATGCGTCAGGTTATTTAAGCAAAAGTACACCAGTGTTTATAAGAATCCTTCTGTATTGAAAGTATGTTTATACGAACGATATCCTCTTCGTGACCCTAGCATCTTTCTCTACATTGTTATCTACTGATAGAAATAAATACAGAACCCGGATGCTGTTTTCGTTTCACATAATCTCATAAATTAATTGAAGAACGGAGTTTCTTGAAAAATCGAATATTTCAGCAATTGCAAATAATTAATTCTTAGGCAATAACAGTTAAATTATTGTTAAAAGAAAAGAAAAGAAATAAAACTCAAAGGAAGGTGATAAAACTGTCAATGAATGCTTCCAATCAAACTGATCCAAAAAGTTTCTAACAAAGACGAAATAGAAACATGAAGCAACTGAAGAACTTAAAAGAGTATTTTTTCCAAAAATATTGCTTTTTATTTATCTTTGATTTGAAGATGTGAAAACAGTAGACGAAAAGCTTTGTATTTGTAAATTACAAGATCTATCGAATGGTACCTTCAAATTTACCATTTGCTGGAATTTAATTAAACCCGTAAATAATTAATTTTTCAAAATCTAATTAAGTTTTCATTATAATAAATCAAGAGCAATCAAGAGGATTGCTAAGTAGGTATATCGGAATGTCGAACGGTAGGGATTGTGATAATCTGAACCCAAAAAAAAAAAAGTTGCTTTCTTTTCCGTATGGGAAGGTTTTTACAAACGGAACGATGGCTTTCCAACAAAACAAAAAAAAATAAATAAACAGGTACAAAATGTTACACTTTTTCCATTTTCGGATGCAACGGAGAGGTGGTGGTTATATCCACTAACAACCTCCGTCCCTATGTATGCCAATGGTTAAGGCGGTTTAAGCGAAAGCAATAGTGATTGTAGCATATACTCTTATTGTAGTTTTCACAAGTTTTGATTCTTTTCATGTCAAGGGAAGAATCATTTCTTCCGTATTCTCAATAACTGCTACTTCTCTTAACATGAGCACGGATTGTCTTTTTCCCGAACACAGTCGAGTTATTTTTAGTTTTGAGTAAGGAAAAGTAGGTGATGGCATTTGCGGGACCAAAAGGGATAGAGGAAAGTTTTGTATTTCACAAAAACCTATTCGAAATATTTGCGTAGTTTTAAAACTTGGCCAACATTTTCTTTGCACATCATTAGGCCAGTGATAAGGTCGAGACAGGCTCGGTACAGAAGGGGCTTTTGAACCTCATCTCCCAATATGTTTTTTCACAAGCACGAGGAAAGTTTTCAAGAAGTGCATAGTCTTGGAACGCTGCCAAAATAGATATTCAAAAATATTGAGTCGTTCAAAACTTCTAGTATAGGTTGAATAGCTAATAGGAGGGGAATACTGTGAACAAAAATGGAATTTTCCAGGGCAATGTCGGATAGCTCATGATAAAAATAATATATTAAAATGAAATTGCTTAGAATGTCCAGTTTGGTGGAAAAATTTACGTACGGAATAAAAAGTCAATGATTTAATCTTCTTGCGTTGAATTTGTCTTTACCATCATTACTTTTTTTTTTCTTATTCTATCTTATTTCATTTGCAATTATTAGAAGAACGACTCATCAGTTGTTTGAAAATGTTTGAACAAAAAATATATATCAGTATACAAGTAAAAAAGTTTAACGTGCAGGCATATAATAAAGTGAAGAGATACAAAACTGCACATAAGTAAGCAAAAGGTTCTCGCACCCTGAGTATCATGAAACAGCTGTCCCAGATTCCCGACATGATAGCTCAGGGTACGAGAACCTTTTGTTTACTTATGTGCAATTTTGTATCTGTTCACTTTAAAAATGTATATAGACTATTAAGGTGACCAACCGTTCTCCTTTTTGAAGCTCTGTCCTCCCTTGAGAAGTGTCCTCCTAAATGTCATTCCTTTTTGATGTTTGAAGAGTAATATGTCCTCCTTTTTGATATGTGAAGTTTAAAATCTTTTTTTTTTTTTTGGTTGAATAGATGGGTTTAGAGGGTTTTTTTTTTTTTTTGGTAGAAGAGATAGGTTTATACCCCTGAAACCCCTGATAATATTTTTTTTTCTTCAAATTTCTCCTTTTCATTTTAGAAAAAATGTTCACCTTAATACAGATATAATATTGTAAGACATCAGCCATTATTTGATAAAAAAAAAAAAAAAATTATAAACATCTTAATCTGTTTTGAATTTTCTCCTAAAGAATTTTTGTAAATTTGTGTTGCCCTTTCAATCAGTATAGGCTTGTCCATTCAGCTGATCTCTAATTATACGAAGACGCCAATTTAACAAATAATTTATTAAGAAAGGAATATTGTATTTTTTCAAAATGTTGCTGTAGATGTATTGTTATATTACAAAAAAGATGAGTTTTTATTTTTAAAAACTATGTCCTTTTTATTATTTCACCACATTTTAAGTTTTTATCAAATTCAACTATGGTGAGACTTAGTTTCCTTTTTATTTTCCTTTTTCGTCCAAATATATTCATCACTAGTTTTGGCTGTGGTGTTTTACGCAGTAGTCGATTGTCTGGTAAACGCTTCAACTCCCCGGTGCAGAACTGACCTTCGCCACATTTTATTTGAATCAATACTCGAACAAATCCGTTCAAATTCACAAACGAAGCCACATAAACACCAACATAATAATAAAAAAGAGGATCTTTAAATATTTTGTGACTCATCATCTGCTATTCAAGCCGTTACAAACTTCAAATGTCCAGTGAGCTCCAGAGTGTTGGAAATACGATCTATCCTGGCAGAGCTATACAAAATGAGAAAGGAGGTTACGTTCCAATGGATCCCCTCCCATATCGGCATTAAAGGTAATGAGGAAGCTGACTATCTAGCAAAAAAGGGAACAACAATATTAAACACCACAAAAACAAAATTATCCTTCTATTTGCAAAGCTGAAAATTAAATCCTGTTTCAAATCTGAATGGTTGGCATACCTTAAGAATTTGAGTAAAGAGAAACATTGGGTGGAACCACTCCTAAATAACAAAAGCATACCCATGTTATCACGCAGTGAAACCGTCGCTGCATTTCGTAAAATCACACACCATGATTGTCACTTACATCGACTCAAAATATTAGCCTCACCAAACTGCATTTTGTGCAATGAAGATACCCCAATGGACTGGAAACATCTAAGAAAGTGTTACAAGCACTTCAACTTTACTGGACGAGATCCGATTGACAAATTTACTGGGAATGTTTCGGTTACTAGCGTAACCGAAATCCATGCAAAGAAACAAGTTATTTTTTAAATTTTAATGGATCATACTATTGATATAAGGTTATTTTATAAAAAAAAAATGAATATTTTATTTTTAAATTAATATCTTGTTATAAAAATCATTTTTAGAAATTTTCAATATCATTATCTTTCTGCAACAATAGTGGTGTATCTGAATTTTTTTGTGGGTAGGTGGATGGAGAGAATAGATTTTTAAAGGAGCGAAAATTTCGAAGGAGTTTTGATTTATTTATTTTTTTGTTCTATGACTGACCTTCCAATTTAGTCCACATCGAAACCATCAGTTTTCCATTCGCTCCTTGCAAAATGTTGGATTATTTTTTTGTTTGATCCTTTAACCTCTGTAAAATGCTGCTTCTTGAATACTCCAGGAAGATACACTAAACAGCAAACAAGATTCTGTTAGAACTTGCAGCTCACTTTCTTTAAAACATTATACTTATGACTCATTTTTCAGTCTCATTTTTAAAATTATACATAGGAAAAAATCTACGTATTTGTAAACTGTAATATAAATATTCTATCTTTAAATTCTCCTTATGTTAAAAAATGTATTCGATCATGTCGTTAAATCTAATTAATTTTCATCGAAGCACGCGCTTTTGATATATATTTTAAATGTAAATTATATTATAAACAAATTCATTGTTTGCCGTCAGTTGGTTGTTTCTGAATGAGTTTTTGTTACCTTTATGCAAAGAAGTTTGCAACACAAGAGAGAAATCCTTCCAAATACACTTGCTCAGTTTCAGGAAGATCTATTCAGTGGTTCAAAACATTATTGTGGAGGGACCACAAGGTACACATATACCTACCTGCTGGTTTTTGGTCTAAGTTTTCTTATGTAAGTAGTAAAAAGATATGGAAGTAAGATATGTTGGCCTAATCTTAGCTTCTAAAAGACTATCTATCACGTATTGTGGGAAATAAATTTTGTGCAGTTTTGCAATTATAGAATCTCAGTTTATGGCACGAAAGAAGGATCGTTAACGGTTAACAATCAACCATCGACTTGCATTAACTAGTGTAAATTTACTTAAAATGAAATGTTATTTTGTAAAAGAAAAATCATTAGAATCGTGTTTATGTTATTCATAGATTCGTTACGTGCGATTTTTGTTCGGTAGATAGTTTTTATTCTTTGAGTAAGCAAAGTTTTTGTCTCAGTCAAACCTCGGACTTACGGCAGGTTACGTTCCCAAGCGTGTCCGTAAGTCGAAGCACAGTAATTTATCCACCTATCAATGTGTGTAAAGCACTGCGATCATCATATCCGTTCATGGGCCATCGACAATAACATAACGAGATGCTCAACAGCCTTATAACTTTTGCCTTATTTTCTATGAGCTATATTACTACGCTGAGTTTCTAAATTAATCCGAAGAAAATACTAAAATAAAAATTGTAGACACTTTAATATTAATTTAATCACAAAGAGAAATAGCCAAATACAAAGAGATGAGAAGCGAACCGTCTTTAAAAAGTCTGATGAAATATACTTCAGTAGCAATGCGTGCGCGGGCGGCAAAGTGCAGACTCAGTGGATTGTAGCCTAATAAAGTCAATATCTTAAGTAAGGATAATCCAATCCCAATGATAATGAAGTTCTACATAACGATCGTGAAGAATAATATGATTCCAAAGGAATTTTAACTATTTACTCTTCAAAAACATATTTATTCCATCCTAACTCAACATTATTAATTACTTTAAACGTTTAGATGTTTGAAGTAATAATAAAAAAGCGATAATGGCAAATATATTGGTGATATTGGCAAATATAGAAGCAACAAACACGTGAAATTCGACGATGTTTTGAATTACCATAATTTAGAATCCTCTTACAACGGAAGTGCGTGACCTCGAACGCTGAGAACCGCACGAAAATGTGCTTAGAATATAAATGGCTCATGCCAAAAACAGTAGAATGAGTCATTCTCATGCAAAACTACACGTCTTACCACGAGAGACATTTCAATGATCACCTATTGAAGGTCCAAAAGAGGAACTTTGGTAATGCGAAGAAATAAAATATCCATATAATAGGACCAAAAACACACCTATTTCAATGTCGTGACTATATTGCTATATTTCCCTCTGCTTAAAATAATTACGCTATCTGAACAACAAACTTTTCCTATTGACCTGATAGTGTTGCACAGCTATTCAGTCTTCAAAGTGCACTAGCAGACAACAGCCGAGTTTTGAATGGAAATGACTCATACCACTGTTTTTGGGATGAACGATTTATATTCTAAGCCCTTATTCGTGCGGTTCTCAGCGTTCGAGGTCACGCACGTACCTTGTCAGCTTTTTTGGCTACGAAATGTTTCCACAGTGATATCAGCAATTTCCTGAGAAACTGAGTCAATTTTATTCCATTCTTGCTGTAAGTAATTCTTGAGTTCATCTGCTATTTTTAGTAGACAACTTTACGCTTATACCATATATCTTCAATTGGTGAGAGGTTTCAAACAGATTATACAAGTGTTTCTCACGCAGTTATTTTTGTTTACACATTCAATTATTATTATTTAAAGCGTTGTTCGGTCTGCCATTGCTAATTACCAAATGACATCCTCTGAGAAGCAAGTCATGTTTCTGTGGAATGCTATGTACTCTCAGCAGAATAATGCAGACTCTTTACGTTACCTTAAGGAAATAAATCACTCTGTGTTCGGACTGTACACATAGGGTGAATGTTACTGATTTAAATATACTGGTACCTAAGCAGAAACACTTTTCTTACTCGACCAATTTTCTAGTTTTCACAAACAAACCTGGAAAGGGATGGTCATCTGTTATTACCTCTGTGTATTTGTCTGTGTGTTAATATTGCTTTATCATTATTTAAAAAAATATAATTTTTATTAGAAAATAGAAACTTTATTGGCACAGGGGTTGTATATTAAATGCAAAGCAAACATTATTTAAACAGACTCCCGTTTAACATATTAACATTCTTTCATTCTCAAATCTAATTTTCTGAATGCAAGTACTGCTGTAAATAGTTTAGTAACGATATCAACCTTTTCCTATCTTACTATTTTCCTATAAACTGTGTAAACGATTTATACCGCTGTATCTTGATAAATGTTGTTTTGATAAGGTTTAAATGACTGGTCAGTATTCTGTTTCTCAAAGCATTACTAACAGCAGTGTACTGATGGACTCAAAGCAGTTGACAAGTCAATAAGTTCAGTACAGAGTATCTTAAGATAATCACCAAATCATCATTATCATAGTACTAATAACAAATTCAAGGGCTTGCTTAATGGTTTATTATTCCTTTGTCATCCCATCTTTTTCTGAATCTTCCCTGGGATCATCTCTGATGTCTGGAAATCAAAACTTAAAACCCTACTTAATCCCTTCATCCAGGGCCCCACAAGGGGGGGGGGGGGGGGAAGAGGTCAGTTGGTCTTTCAGCACCGGGGCCCGGCCGTCAAAGGGGCCCGGGCTGAGGGACCACCTCATTTTTTTCCGTTTTTTTTTTCTTTTTTTTTTGGTTGTCAATTTGGAGATTCCGATTTTTTTTTTTTTTGGTTGTCAATTTGGAGATTCTGTTTTTTTTTTGTTTGGTTGTTGATTTGGCGATTCCGTTTTTGCGGTACTTGGAGTATACTTGAGGTAGCCTTACCTTACAAAAGTTTACCCACCCCTGCTGTAGAAGTATGAAATCGTGTGGTATTTTCGCGATATTTTCGGCTAAGCATTTATGATTTTGTTCATAACGTGGGGGGATGGGGGAGGGAAAGGCCCGGTATTGCATTTGGTACTTGAGCCCGGAATTTGATGAAGGGGGCCTGCCTCCATCTATCCTGTTTAGATCAATTGTCTCAGAGTAAGCTCCTGAACAGAAGATTGATTACGCTACAGAGAATGATTTCATTATACAAAATCTCAGGTCATGTGGATTTATCCCAGGATTATAAAGGCAGCATAGTAGTTAACATTCCATTATCTGGTAATAGTGTCGGTTACAATGCCACCGAAAACAGATCGATTTTGGGAGGGCTGTATTACAGTCCTTTCCGACGCCAAATTTTCATATTGTGTGCAAAACCAGGGGGTTACACTTTTCGGGAGGGGTGAGCAAAGAAATTAAAAAAGAAAAAGTCAAACACTGGCAACGTTGGACGAGCCAGGACCCTCGAGGCAGAAATCCGCACCTCGACAAACTTCGGAGGTGGTTACTAAAGTGAAGCGCTTCGTCATGGGAGAGAATCCGGAACCAGAAGGGATTGTTGCACGACAAGTACGGGGCCCTCAGTCAACGGTGAACAACATATCCAGAGACTGCAACTAGTTAAACGTCACAAATCCCGTGTGCATAACTGTTGCCGAAGCGACGCACCAATTGCCGAAAATTATAGGAGCGCTATCTCTCCGGCGATAAGTGGAAATTTGTTGTGACTTTGGACGAGGCACGTGTGTACCTAAGTGACTGTAACAAGCCCAGAGCAATATATTACAGGACTAGAGGTGAAAAAAAAATATAAAAAATGGTATCGAGAATGAGGGACAAGTTCTCTGAGAGGTTTCATGATAATTGCTGGATACTGCTTCAAGAGAAAATTCCAGATTCGTAAGGTGACCGACAACGTCAAAGTTGACTCCCTCTACTGTCAGAGAAATGTATTGGATCCATTATACCGCAAAAAAATGTATTCCCTGTATGGACCAGGCATAAATCAAGTTTGAGTGCACCAAGACAACGCTTCCAGTCACACCTCTAACTCGATCGGGGATTAGTTAAAAACACTTGAATAAAAAACGTAAATACATTCAATTCCTTTTTCTGATATCCCTGTCCAATCCCCCGACACATCCACAATGGACTTTTGCGGGTCTGTGTTATTAAAACGAACCCTTCGAAGTAGGCGACCACGTTCGTTGGACTGTTTGTGGAAAGCCTGTAGAGAGGCGATTGATACGAATTCTTTAAGAAGGGGTCTTTTGGAATGGAATTTGCGATGCAGGGCAATAGTTTGATTTAAGGGCTCTCAGATAGAACAGGATCGAATCTGGCGTCGAGGATTTTCGTAAAGTTGTGAAGTTAGAAATCGTTCTCTTGTAACGTATAACCCTGTATTTTCGTTTCTCTTCTGGTGTAAGAGAATATAATCATAAACTGTTCTTAAGAATGTGAGTTCTGCTGCTTGAGACAGGACCATGATCTTTTCTAAATTATTTTCCCAAAGTTCGTATTGAGGCAACAAAAATTTTAAATTACTAAAAACAAAACTTCCTTTTTATTTCATACATACTGAATTTGTAGTTTTTGAACGAAAACCATTTATTAAATCAAGGGTTACATTTCTTTCAAGTTTTTATACATTTTTTTTTTATTTGTTTTCAGGTTTGCGTCTTTCTTCATTATATCGAAGACTTTCCTTTTTTTTTATTTCTTTGTGTATTAACATTTACGATATGTATATTAACGTTCGTTTTAACGTTTGAAATTTAAAAACATTTCAAATATCTTGGTATTTAGGTTTTTTTTTTTTTTTTTTTTTTTTTTTCTTTTTTTTTTTTTAGATAACAAAACTTTGTCAATAAATCGAAGCTAAACAATTTGGTCACAGTGATTTATTTTTCGCTATTTTATCATCATAACTTTCAGCCAATAAGTTACAAAGGAATACTACGAAATACAGTATTTGTTTAATTCTCAATGCTAAGAAATTAAGATGACTTCAATAGAAACTGATACTAAATAAAGGATATTCGATCTGCTTTTACTGAATCCTGAACGAGCGGGAGAATTTCCAGAGATGATTCAATAGTTTTTGGTTTCTTTTTTCTGTTCTTTGAATTGAGAATAGCTGTACAATGAGCGTTTTCTTACTTTATACTTATCCGGTCACGTGACAGCGTCTCTGCTCTGTAATTGGTGTTTACCTGCCGTCATCCTTCTACAGCGTTTTTGGCCGACTGTTTTTCACTATTAAACCCCAGATCATCCATCACAAGACTGAAAGCACTGCTACTCTACCAGACAAAAACCAAGGAAAAGAACAACTATTACGAAAACAAAAAAAGTAAGGTAATGAAAAAAAACAAAAGAAATTGAATTATATTACAATTTACAATAAGTTTCTCTTATTACAAAGATTTACCAAACCTTAAATGATATGCTGGATTCCTTTATTGCTAACAATAATCTTAGTATAAACTTTAGTACATTATGAAAGCCTTTATTTTAAATCATTAAGTTATTAAAAATATGTTTAATACGTTCGTTAGTTTTGAGAAAACAAATTGTTATTATATCATGAAAATTCAGAGTTGCGCCTTTTTTTTTTATGTCCTTTAAAGATTTTTATAATTTCTTAAGTATATTTAATAATATATAATGTTTTAATAATTTTATTATTAAAATGCAATCTAGCTAATAATACGTTTATAACCTTTTTTACATTTTTAAAAATTTTATTTAATTATTTATTTTCACAAAATTTTCAAACTATTTCAAAATTTGAATTTATTTTTCTAAAATTTCTATTACAAATATGAAAACAAATCATTAATTTAAAGCACTTCAAGGCATAAAATTAATATTCATTATTTAAGATTTAGCTTGGTTTTTTTGCTATCATTTACTGTTACATTACAAAAAAAATTAATAGAATTTACGTAAATTTAAATTTATAATCATTATTATCCAGATTAATTAATTTTCTGAAGATAAAATTTTAAAGTTTTATTTTCCATCTTTTTCAGTAAGGTCGAAAGAAAGAATGATAGCAATTCTACTATTTGCCTTAGTGTGGAGCTGTCACTCAGTTTCGAGTACTGCAGAGATTGTTGGTAAGAAAACATTATAACCACGTTTTGTAAATAGAAGTTTTCTATTATAAACAATGACAGTAAACTGAAACAGGAGATATAGAGAATACATATGGTTTTGCTTTCACGCCTTCAGTTAGATAAAAAAATGAATCAAGAGGTTTTAGAAGAACGGAGAAAAGTAATAAGGAAATTGAGTAAAGAAAACCCAAGTTTCTTGATCATGTGATTAAACATAATTTTTTCAAAATTATTTTGGAAGGGAAAATTACAGGAAAAAAGAGCCTAGAAGAAAATTTCTGAAGGAAAAAAAAATGGTACTGGAATTCCGAAATTATTATGAGTTGAAGAGAACTGCTGAAGACAGAAGGACATGGTTGCAGCGACAATGTGATGCCTATAGTACCTGACTGATTGCCTTGAACTATCATAGATTCATCATATCACGATTCATCAACCAGATTTACAAGGACGAAATAGCTGTCCCAAATTCCCGTCGATGATAGCTCAAGGCGTATAAGCAAAACAATGTTTATTCTTTATATCTCCTTTTCTCATGTTAAGCTTTTTCTGCTAATAATATTATGCAAATCAAGCTTATCTTTACAAGTTTAAATTAATCAGAGATACTATGAGAATAAATTAGAAATACTGTTTAAATTTTCTTCATATTCATTTCCTAACATTACAAAAGAACTTACATTATTGTTTTAAGAAGCGTTCTTTTTTTAAAAATTCATTACTATACATTGAATGGTCAGTTTATTAGGTCACGTAAAAGCTACATGTACTAATAAACTGCCAAATTTCATGCTGCAGTCTTTGGCGTAAGTGCACATGCTAAACTCTTACCTAATCAAAGACTCAACTTCTGTAAATCAATTTGTTTGAAAAATCTCCTTCATTTTGTCGTTTATCTCCGGTCAAATTTTTCCGACTTCAACAGCTCATAGCTGAGAAGGCTTCATCCATAGACATTTTATTCTAAAATAGCATTTCCTGTAACACATAAGAGGGAGAAAAAAAATCTTAATTAATTAAAAAAAAAAAATTAATAGCTAACAAAAATTATCAATAACCTTTAATTTACATTTTTTCTAAACAGTTTAAGTTTTATTAAAAAGAAAAAGAAAAAAAAAAAGAATGTAGCCTAAAAAGTTAAAACCTAAATTTTTGTCTATAAAAACAAGCATAGCTATAAACGTATCGGCAGTTTTACTATTAAACAAACTTATAAAACATTCTATAATGAAAGTCCTGTAAATAAATTGAAATAATTGGATCTGGTTTATAAATTACAATATAATTCATTGTATACTTACATCAAATTATGTAAATATTAAATAAATAAAACCACAAATTCTTCCTCCTTTTAGAATAATTCACTATATTTCAAAAACATGTCCTGTTTTCTTCTTCAGATACATTATGGAGAGAAATCAATAAAAATAATATAAATAATAAATAATAAAAAACATGAAATAAACCTTATTTATTTTATTTATTTATTGAAATATAGTGAATTATTCTAAAAGAGGAAGAATTTGTGTTTTTATTTATATAATTTATTGTAATTTACAATATTTTTTTTTATTGGAATGTATCAATCTATACTCTGACAGGTAAAACAGTATAAAGATTTACTTTTTGCTTTTAATTAAAAAGAATTTATATTTTAGAATAACAGAATCTTCATTTTATATTCTCTAGCAATAAATAATAAAAGAAAGAAGTTTAAAAAAAAGGAAAATAATTGAAATAATTTCGACGAACGAAGCCTGTCTCTCTCCGTTCCCAACTAGATCCAATTTTGTGAACCGTTTTAATCAAAATCTACTCTAGCTAGAAATATGAAATCCTGCATTCCCACGTAGAAATCCATGTAGAATTGCACAATCATGATTTCAACATTAAAAATTGTAAATTTTAGAAGAATTATTTCTTTTTAAAAACTTGGAAAAAGCCATACAAAAGAGATACTGTGAATGTACTATGGATAATTAAATAAAAAAAAATATATATATTTTAGTTCTGATTTTCATTATATAGCTAACGTTATTATATCAATGATATTTATTTATATTACAACTCCTATTTACCTTTTACTGATTAATAT
Source organism: Thereuonema tuberculata (assembly GCA_023159025.1). Taxonomy (NCBI): domain Eukaryota; kingdom Metazoa; phylum Arthropoda; class Chilopoda; order Scutigeromorpha; family Scutigeridae; genus Thereuonema; species Thereuonema tuberculata. The sequence continues at coordinate 267,876,232 of JAFIDM010009631.1, read as the reverse complement.
ATTGAAAAATACATGTGTGATTTAAAAAATGTGCGATTTTTATTTAACTTTCTACAAATTGATTGATATGTAGGTTGGCAAATATACATATCTGTAATAGTGTTGGGTTCAAATGCAACTAATACAGATTCCAATAAAAAATAAAAATATCAGAAACTAATGCACATCAAAAAAATAAAAAAAAAACCAACAACAAAAATAAAGAAAAAAAAAAAGCTAAATAAGTCAAATAACGTCATTATCAAGAGATTTGAAATAAAATAATAAATAGGACTAACGGTTTGAAATATAAATCTTTCTTATATAAAAAGAGGTTTAGAAAAAAAATACAATTTCCTTTCTCATTAAACTCTGACATTTTGGCGTCTTTTCTTTAATTAGAGATCAGTTGAATAGAGAAACTTTGACGATTGAAGGGGCGGTACAAAATTCAAAGAACTGTTTTTTTAAAAAAAGTTTTAAAACGTTTTTAACAAAATGCTTAATAAAAGTTTTATCAAAAAATGGAGATTTTCCTGTTATCAGCCGGCCAGTGTTTGCTGGAAAGCCACTATTTCGCCCCTATTCCGAAATGGAGTGTGGTTTTTTTTTTTTTTTTTCCCTTCGTATTTCCAAACGAAACATCCTAGAAAGGATCCACCTCAATTTACCTAACCTAGTGCTAATTAAATTTGTTTTGTTTCGTTTTTAACACACTGTGAAAAGTAAGTAAACAATTAACGTGTGTAGATTTATCTTCATTAACAACATTGAGCCAACACACATAATTAAAAATATATATTTATACATAAAAAAGTATTAGTTTGAAGGAATATTATTGCAGTAATAAAATTAATGTCAATTAATTATTTACATAATGTTTTTTTAAAGTAATTATTAACCTGCCCCGCCCTAAGACAATAAAGTTCCGATGTATCTATTTAAAGTAGATACTTAATATAGTTAAAGTTAGTTAAAGTGCCCCACAATATGCCTGCACAGGCTTTTGGGGGTCGCAGGAGGTCAGGCTCCCAGCGTTTAGGACCAACGGGACGAAGTTGAGGTCGGGTGGTCAGCCCGACGCCCGCCCGCCTTTAACTCCCGGGAAAGAAACCCGGTACCCATTTTACAGAGGGCTGGGTAGAGCCTAGGACCCGTTTGGAGATGAAAGGAGCGTGGAAAAATCCCGGCCCTCCGCCGAGGCCGGGAATCGAACCCACAGCCAAGCGCCCTGACCACTTTGGCTACCGGGCCCACAGATACTTAATATATAAACATGAATTAGAAAACCTAATACAGTATTTTCAATAATAATAATAATAATAATAATAATAATAATAATAATAATAATAATAAATAATGAATAAATTATTTTTAGTGTTTA
>JAFIDM010009631.1:267849550-267874469 GCA_023159025.1 Thereuonema tuberculata | reverse complement strand
TAATAATAATAATAATAAATAATGAATAAATTATTTTTAGTGTTTAAATATAATATGTATGTATAAATATATTTTGTAAAATGAATTCAGATATATCTATGTCACAATATTATGTAGTAATAATTAAGTATACATTAATTTTAAAATAAAAAATTATTTATTTTTATTATTTATAATAAAATGTTATTATTATAAGTAAATAAATTTTGCATTCATATTTAGAGATCCAATCTAAAGACCGGTTAATTACAGGTACGTCGGAACATTGTCGTGTTAGGGGTAGGGTATTAAAATTATTTTAAAATCATTGTATAAATAATATTGTAAATTTATATAATATACATGAGAGATATTTGTATTTTTAAGTCATTTGTATATGATAAACGAATAGATAATACATTGCCTTTCTTGCCTATAGCGTTAAACGTAACGGAAAACGAAATTTAAATTTTAGCGAAACGAAAAACGTAACGAATCATTTTTTATTTCGTTTGCACAGCTCTAATTTGCTGGCATATATTTCTTCTACAATTTTAATTATTATTCTACCTAATTAATGCTTATTTTTATCTTCTATTTTTAATCTATTTCTGAAATCTCAGATTAGGCTTCTGAATACAGTTTGGAAAACCTGTCTGGAAGGAATATTTCTAATTTCTGTATTTTCTCTTTGGGACTAGTCACAAGAAATTATGAGAACACCAATTTGGATCTGATGAAGTTGGGGCTGTTACTGATGAAGAAAATGACTCAGACCCTGGAGCCAATTCACCTGAACCATCAAGAATTCACTTGGCAGAATGGCACGTGCCTGGTCTCTGGAAACCTCATCAACACGAAGATCAGAGGACTTTCCAAGTTCGAAGTTGGCTTAAATGACTTCGATTCCGAGAATCTCAGATTCGACATTTCACTCGAAGTAAGTGGCACTTAAGTTAACGAAAGAAAATTCGAATTCTTTAATTAATAATTAATTAAAGAATTTTCATTTCGGCGCTCCTATGTAATCAAGAAATCCTTTTCGAAACCATCTGACGAATCTTACCCAAACACCTGAGTAAAAGAGTAGATGTTGCTCTATTAAGCGTGCTGTAGCTGATGAGCAGTGGTAGTTGAAATAGCAGGGTTTTGAAAAAGGTACTCCATGCATACCGAGAGTATTCACTGTGTGAATTATTCAGAGAACATATTTTATCGGTTATAAGAGATATTACTCAAAATAAAATCCTTAGGTTTAGCACCCGTTTATTATGTAAATAAAAATAAGTATAAGAAGTTAGATCACGAAATTTAACAGCTTTAATTTAACATTTTCTAATGATGAATATGAATTTCTGTATATCCCATTTGGTAGTAAATTTTCATAACAGATAAAAAACATATAAAGACTGAATTCTATCAGTGGTTCATATCTTGACTCTCGAACCCTTATATCTTATTATAAAATACCCTTTTTCTGCGTTTTCATCACTTTTCATATTAAAATGCATATGAATGAATAAACTAAAATTTTAGGTATTGACGTATTGGAGCGGCAGCATTACTGCCGTTTTGGTAAAAGAGTTTCATTAGCAAAGCTCTGCAGATACCCATGGTTACTTCTAGCGATTACAGGAAGACATCACGCATGGTTGGCTGTAATGGCACGAGAAATTAGCATGTTCTAACATTGTTTTTTTCGTACCAACACCAGCTGGTGGCACTAACGAATTTTTTGTATTCGCAAATTCTCTTCCCCATGTTCTTATTAACCGTATAGACGTGATCCGTCCAGTAGATCCTTTTCTACATCGCTCTGAGTACTGTTAGTTTAATTATAATCATGCTGTATTTAATAATTTCGAAACCTTGTGATTTTAAGGTGACTTCCCAGCATATCTTCAGAGAATTTTTTAGAGAAGCGGCTGTAAAGGCCGAGGACTTAATCTCGAAAAAACAAAGAGGGTTTTTTTTTAAAGTTTTATTATCACAAACATCAGTAAAGTCCAAGACTGTGAAATATTTCAGTCACTGTATTGTTTAAGAAACATGAGGGGTTTTTGAGAACAAATCGAATAACGGATATTCATTATAATGAGAAGTTTTCGACATAAATTGCTAAATTATAATTAATTGAAAGATTTAGATCTTCGTAATATCTTTTAATGTAATATTCAAAAACCCTGAAAAATAAATTCGATTCAATCCTGAATTATAATATTTTTTACAGTGCATCGTGATTAAATATTCTTCCCCCACTAATGTAATTTTTAAATCGAAAATTTATAATATCTCGTATAATCGCAATAATTCAAGAACTATTTACCCTAAGGAGCTAAAATTTTAATTTTAATAGCATCGTGATGTAATCATTGATTTAATAAAAAATTGAACCTGTAGATAAGTTTTTTTTTTCCTGCTCTAAATTTGTAATGTACTAAATCCTAAATTCTTATAAAATAGGCTACTTAATTCTACTTTATTTTGTATTTACAGTTACCTAGAGTTGTGGTTGAAGGCAATTACTCTGTTAATATAGAATTCTGTGGTGCCGGAAATTTAGACATTAAAGGTCCATTCTCAACAGAATTTGATGACGTCAGTGTAAATGTGAAAACCTCTTTGACTATGTCAAATCATAATGCCCAACTGGAACATTTGGATCTTGATTTGAACTTTGCTGATTATAAGGTAATAACTAAATATACGTAATATTAAGAACAAGAATGTCTGGTTTAATTCCAATAAATATTTGTGTTGTAATTAGCATATGAGTATATTAAGACCCAAAGTTCTTGAACGAATTGTCGATCAGAAGATACTCGTAAAATAAAAAGATGATCGCGAGATTGAAACGAGACCAAGGGACTTGTTTACTTGTCGCGATATCGAACATGTAAAAATTTTCAAGAAATTTAATACTGTGTAATAAAATGTACATTATAGATTTATTATTTGGCTACTTTCAGTATAAAAGATTAATTTTATATTGCGTTTTGTAAATTATGCTCTATCTTTAATTACATACTTTTTAGAAAGTAAAATCTGTTTTACTCTATCTTATTAACACTTAAAATTATTTTTTTTTTCTTTTATGATTGGACGAAAAATATATAAAAGAACTCGCGGGTCTCGCTTTAATCTCCCCAGTCGTCTGTACCACAATAACAACAGATATACAAATGAATGTTATTTAACTTATATCACAGCAAGCATTAGAAAAAAATACATCGCTTATCAAAAGATATTTGATTATACATTATTTTCACATTAATATAATTGGCATCCATTTCAATAACAGTCAGAGTTTGGATGTAATGGTGTAATTTCATTTCGACTACTAAGTTAAATACTATAGATCTTACAATCAGCAATTTCTGTTTTCATGATAGTACTCTTTTTGGCTACAATTCTGTTGTAGATATCATATATCACCGCTATTCTGTACTATTATTTAATAACACATTACTATATTTAATTCATATATAAGTAATGTTATAAAACGTAGATATTTGTAAGATATTGATGTTGTTGTGACTTATCCCGAGATCATTTTTCGGATCGTTAGGCAGAGAATTACACTGTGATGGGTAATTACTGCTACTGACGTTTTGGACGCACCTGTAAGGTGACAGACTTTTACCTCCTATGAATAGAAACAAACAAATAGAAACATCCAAGCCCCACCCCGGGATTCGAACCCAGATTCAGACGCATCAGTCTCATCATAGGCCGCCGCCTTGACCACAAGACTGTGCCTGAATGGCAAATATATTGTAATTAATAAAAAGGATTAAAAAGAAGCATTATTTTTAGATAAACAATAGCTATCCAACAAGTCACTCCTAAATTTAAAGATATTTAAATAATTTATTTACTTGAATTTATAAATTAGAAATACCTTATTTGTTACATCACCTTATTAGACAATTGTATAAAGCGATATAAAGTTTCAGGGGAAAATGTAAGAATAGACAATGCGTTGAAATTGCCTTGAGAAAAGAAACTGAAGTCGTGTTACAAATTAGATTAGTTTACTTCATTCTTTTACAAGAAGTTTGATCCTTGTGTTATTAGATCTCGTAACAGGAGATTCAAATGTTGATTGGAAAAAGAAGACTTTACCTGGACACTTAAGCACGTTACCATATGCTGATAAAAAGTTAAATTAAGGAACGTTAATGGATAATGACTTAAATTTAACCAAATCTTCAAGAAAAATAAGCCTGTCGGCGTGAGAAGTGAAAGTTTTACTTTAATTAAATTCAGTGTTATGGTTTCTAACAGTTTTTTTTTTCCTCCTCGTAACATATTTTACGACGCTTTTTGAACTAATAATCTTTTCTTCTTACGCTAACAAAATTTATCCTTAGAATATAAAGCAGTATCTATATCATAAAAATCCAATGTTTAATAATACGTAACTTTCATGCAACAATGCAATAACCCTTATTTAAATTTCATTACAACTTTTAAAAAAATAAAGAAAGAAAGAATTTAAGATTGTAATACAATACTTTGTTGAAATGTATTACTATCCAATAAAATTGGATGAGAGAACCAAAATTATTTTAAATGTAATATTCTTATTTTAAAACACAAAAATATGTGTAATTGAGGACCTCTATGGAAAAAGAGCTTAAGCCACCAAGAGTTACCACCAAAAGAATTACTATTTACTATTACTATTTGTTATTATCAGCAATTCTTTTGGTGATAACCCAACATTTATTCGATTTTCTTTGTCGAAAATGCATTCTTACAAAGAAAGGCTTAAGTGCACTTAAACCTTTTTTCCATAGAGGTCCTCAATTATGTAATCAAATTTAACTTACTGTGATAAGGATTTGACAAATGCGGAGAAACTTCTAGAAAATATTTCTATTTAATAGTAAGCCGTAAAATTCTATTTAATTATTTCCCCCCAGAAGTTGAGAAGGCTACTCACAAGATTAGTTTGTCAGATTACAAATTTTAGTCACGAAGCGATGTATTTCGTAGTAGTTCACTGTGTTACACCTTCTTAGCCCGCTGGGAATGAGAAATCATCGTCTTAGCTTTCTTAAAAAGACTGCCAATAAGATTAAAATATAAACTGATAAAAAAATTAGGCTTGGGAAAAATCATTTTCGATGTTCCGCTTCAACGAAAAAAATAAAACAAAAGCAGTTCACGATTATTCAACTTCATTTGTTGATTACATGTCGCTCGTGAGGCATGACCATTATTAACGGAAGGTATTGTTAGGGAATATTTACGATTCATATAAAATCCCCTCCTATTAAAATTGCATTTTCCTTTCCTATATCATTTCTCTCTCTCTCAACCATCCTACCTCGTCACTCAAATAGTGTAATCCTTTCCCTGATACTTTGATCTTCTCATCTTCTGTACATATACAGGGTGATTCAAAATTTCCTGTACAAACTTTAAAGGCAGGTCAGGAATACTAAAATAAACCGTATTCTTAGTGAAACGTATGTCCTCAAACGCCACCCGAATGTGCTAGAGGGCGCTGTTTGGCTACACATTAGTTGGGCAGTGTGATCCATCGTCATTTGAGACGTTGACTTTGTACAAGTAGAATGTATCACTTACTGTTGAGAGAGCAGATATGCACCTAGCCTACGGGGCAGCGAACGGAAACGGACGAGCAACTGTAAGATTGTATTGTGAACTGTTCCCTGTGTGCCCAATGACCTCTTCCTCCATGGCAGGAGTGCGCGTTGATCGTTGCCGACCACACTCATGCCTGTCTCCGTCGAATGATCCAGTTTACACAATCTCTGGTGCAAACGAGAAAGCGTTTGATGATTGAGCGCATATCTGTTGGGGAACCGTTCACGATACAATCGTACAACGGCTCTTCCGTTTCCATTCGCTACCCCATAGGCTAGGTGCATATCTGCCCTCTCAGCATTGGTGAAGCGATACATCCTACTCGTACAAAATCAACGTCTCAAATAACGATGGCTCACACTGCCCAACTAATGTGCTGCCAAACAGCACCTTCTAGCACATTCGGGTGGCGTTTGCGGACATACGTACCACTATGAATATAGTTTGTTTTTGTATTCCTGACTTATCTTACGATTGTACAGGGAATTCTGAATCCCCTGTAAATAAAAGGAAGAGTCTGTAAGCCCTGTTTCTTGAGAACCACATGAGATACAGGGGTAAATGTGGTATCAAATTAAAGGTCCTGATGTGGAGGCGTGCATGAACATGTTGATTTTTGTTAGAGATAATTTTAATAAAAAATTGGCGCCTCCTGGATCCCCGTTATTGCGTCCTCCTACAACTAGAAAGTAGTTGAATACGTTTGCATCGAAGACTAATAGGGAGCTTCTCAAGTGCTTATAATTAATTAAAGTAAAATGCAAAAAAAAAATAATTTAATTTTCACTTCAATATGATTAAAAGATCTTATTTAATCATAAGCGGAATTTCAGCATTTTGTTTGGGGGGGGGGGGGGGGGTCAAAAAATCTAAATCACTCGCAAACCGTAAAGTATTTTAATTTATCACTTAAGGTAACTTGTAGATAATTTAATTCATGAGAAATTTATTAGTTAAAAGTGAATAATGCTTGTCGACTTATACTTTTTTTCCTCAAAATATTTGAGGAAAGAGGGGGGGGGCGGCAGTTGCCCGCCCCAAATTCCGCTTATGTATTTAATCTGAATGGACCACTTGAGGTTTACGCCCCTATCGACGTCACGTATTACGTGTAAGCGAGATCATGTGGGATAAACAAACATAAGTTAGTGTGAATTACTCAAAAAATCGTCGATTTTTGATATTTCAAGACGGAATGGTTCAGTACTGTGCAGTTCCTTATTGTAATAATTCTGTAAAACGCTTGGAATATCCTTCTTTAATATAATATTTCCTCTATATCGACACGAGTTAAAACAAAGCACATGGCTTTGTTTATCTCACAAGCCAAGCAATAGCCTGGTGGGATATTTTGTAACTACGAAGCCCCGCCTATCCTCAAGTGGTCCATTAAATTATAATATCGTTGATAATATATTGCTGTCGTCTTCTTTAATAGGCTATAATCAACTCTACATCCGATATGAACATTTAGGAAGGCTTACAATCGTTTCATCCAAATCAAATCTTTTAGTTCACCCTCTACATCTACATGGGTTAAAACGAAGCACATGGCTTTGTTTATCCCACAAGCCAAGAAGTAGCCTGGTGGGATATTTTGGAATTACGAAGCCCCGCCTATCCTCAAGTGGTCCATTTCTACGGCTCTTTATAGAACTCCCCTCCCCCTTTTTTATTTTATACTTTTTATTTGTATTTCGTTGTCTGTTTTAAAATTAAATCCTTCAGAATGGTAACTATAGGCCTATGTTTCTTAACCGTTTTGTAGATTTTTAATTTAGGTAAAATTATTTTTTTTAAATTACTTTTATTTAATATTTTATTTCATTGACTGAAGTGCAATTTTCATATACCCTTTCCTAATAGTAATCACATTTCCTAGTGCTGTACAGAGAAGTTCGCGGTTTGCACAATAGAAAAAAATAAATAGAAGTTTTGCTTTTTCACCTAGCATTAAATTATAACTTAGGTCTATAAACAGAGGTTTCTTAAACATGAATTGTTATTACATAATTATGTAAAAAATCGTAGTTTTGATAAGTATCGCGGAAAAACTGACAAGCAAAGATAATCGTGGAGTTTAATGTCCCAAATTAAATAACAATAAAAAACCTACAACAGTAAATGACAGTCATAAAATGTTTGGGTGGGTGGATGGCTAACTGTCCCACCCCCGACCGACACCGGACCCTTTTTTCGGGCACCCAAGTTTGCCGGGTGTTGGTCCCGTCTCTGCCGCCGACGGAGCGCCTAGATCCGGCAGGAGGCCGGCGATACCGGACTCCAGAACATGGTGGCACGAAAACAGAGCTTACGAGGGCCCGTTGTCGTTCGGGGGTGGGACACTTAGGTATCCGTGCGGCCATCCACCCACCCAAGTGTGGTGTCCCTGCCCCCAATAGGAGAGCGGATTTTTCACCTTTAGCAATAGACAAGGGGGCCAGAGAAAGGGCCCTAAATATGAGGGCCCACTCACCCAACCATTTTATGACTGTGTCATTTACTGTTGTAGGTTTTATTATTATTTAATTTGGGACGCTAAACTCCACGATTACCCATGCAAATATTCTAAATTATATATTAGACTTACATTTCTAATCCAGATATTTGCCTCTTTTTTTTTTGAACAGGTTAACTTTCCTCTGACGGATGCTCCAGATGCAACCAATTTCTTGAATTTCGTCTTCTCCAGACACGGAAAAGTTCTGTTCAATTTACTAAAACCAACGTATGGAAAAGATGTCATTGAAAACATTCGCAACAAAGCCAATGAATTTCTACAATCACTAGACGTAAACAGCGTTGGACGAAAACGATTCCTGCGAAGTCTTAACCTATCAGATTTGTTACTTGCCTCTAAAAGCATTTAAACTAAAAAAGAAGAAGAAGAAAAAAAAGGTCAACTATCAGGAAAGTCCTAGAAGAAATGTAATTGTTCCATATTATGTAATTGATAGATTTTTTTCATATTTTTCATAACGATTTAAATTATTTAATATTACTCTTCGTTAAAAGAAAAAAAGTTACAAAACTCTAAATAATTTTATTTTTCCACAGAAAGTCGCATATGAAGGGAAAAAATTACGGAATTAGTTTACAAATTTTATTTTTTCAAGTCTAAATCTACGTAGTATTCAAATGCTCACTTCAAATAAATATTTTTTTAGGAAAAATAGCGAAAAAATATTAATAAGCATTTGATGTTAACATTTTTGTTATTGCAAACAATTAAAAAAAATATATATATATTTTCGCAATTTTTTGTATATTTATAAAAATCTATTAAAAATAAAAATTAATTTAAAAAAATAGTAATAAAACAATTTGAATGTGATTTTTGTTTGTTTTTCATTCATATTCATTTCTACTGCACTATAAGATAATGCTATTAACGTTTTCATGTAATTATTTTAATATTTAAATACGTAACAGTGACATGACAGTAGTTGGGAAGTGGTATACAAGACTCGAGACACGCACTTAATAAAGTATCCTGCACCTTTGGGGTTTTCACACAGTACAAGCATTGATACAAGTGACAGAAAAATACAAAAACACCTTTTACAATACTTTGACTAATGTGTCAAAAGAAAAATTAAGTAAATCAGCATATCAGAGAGTAAGAATTATAAAACACTGGAGTACTGTTTCTCGTTAAGGTAAAGGCGACACTTTAAGAAAATAGATTACCTAATCTACAGCCCTTACTTTATGAAAGTAGGGGCTATAGATTAGGTAATAAGGTAAACAACGAATTGGATCTTAGTTGCATCCGGAGGTCAGGGTAAATGTAAGCAAGACATAGGACGTCAACTTCTGGAGAGGCGCCAGTGGACAATCGTTCAGTTGTTTTGTTTCTTTTTTGGCTGAACTGAACTCTACGGCCCAAGAGAAGGGTTATCTACACTAACAGTATTATAATGAGGAAGAAGTGATGGCGATTAATGGCTTGCAGGAAAACGCGAAAAATTGCTGGCCCAGCAGAAGAAAAAGATTCAGTTTTTAAATTATTGAGGGATGTGATTATTTATATAAAGGATCATGTCTTTGAAAAAAAAAAAATCCATAACTTTAGATAATTATACATTATAATCCTTGGGTTGCCACAAAAAAAAAATGATAGAAAGGAGATACATTACTTAAAAGTAAATCTTTTCTTAAAAATATGAACATATTTCGTAAATGCAATTTTAGCTGCCTAATTTTTAGATTTTTTTAAATAAAAAGGTAAGATACTTGTAAACAATTTCCACATCTTAACTTTTTTCTAAGTAATAGATTCAACATCTTCATATTTATTTATTTATTTATTTTTTTGCTACTTTCATCTTTTCACAAAATTTTGTCATCAATCTCATTGCTGAGTTACAATTCAGGTGATTAAGAATTATGATATATCCATGTCATGGAAAACAAAATGTTTTGCATTTTGCCACTGTGATGTAGTAATATTACAATTTTTGAGCAGAATACAGAATCCAGTGCTTTTGAAATTGATGTATTTCACCACTCCATAGTTACCACATCTACAGCAACATCATTTTTAATCATAGACTGAAGCAACCATCCTAGAATGACCTAACAACATGCTTCCTTGTATTTCATGCAAAGGAATTGCTTCATAAAGTTCTAATAGGAAGTTATTAACCAACATTTACCTATATGTCGTTTAATGACTTCCTGTTAGATACAGTGGAGTAGCAAGTGGGGGTTTTTTTTTGGTTGTTTTTTGCAGCCAGCCTAGGGGGCCCCACCTAAGAAAAATTTCCTTTGTTTTTTTTTCTTTGGTTGTTAAATAGAAAATTCCCCCTTTTTTTTGGTTGTTTTGTGCAGCCATCCTAGGGGCCCCACCTAAGGAAAATTTCCTTTTTTTTTTGGTTGATGCTTAATAATGGAACTCTCGCCCTGGGCCCCCCAAGGCGTTGCTACGCCACTGATTAGATATAGGAAGGTAAATGAAGATAATCAAACCAAAGAGGCTCCTAAGCAAACTTCAGCCTATTTTCCTCAGAATATCTAAATAAAAACTAGCATTTTCTCAAAAAATAAAATTCAAATTAAAATAAAATTGCCTTTATTAAAGTCAATGATGATTTTATAAACTAGGTTTTATGACCAATGTTACAAGATGTGCAACGACTCGTATAATTTTGGAATGCTTTTATTGCTTTGGAATTTTTTTAAGCTAACTTTAAGATGATGTCATTCCTTTAATTTTTGAACAAAAATGTTTTGAACATCTGTAACAATATCAATGACCTGCTAATACATTATTAATCCTGTCTGTAGCTTGAAATATACACACACACACACACACACACACACACACACATATATATATATAGATGTATATAAGTTCCTGGAATGGGAGAGGTAATATTGGTCAGTCATTCAATCAAAAAAATAGTGTCCTTTTCGGGGGGAGGGGGGTACAAACAAACTGATCGACTTTCCAACCAAAAATAAAAGGTCTAAAACCCTAGATTTTTTTTTTTTTCCATTTTTGGAAGCAATGGGAGGAGGGTTACAATCCCTATAAACCCCCTTCCCCACCTCATGGTATGTCAATGATACATGCAAAATGCCAAAACAAACATGGTAGCATCCTGAATTAAGTCTATTAGCAGAAATGAAATAGAAAGAGAAAATTCTTGACCATAAAAAATACATTCCAAGTTTTAAACTGGTTTAAAAAGTTGTGAAACGTGCTAACACAGAAATCTCATAAACCTCTCTTTTTCATATATAAACTAGGCTAACATTTTTTTTTTTACAGTATTAATGGTGATTAATTATTAAAAAAAAAAAAGAATCAATACCTTTTCAAATGTTAGTGACAAATAATTTTATTGCTCAGAATAATTTTAATTTAATACAACTATTTTAGCATCTTTAAAGTCTAGATGTAGCAGATACTAAAAAGAATTCTATGAAAGGGTCATGAAATATTATTATTATTAAGAAAGAAAGAAAAAAAAATCAACAAATATAACAGTAACTACATTAAACCTTGTTAAACATTAACAAACTGTCATAAAATGCATTAGAAATAAATTCAGCATTTATAAAAAATATATTTATCTATTCATTTGAAACAATATTGCTTAAAATTTTATGTCATAATGAAAATACTCAGTATTGAAAATAAGAAGTATTTCATTAATTCCTATACAAATAACAGTAGCTAGAAATTTGTTCACTTTTTATAACATCTTCAGAATATTTGTAGATAACTAGTGTACATTGCATAGTGGATTTTACTACAGAAATCTGAACACATTGATGAAGGCTAAAGATACAATTGTAACTATTTACTGTAGCATTTCAGTTTTGACTTCTATTTCTTTTTTTAACGAATTTCATTAAATTGAAAGGAAAGTAATAAGTAGTAATACATTTCTTCCAAACCTACAATTAATATTATAAATTGTACATTCAGAAAAGTTTTGTTAAAAAAAAAAAAAAAAAGAGTTTGCTATGAGATTAGAAATGTTTAACCATAGTCCAATACTTCTTCAGTTAGGCTTAACTCTTAGTTGTGTTTTCAATAACAATCTCAATGAATTTGATGAAAAATTGTATCTATATAATAATAAACACTTCATTTTTAAAAGTTCTCCAATTAAAGTAAATCTAATGTAAGAATTATGTTGTATTAAGATTAAAATACCTTGGCCAAAACAGCAGCAGGGTAATGATGACTAAATTCAATTATGTAAATGTGAAATGGAAACAGGTGCATTTTTGTAAATGAGCCAAAAAGGATCTCGACAGTTTTGAAACTATGCGACTCCTTTCATCAAGAGAATAATTGTACATTATCAAAAGGAAAAACACAACAAGTCCAGAATGGTGTGTGCATTACACTGAACTAGAGATATTGACAACAGTATACTTGTCTAGTGTCATCCTCTTGTTTTTGTATAATTATTTCCCTTGAAGATTACCTCACAAAAGAATAAAATGTGCCAAAGCTGTCAGTACATTCTACCCTTTTCCATTCACACAACTGCAATTTTATCCCATTATAGTTTATAATGGGTATTTCAACATTGAATTACTTTGTGATGTCAATGCTTTGACTTTTGGAGGAATGCTTCGATTTCAACTGATCCATCGACATTGGCTGAATGTAGCTGATTATGTATATATAAGTTTTGTTTTTGCTTTTTAATTTTTTATTTGTTTATTTATTTATATATATATTTTTTTTTATACCACTGTCATGGTTTCTGATAGTGGCTCAATCATATCATTTGACTTTATAATGTTGATATGAAAAAAAAAAAAAAAAAAAATAAGCCAAACTAGATATCAACTTTAGAAATTGTAATCTGGTAAGGCTTTAATCATTCTATTAAAACCATATGAACGAACTTAAATACTTATTTATATCATCAAGTTTCTACGAATATTTATTGTTAGAATCAAAATAGTCCATTTTATAACCAAAATAATCTCCTCTAAATAATTTAAAATTCAAATATTGTAGAATTATAATAAATTCAAGTAAATATTTAAATAAAATACTTACAGAAGATTTTCTTTTCTTGTATTGGTTTTGCACACCATTAGATAAACTGCGGTGTGTGATTGTGTAAATTGGATTCTTTTTAAGTCTATAGCAGCCTGCAGATAATCTTTAATTTCTTTACTTTTGTGTTGCACTGTTTATCATTGGACTACTTGTTTAACTATTTCTACCTTCAAAACCTCTGAGCACTATACCTTTATAATGAAACTTACTGACTGGTAATAAATTTGTATCTCAAAAATGTTTTGAGGTTAAATGTTTCAAAGTATCTTCAAAGATACCAATGATTTAAGAATTTATAAGTGCAAAGTCACACAAACAGAAAAAAAAACAAAAAAAAAACGAGATAAATTTACTTCTAATCTGAAATCAAATCAGCAAATGAATTACTTTTCAACAACAGCAGGAAATCAATGGATCTTGAATACAGCATAAATTTCAAAAAGAGGCAAATCATACTCATCACAGTGAAGTAGATTTGTTTGTCACATATTTTCATAATTTATTTCTGTGCATAATTAACCATCAAAACATGGTGCAACATTTAAAATGTCTTAATTACTTAAAAGCAAAAAGACATTTTTTGTGCAGCTCCATAATTATATTTAGAATAACTATAAAATCTATTTTCTTTTATTTTATTTGTTTATTGTACTTATTTAAAACAAAATAATAAATATCATCTGGATTGATATGAACAATCTACATAGTTTTATACAAACAATACTCATTAATGTAGATCCAGTCATGACATTCTATCTTTACAATAATGGTTATTAATGGCATAACTCCAAGGTTTTTTCCTCTGAAACAATTTTGTTTAGTTCTACATTGCACCTTGATTTTAATAATCACATTTAAAACACCTGAATTTTATCTTATCTTTAAAATATCTTGCATCAGAGAGGGATGGATTCTAAAGTTAACATATTAATTACCTTTTTTTTTCTATATTGTGATACTTTACAAAACTCAAACATCTCAGATGTAAGTCAAAGGGAAAAAAAGATTTCACTTACAAATGTTTGTTTCTCGATGCTGGTTGTATTACAGCCTCAAAAAACCTACTGTTCAAAAGATTTTCTAAATCCACAATTTACAGTCAGGATTCTAGTTTAAAGAAATCCCATAAACTCATAACAGAATTTTCAAGATTTTTTTGTAACTGGAAAATGATGGTATTTATTATAATGACTATTACATTAAAAAAAAAATCAAATAATTATAATTTTTGTTATTTGGAGACACGGAAATTATCACATTTACCGCAACCACTGTGTTTTTACACCAACAATGAATTTATAACCTGGATTGCATGCCTCCTGCTACAACTATATTTTCACCCGTTATGTACGAGGCATCTGGAGAACACAAGAATGAAACAATTCCTGCAATTTCAGATGGTTCTGCCACTCTGGAAAAGAAAAAAGACAAAGTTAATGTCTCTGCAGTTAACAAAGGAAGGCTATTTAATGCTTTAAAATATGCAAAGTTGTTGCTGTTAATATGGGATTATATTTTTAATGTGTCCTCAGAAATTTGCCTAGTTTTAACGTAAGACAATGTTAATTATTTTAATTTTGTGTTTCTATTCAACTCTGTATAAGAAAGGAAATTTAAGATTACCTTCGCATAGGGGTGACTTCCTGAATTCTCTCAAGAGCAGCCTCATCTTCCCACAACTGAAGAAGAAATGACCAAAGAAAAATGTTTAAATTTGTATTAAATGCAAAAGGATTTCGATAATCAATAGGGATGGACGGAACCCAATATTTCGGGAAATTTTCGGGAAAATTATAATCCCGTTTATCGGGCGGGATTTGCTTTACTTCGGGATTTTTTTGGGATTTATTTAAATTCAACAAAAGGCTTAATAATGTTGGGATTATTAATCCTGGCAACTGAAGACTACAATAAATCATTGAGAAATACTCTGGACTATTTATTTTCATTCTACCTCCCAATATTACATCAACAACAGTGTTTTCGTCATGGCGTTAGCGATCGACATGGTAAAAAGTTTTGCAATAAAAAGTATAAAATGTTTTGTTTGTTATTATTATTGTCATCCATATCAAGTTTCAAAATCCGAACAACTATTTCCCATTTACTGAAAGAAGGACAATCCCGACCCGATCCCGTCCCGATTTTTGGGAGGGAAAAAAAAATCCCGTCCTGTCCCGACCTAAAAATCCAATCCCGTCCATCCCTAGAAATAATGAAAATAAATCATAAAAAAAAAGGACAGACAATTGAAGTAAAATGAGACTAAATTTGCTAAAGACCATTACCATAATATAACTACAAACAGCTCTCAATATACATAAAACCAACATACATAAATTCGAACTTTGTAAGAAATTCCAACATGCAAAAAGTTTGCAGATAGTGCCTATGCAAAACATTAGAAATGTGTGAGAAGCTACTTAAAATAGTAGCACCTATTTGAGCAAAAAAACAGAGGCCCATATGCCAAACACTACTAGACTAATGTAATACAGTACTGTATATGTCATAGTATACTGTACATCATTTTTTTAAAACTAAATTTATGCATAAAATAGAGGTGTAATCTTTATCTTTCGTTTAATATGTCTGCTTGTTAGCTTCTGAGTATTTTTATGTTTTTACTTAATGTTTTATGACTTCTGAAAGAAAAGTTTGGGTGTTTCTTACGTAAAATTCCCTGGAGATTTCAAACATGTCAACAAAATTGTGATAAACCTCATACTTTTTGCGCTATGGCTTTATGATTGCTAAAAGAAAAAAAACATTTCCCAAAATGCTGTTGACCTTGAAGCGTAATATCACGAATATCTCAAATGGCAGACCAGATACAAAGATGGGACTTATACCATTGGAAAGAGCAGGAAATTTCCTATAAAATGATGTAAAAAAAAAAAACAGTGGGTTATTGATGGGAACACCATCTATAAAGCAATAACATGTTTTCGTCCTTTAGATTTCAAGTCAACCTTGCGATACGTTTTTTTCTTCCTTCTTTCCACAAAAAGGAACCCTGACTGCAAAATACTTAGAAACTTAAATATTATTATTCTTAGTAATGTTATTATTATCATCATTTATGTATTGTTCTCAAAATGTTGTTTTTTTATGGCATTAGAAATGGCTGAGAAGGTGCTGTTTCCTGGAGAAGCTGGATTCTATCCCTACCCTAGCAGAGGTTGGGCATTTTTCCACACTTCAGATGGTCCTAGGGTTTACAAAGATGGGTACTGGGATTAAAGATGATCGGGTGTCAGGCTGACCACTCACATCAACTTAGTCACATTGATTAGAAGTTAATTAATGAAGTATATTTAGGAAAACTTTCCAATTATTAAGACATTATTTTACAGATGGCTGTGCAATACAGTATAAAAATCATAATACTTTGTAAACCTTTGCCAGCATAAGGATGATTTTGGTATTATTTTTTGCCTCTTGGTCTTTCTTTGCAACGAACGATGGGAAATCTTGTGATAGCATAGGTGGAACAGTCAAGTGCATTCAGCAAGGGCCAGTCTTAAATGTCCTTTTGATAGACAGATTATAACTATAAATATCATGGTAGATTTCTGCAGATATATAATTCAAAATATAGTTTTACATTTAATAACTAAAACTGAAGTTGAATGGGTGGTTCAATGGTTATTCCACATGATTAATGTGTTCATTAGCATTCAAATCAACCTTTAAGGGATGTAACTAAATTGAATCAGTTTAGTCTTATTTGTATTATGTAACTATGTTAAAACATTTAAAGCACATGCACCCCAAGAAAAATGTGAAACAGCTCATGGTATCATGAATGATCAATCTGTGGTGCAGCATGCCAAGCCACACAAACTGCTGTGCATCGTACGCGACAATCACACTGGTGCAGAAGATGGAGAGTGGAGATACGAAAGTGAAACAGACAATGCAATTTCTCCGGATGAATCAGTACCAGTCCAATATCAGTAACTGGTATGAAATCAATGAATATATGACTAATTAATTAATGCATATCCATGGATTTGTAAAGACTTTTGATTATTATTTGATTAGGTACCTGTAATACAAAAAAAAAAAAATAAAAAAAATAAAATAAAAGATAATTTTAATTTCAGACTTTTGGTTTTCTCTTTAAGATCTCACTTTCGATTATTTGAACCAACCGATAATACTAAAAAGAGATCATTTTAATTTGAGATTCCGATTCTATTTTTTAATATTGTATTTAGATTATTTGATTTTTATTTTAATACCTATCGAAACACATCATAAAAAACATATTTTTTATGTATAAATATCAGTCATTAAGATGTAAACTTTGTAGGAAAAATTGCAAAATATTTAATATATTTACTAATAGTATATTAAACTATATTGAGAATTAAAATACATTCAGATTGCATGATATTGCAATGTAATATTAGGAAGGGGTTCCACAAAATTGTGACAAAGTGTGACAAGGAGTGGTGAGGGGGTCAAAATAACAAAAATTAGCGTGAGATAGTTTATGGACAGCCCCTTTCATTGCAATGTTTCAACTAAAAGTTTTGTCTTCGCCACATTTCTAATGTTCTGTTTTTTAATCTTCTTGTTCTAAAGCACAAGGTTCAAAGCAGTTTCTAAGTATTTTGCAACCAGGATTACTTCAGGTGAAAAGAAGGAAGGAAAAAAAAATGTATCACAAGGTTGACTGGAAATGTAAAGGACGAAAACATGTTATTGCTTTGAAGTTAGTGTTGCCATTAATAACCCACTGTTTTTTTTACATCACTTTATAGGAAATTTCTTGCTGTTTCCAATGGTATAAGTCCTATCTTTGTATCTGGTCTGCCATTTGAGATATTCATGATATTACGCTTCAAGATCAACATCATTTCGGGAAATCTTTTTTTTAGCAATCATAAAGCCATAGCTTAAAAAGTATGAGGTTTATCACAATTTTGTTGACATATTTGAAATCTCCAGGAAATTTTACATAAGAAACACCCAAAATTTTCTTTCAGAAAATTTCAGTAAAAACATAAAAACTCACATGGACCTGTCTCTATGAAGTATCTGTTGTGACAACATTTTTAGAAAAACATGCTAATTTTGAAACACTGCTACTCTAGATCCAGGAGGCCTAGAAACCCGTAACTTCAAATTTGAACTAAGACCCTTACCAAAAACAAATGTACCAAATTTCATCAAAATGTTACATTTTACATTTTTTTCTGTGTGAATTGGCATGGGGAATAGCCTACTGCAAATATTAAAAAGATGTAAGGATTTTTAATTAACTTTTAACTTAAACAGATAAAAGTAAAATTTTAGTGAAACTAAACATGTGCTTCCAAATGTTTTGTAAAGGAGCATAAAAAAAAAAGTTTCATATTTGGATAAAAAGTGTTGAAGATTCATATTTAGTCATTTTTAAAGCTGTAATCTAATTTTTTATTAAATTATACTTAAAGTTTTAAATTATAATTTTTGTTAGATTTTTCTACTAGTTTAAACTTTGAAAGTGATATTAGATTCTAAACAAATAAAAAATCTTTATGCTCTGAAAGGAATAATAGGTACAATGTACCTATTACATGTAGAATCCATCAGGCTAGATGATGGAAGATGGAACGAATGGAGAATATATTCCAAGGGCAAGTCAGGTTTATTTCATCTGGTTTCATGTCTGGTCCATTAAAATCTGGTTTATCGTGGCAGGTCTCAAATATCTTCTTTCATTGACCACAAACAGTTTTCTCACATTAATACAAGAATATGTTATCCAGAACAGTCTTGCAAAGTGATCTTGAATGATCAAGGGCTTGTATCCTTTTACCTTGTGCAAGGTTTACTGCAAGCCATCATCTGGCATAGCTATTATCCAATATTTTCGTAAGGTGAGAGTTTGACGATAGTGATTCCATAGCCCTAAATAGTTTCCTGTGGGTACTTTTAATGCCTATCACTATTGGTCGAACACAGATTGGACCACTGATGAAAACAATTTGATACTCGACAGTTTGCTGAGATCTTCTCATCAAGAGATCAAAGCTTCTTTCCCTAAGCCAGCTTTAGGGAACAGGAGAATCGTCCTAACGTCCAACATCCATCATTTTTCATCTTCCTTCTTCTCTTCTACATCTCCACACATACAACAATGAAAAGGAATGAGTGTGTTACTAGGTCACTCAACATTCCCAGATTAAAATAATAATGTCTTTCAAAATAATTTTTCCCAAATGTTTTTATAATACACAAACAAACATCATAATATTAAAATATACTTATAACAATTCATTAAAATAAATTTAAGCACTTGAGATTAAAAAAAAATGACATTTACACAATACACCTTAATAAACAGATATTTGTGACCATCCTGTTTAGGACAGTTAAAAATTAAGTAACAGGATAGTTCAATATAGTAATCAAAGGTATAAAGATTAACTTTAATATTATTCTTACCGCACTACTGAACTTCGTCTTAACAACTCCAGGAAGAACACAATTTACTCTGACATTATAAGCAGTACACTGAGGAGCAGCAGCTTTTGTCAGTCCTAACAAGGCTGTTTTGCTTACGGAGTATGCTCCTAACATCTGTTTATAAAAAGAACCCAAACAAATATAAAAATAGGAAATATAATATTAAATATTTTATGTTAACTGCCTGTATTGTCTATAAATAAATCATTGTGAAAATAATGCCTACAGAGGTGGAAAGCTTTCAAAGGGGTGGGAATTACGCAAAGGAATCAAATAATTCACTGATATGCAACAGATTGTCTGAAAAATATACTGCATTCATAGGCAAGTTTTTTGGTTTGTATTTTTAATATGGAAAATAATCATATTTAGTTTTTTATTAAGCAAATTTTAAATCCTATATTATTCTTTTAGTGTTTAAAGACATCCTTTTAGGCTTCTGAAAGACGCCTTATATCCCCGGTTTGTCTGTCTGTCTGTGGACACATATCCCACAATGCTTCGCAAGGGCTTCTGTTACCTCAGTTGGTTAGAGCGTCGTGCTAATAACACGAAGGCCGTGAGTTCGATCCCCTCATGGGCCATTCTTATTCTTCAATTTTTTCTCCCCATTTTAAATCTTTTCACGGTTTCTCAACTTATGACATTATGAGATATTGGTTACGTAATCCTTTAGAATTGGGATTTTGATAACTACTTTATTTTCTCTAAAATTAGTATCATGTTGTTTAAAGAAGATACTTAGGAAGCGACTGTTTAAGGATTTCTTGAATGTTGTAGGTGGTCTGTTGGCTCAGTTGGTTAGAGCGTTGTGCTAATAATGCGAAGGTCGTGGGTTCGATCCCCTCAATTTTTTCTTTTGGGAAATTCTTATTCTTCATTTTTTTCTCCCCATTTTAAATCTTTTCACAGTTTCTCAACTTGAGTTTTTTTTTTTTTTTTTTAAATCTTTATTAGGAATTCAGTGTATTAACAAGGTTTGAGTTAAGAATGACGATTATTCCATATAAATAGGGGTGAGTAAGATAGCATTGGGTCGCAAAGAGACTCGCGCGCGCATTTTCTAGACCACCCCAGCGCAGTCTATTCTAAAGTAGAGGTGACTCAGAAGCCGTTGCAAAGCACTGTGATTGGTTTACTAATTGCTATCCTACCTTGTTTTGTTTGGAGTGGCATTCTATTAACAAAACATTTTCAATTGAAAGGTGCTTTAAAGAAAGTACATGTATTTGCTTTGAGAAATAAAAATTATACAGCAGAACAGGGTCAGTTCAAATTGGTTAAAAACCTTGAATGCAAAAGGCTATGAATGATCAGTTTTAAATTACAGCAATTTCATGTGGCTCTACTGAACAGCATGATAAACACATGCTGTTCCAAAAAATCAATTGTTTCTGAAGTTTCTTAAGGATAAAACATTTCAAAGAAACAACATCATTAAACTATACTGATATTATATAGTCAGTTTCAGTCTGTTCCAAAAATACTATCAATTTGCATGATAGTTGATTTGGAACTGATCTTATACAGCATTTATCCATTATTGAACATTAATCAACTTGTTTAAGTATCATGAATCTGTAGTAAGAAGCTGTTGTAATTAAAAAAAAAAAATAAGAAAACAGAAAAAGATCATTGAAAAGTAAAACAAATCACTCATATGCAGGTAACAATTGAAATAGGTGTATGAATTAAGGAAAAAGTTCTAGCACTTAGCAGGAAATCTTAATCAACTACCTGGTACCTTTACCAAATTCTACTCTGGTGTTCATTCTTTTTGCTATACAGAGTATCTTTTTTAATGCTGTTTTGCAGGAAATTTATAAGTTGAAATATAGTTGTTCCAAAGTTATTAATTATGTAACTATTGGTGATTATAATGTAACTATCGGTGCTGATAATTCTCAAACTTTACAGGACGGGAAGAAAACTTTTTCAGCTGTTTCTTACCAACACCCCCACAACTAAAAGTTGAAAATAATATATAAAATAACAATAAAAATTAAAAAAAAAAACAACAAACAAACAAGTTTTAGACGTTTTGACATTTTTTATTAAATTCATTCACACAGGCAGTCTTTCTTCTTATAAAATAGAAAACTGCAGATAGGCCGTATTGTTTCTTCACCGACATATGGCTTGTTCTAAAATGACCAATATCAAAAAACTTCATTTGCAGATAATACGGCTATTTTTTTTTTTTTTTTAAGATTAAAATTTTTATTTGCTTTATTTCAGCAAGGTAAAATAAAATTACTTTTGATTTTTTTTTTCTTGGGTTGGGGGGATTGTTAACTGTTTATATTGTATAAAAACTACTGAAAAGTAAGTATAAACTTAGAAATAAGTAAACAGCGTATTATGGATAGGGCATACAATGAAGACATGCTGAACCTTTGTCATTTTTTTTTTCCCAATGACAGCTATTCATAGAAAAAAAATATAAATAAATTGAGTCTTCCAGAAGCAAGCAACACACATAATGTGTGTTGTCTGGAAGAGTCAATGTTGTTTACATTAACTTATTTTATGCTTTTTTTAAATAACAGAGAAAAACTGAAAAAGAATCTATAAACTTACTGAAAATGGTGCAATACCACCTATTGATGAAATGTAGACTATAGATCCTCCCCTAGATTAAAAAAATAAATAAAATTTAGAACGCCTTTATCCAGTGTGATAGGTTGGAACTGCCAGCCTTAATGACATTGGCTGGAGAGGAATACAAAACTGTCAGTTCAAAAGAAAGTTATCACAAATTAAAAATGACTATAATCAATTAACTCTCAAATATATCATTCTGCATAAAAATATTACTTTGATATTAATAAATGTACTGTAAAATTATACAAAAATTCATCCTTCTTTTCTCTCTCTCTCTTTAACTGCAATAATCCTTAGAATAATACAAATAGCTAGGTTTACAAACAAATTTACAGAATGACAATACTTTGGTATTATCTCTGGAAAATATAGTGAAGCGTAATGAATTTATAAAAGCAGTATTAGTTCAGCCAATTAATAAAACCTCAGCAGTACATTAAATGGACCGATAAATTAAATATAGATCTCACGTAATGAGGTGTAAGAACTGAAGAAGGAAAAGGTTTGACAGCAGTGGAAACATTAGTGTTTTTGCTATTTTCACAAGCATATTCTAAGACTGACATCATGTCTTATATAAAAAAAAAAAAAAAAATTATATAAAAAAAAAAAAAGCATCTGGCTCTTGAACTAGATTTTCATTAAGTAAAAAAATTACAAAAAGCAGCAATTCTCAACATAATTTACTTTGAAAGTTCATCCACCTACAGCCATAATTTGCCTAACCGTCTGAGAACTAAGCCCCAGGATATACTGCAATTAGTTAGTGGTTCCCAGAATATTTTTAACTTACAAAATGTACTACAATTGACTACTTCTACTATAATAAATAAAATAAATAATAATAATAATAAGGGTTTATGATCACAATACAGGACCAAGTTGTACACACATGCAACTACAAGAAACTAATTCTACATGAAGCAAACATGCATGACGACACATGCACGAAATTCCACATTACACATGAGACAACGGACCACATATCAGAATGCCCCCTACTCTCCCATCAGACTACCTTCACCGTCACAATCAGGTAGCATCAACTGGCAATCAACAGCTAGCACACAAACACTCACTTATTAAGAATATGGTCTGATACTACAAGTACATATCACAAAGCATGTTAGTTACCCACACATAAGCTATACTGGGACTGCCCCATTCACACACACAAAACCGTATACCACAAAAGATCTGACACCACACTTGTTTAAAAGGCCAGCAAACAGACCTATCTCATTGACATTGCAGTGCCTGTCAGCAAGAACGTGCAGAAAACTCATGCAGACAAGATCAGTAAATACACTGACTTAGCACATGAGCTCCAGAAGCAGTGGTGGCAGGACCAAGTATGTGTTGTAGCCATCATCCTGTCCACCACTGGTCTGATACCTCACACACATTGCACCACAGCCTCAACACACTAGAACTTCACAAAAACACTTATGCACAACTCCAGAAGGCTGTGGTACTCAACACAACACACATAGTTGGAAATTCATGGACACAACCACACATCCCTAAAATCGTCCCCCCCCCCCCTTGCACACTTTTTTTACAGTTAGCAACATGTGCTTTGGTCCTTCATCTACCATATTACTTAGCTGGGCAAATCGAAGTATAGGAACATTTACATAATAATAATAATTACCCTCTCTTCTCCATATGAGGAAGGACTTCCTTTGAAAGCAAAAAAGCACATTTTACATTAACATCAAATATTTTGTCCCAAGCATCTTCAGGAGTCTGAAAGACAAAATTTAAGATTAGGAACTCTGCTTTGCTGAAAAATTAGTATCAATGAAATCAAAAAGAATTGTAATTGTTAAATACAGTCAAAAAATTAATGAGTTCTATAGTTATGAAAAATCATGAAGATGATTTGTGTATCTTGCAAGATTAAAATTCATAGCAAATTAAAAAAAAAAACAAAACTGATTAACCTCTTAAATTTAGAGAGATTAATAAAAGAAAACTGTAAAACGCCTTAGAAAGACTAAGATTCTTTAATATTTTAAGAATATTTGTTTAGAAGTATCATTAATCAACCAAACTTGTTACTTATTCATTTGCTGTTAATTTCTTATTTACTTATAGTGCGAAGAAGTCTCCAAGAAAGCAACACAAAGACAAAATGTACATATGGAGGAATAGAGTGCAATAAATCAAAGCAAACTGAAAAATGGATAACATAATATTGTCATATAGAAAATGAGATGGAATTAGATGGGAATGATGAAGAAATGATCACCGATGAATGATATTTAAGCACAGAAAAATATTTAGAAAGTGTTGATGACCATTAAACTAACTAGATTTTTTTATACTTGTTGCTGTTGTTGTTCTCCAAATAATCCTAAAATCTAAAGATTAAGAACTTAAATTTAGTTTTGAAGTTAAAATATGATTTTGTTTTATTTTAGTCTTGACCTTCTATCATTCCTTAAAAAAAAAAAATGATGATTTAAAAAAACTCACAAACATTAAAGATGTAGCATGCTCAAGTCAAAATGAAATTCATAACTGAGCTTACACTTACAAGGAGAGGTCATAGGTTGTATGTTTTAGAAATTGATGCCCTTTTGGGAGACGAAAGTACTCATGAAGTACTTCAAAAATATACCAGGTTTTAGGGTCCAACACTCAAGCGTTTTGGAGATATTTGATGATTTTTGGAGTGTTTTTCGTGTTTATGCTTAAAAGCTTCCTGTGTGA
>JAFIDM010009631.1:267821794-267844550 GCA_023159025.1 Thereuonema tuberculata | reverse complement strand
TGCATGTAATACAATTTTTGTAGTGTGAAAAACTGTATAAAATTTCAAATAAGAATATTATACAAGATTTGAATTACATGTAATTGTATTACATGCAATAAACGCAGGTAAAAATGAGAAGATTACCTGTGTGAACTGTACCCTTAGTTGAGATCAAACAGACCCTTCCCATAATCCATCTGGGCAAATACTCCATCAAACCAAACTCTTGGCCCCATCTAGGGGAGAAATAATCATGCAAAACTGTCCTATCTCAGCCAGCAATTGAACTCTGCACCTCAGCTTACAGAAGGGCTTTCACTTGTATCACACGACCCTTTGTAATATACTGGTGTACTTGAAATTATTCAACTTAAATTCCTACCTTCTTTATTTGAATTGTCAAAAACATATTTATTCCAATGGTGGTAAAATCAACACCTCAATGTTACCACTAAAGCGAACTGCAGATAGAAATTCAAATAACATTGTACTTGAACCAAAACATACAGAGGCCTGAAAAAATGATTTTTGTATGGGTTCAATTACAAAAGAAACATCGATTGGCCTAGTAGTTTTTCCTATAGAGAGGTCTAATCACCTCTTCTTTAATTTGGATCACCTGGAACTTATAGAATTTTGAACTGCTTTCAAAAGATACTTATATGAATTTCGTTTCAATTAAAAAATATATATTGTTGATTACAACATTACATTCTTGATTTTCAAATTGTTAGCCTCTTGTTAGGCTACGAAGAATGATTGTTTTGCCATTAAACTACGGTAATAATGAATATTATGTAAAATATCATTATTTAGGCTATTACTAGCAGAAGGACTCTGTGTTGTCTGATGCTGAGGAGATAAAGAAATAAGTACAAATATACAAACATCATATTTATTGTTTGGATAGACAGATATTATATACATGGTACTAATTAACTAACAATTCTTACTAAGAACATATGAAATTATATGAATTAAAAAATAAACTTTGAATTGTAAAATATTCCAAGAAATGTCGCCAAAAACATACAACTTCAAAAAAAAAAAACCTCCGTATTTGATGTCCATTGGCTCGAAATATCTTATTATTTCTATTTGCTTAGATGATATATACTTTTAAAAGAAGTATAGTTTAGTCTTTTACAAAACTCAGAAAATGGCATCAAAATTAAATGAATGCTTCAAAAGTTATAAGCAATAATTTATGGTAATTGAAAAGAGCAATAATGAAAAAGATGCAGTGAAATTGTGTTCATTTTCGGTTTTCAAAAGAGCTCTTGTCTAATTCGTGCATTCCTCTGAGGTTTTTGATTTTTTTTTCTTCTTGCATTCAAATTGCTTTAATGTCACCCTATTAACTTCTGAGTCATTTAAACTTCTAAGCTTGGCAAAAGTATCTTATCTTTTGTATTTCTCCTGGTCAATATTTGTGGGAAGACTTAAGCATTAAAATGACAGCTTACATTAACCACAGAAAAACATTACCACAGAAATAAATTACTCATTGTCAGCAGACAAATCGCCGTTTTATCTACTGTAATCATTTTAAATTTGGATATGCCTCGATTTCATTAAAGTGAATTGGATTTATCCAACTTAAAATAAGTACTTGCTAATTTAATCGATTTTCAGCAAACAAAACTTATGAAGAAAGATTGTTTGATTTAGTAGAAATAATTTGATATTCTAGATATTCTGAAAGTGATATATGTTTCTACATATGGATTTATTTTAGATTAAAAAAAATAAAATAAAAAATAACTTGGTATTGCTTTAAGGGATAATTACATCTAACTGTTTTATAATTATTATTTTTTTATATTTTGACTAGAGAGGGAGGGGGGGGCACACACTGAACAATGAACACGGGTGTCCATGTTTCTTGTTAAGCTACTGATACCACTGATGACTTCTTATGAGCAGAATTCCAAAGTTGTGAAGTGCGAAGTGATGTTGAGGGTGGAAGTTTTGAAAATTTATTATAAACTGTAACAAATTTGTTTCTTACATAAGAAATATTTGAAACAGGACAAAATACCTCTTTTTTTTAATCAATAATTTTGCAACTGTACATTCAAATACTCTATCTTGGAATCTGTTCAGACTAGGACACACATAATATAAGCTTCTTTACTTTGAATGACTGATACCAAGACATATACTAGTTAGAATGCTTGCTATATTCTTTCTTTCTTTTTTTTTTTGAAAATAAGGCTTAGTCCTAACTACTCTCTTACTAATTACATTTAGAAAGGCTTAGCAAGTTTTATCTTAATAATAATAAAAGAAAAAAAAAAAGAAAAGAAGAAGCAGAAGAATACTAAATTCATTGCAACAGTTCAAAACTGCTTTGACTCCATCCTTTCTCTGTCGGTGCATGTTGCTCAAAACATTACAAATTCAATGCTAATATTCAATTTTGCAGGTGAAAAAAATAGACATTTTTTTTTTTTGTGGGTACTTCTGAGGTAGCATTTTTAAGAAAAACATTATTACCTGAAACAGTATTACATTAACAGCAATCAGTAATTAAAATTAACAAAAGAAATATACATTTTTAGCTCTAATTGGGTGTATGCCATATAGGGTAAATAACTGGAAGGGGGCAGAAGCAGAGATAATGCATTCCCTACCAACAGTGCCCTGCAGATATACTGATAATCACAGGGTCATCATTGTCCACCTGTGATACTGAACACCAGAATGTCTTCCAAAAGAAAGGCATCAGACTGTCATGAACAGTAAATCACTAACAGAAAAACAGCCCTCTTCATTAATGCTACATTTCTGGTTAATACAGCAATCGCATACTGACAATTATATTCTACCACTATTTAATGGCCAAAACGTATATAATCTAATTAAAAAATTACAATCCCATTACTGATAGTGGCAGGCAATCATATTACCTAACTCCAATTTCACATAGCTTCAATATGGCTATCCATGTGGGTTTGTCATACACTTGTTATTAGTTTTAGTTTGCTTGAAAATAGAATCCGTCAAGTTCTGAATCTAGTGGGACCTATAAACTTTGACTTTTATTGAATCGCACCTTTTCTATTACTGGTACCAATCTTAGAACTAAATTCATAACATTCATTCATATATTACATATCTAATCATAATTACCTAGTTTGAAGGATTTTAATTATCTTACTACTCATAATTAGAAACATGTATTTTTTTTTTCTAAATAAATATTAAGTTAATTTCAAATAAGAAACTAATATATTTGAAACTTGCATGCTGAATGAGCTTCGTCCGGTCATCTTTCTTTCCAACATGACAGACAACACCAGTAACTTTGAGATCTAACGATCTTAAATTAGCCACCGCTTGATTTACATTGTCTTGTTTTCTGCTGCTGACAACAACATAGGCTCCATCCTCTGCTAATCTTTTAGCTATCGCCAGTCCTATCCTGTAAATTAACAATATTAAAGCCCATAATATTATTGAGAAAATTCTGTATGATCAGTTCATAGGTATGCTTATCATAATTTACTATCAAAATTTGTGCATGTACAAAATTATTATCAGAGACAAAAAATTCCTGTCGTTACATTTTCAGATTGGTAAACACTGTGCTCTTATTGAAAGTAGAATTTTTGGCTTATCGCTTTTATTTAGGCTTAAAATGCATTAGTAGGTAATTAAATAATGGAATGCAGGAGAAATGTACATGCATAGCCTACATGATACTGAGGAAATTTCCAATCGTTTCGGATTGCTTTGCACACTCCATCTTCAGGAGAAAAAACACAAACATGGAGAACACAAAACAAGAGCCATTACTGTTAAATTCCCCTGTCTCCATGGTTTTGTCGTCCTCCACTTACGTGTTGTTCCTTTACTTTCCCTGCACAGGGAGTGTGCAAAGCACCACAAAACCATTAGAAATTTATCAATATCATGTATGCATGTATATTTCTCCCAACTCCTTTATTTAATGGTGTACTGCTAATTGTACTCAAACTTTTCAAAAAAAAAAAACAACAACAACAAAAACTAATGATTAATTCTAAAAATAATTTGTAAAAATAGTGAGTGCAGTAAAATTACTATACACTAATTTCCATGTTGGAACTTTCATCTTTTATCATTTATTGAATCTCATTACCTGACTACATTTCCTGAAAATTATCTTACCTTTTGAATAAAATGATGTTTTTTTGTTCACTTAAACTTATCAAATTCTTACTGTCATTTTTGTTGCTTTTGCTTATTTAATCTTTTCTTTTATCTATATAATCTCATTTTTGTCTTCTGATCAATCATTCCCCAAAGTGGACCAAGGGACAATTGGTCTACTTATTTCTAACATCAAAGATATTTCTGACCGGCCCAATACAATTGAATGCCAGCCCAGTATGCTTTGCCCGGTGACTCCTATGGCCCGTCCACCTTGTAAATCTCAGTAACTTTCATCCAACTTCTATTGTTTGCCAACCAAATATGCCGTAATGCTACACTTTGTTCCTTTTTATTTTGTTTGATATTTGTTCTTGCCTTCCACCACAAGGATGGCTATCAGAAGACAGTTGAAAAAGCTTTCTGTTATTATAAACTGGATGAGGACCCCACTATTAAGGGGATTTGGTACATCCTTTCCTGCATGAGAGATAGTCTTAGGCAAAGACAACCTAAGCTTTTGACTATGGCCTCGCATAACCTAAATACTAATTGTACTACATTGCAGGATAGGAGAATAACAGTTATTTAAAACAAACAAACTGAAACATAATCTGCAATTATGACCAAAACGTATCACAAGTTAAAAGGGATGAATAAGAGTATACCTAATAATTTCTCATATAAGCCCGTGTACCGAGACCTGGTTGTGTACTGATGACTGCTCCTAGCTAATGATCGCCATATTAGCGTGAAACAGCCATACTAGGATGTCACTTAATATACAACTTGGTCTCACCCATTGTTAATATATTTAATAATTAGTTCATAAATGCAAGGGTTCGTAAATAAAGGATATAATGTAAAGACGTTGTTTTTATTGACGAGTAAATACTTTATTCCGGCATACACACATTATACAATAATAGACTTAGGATAAAAAGTTGCCAGGAATTTCAAAGGGAGGGTTAAAATTGGAAAGGATGAATAGAAAAACAAAGTTGCGGAAATTATACAATTCATATAGGATGTTATTTCAGTCTCAGTGACTCGGCAAATTTACTTCGTTCTACATTTTTTAATTATTCACTTAGTGTAACTTTTTTAAATGTTATTAACGTTAAAAGTTAATACATTAGCTATATAATGTTTCACCTATATGGCTATTCATAAAAATTAACACATGTTAAATTAGAATTAAAATAGAAGATTTTTGAAGACGTAGATTAATTAGCACAATGTTTTTTTTTTTTAACAAAATATGTAATATTGTTACTGTAATAACTTTTTTAATTTTTAACTGAATTATTTTTAAAATACTAACCCTTCAGTTGATGCTGTTACAATTGCAGTTTTTCCTCCTAACTTTGACATTTTACTTGAAGTAGAAGAGAAGTTTAATTGTTGGAAACCTTTCTTTGGAATTCCGACGAGAAAAGGACGAGCTAAATTTCTAAACATTTCCTTCCTTTTAATTGTATCAAAATTATTATCACGGCAATTGTTTTTTCCTGATTTCGAGGTCAAAGTGTGAATGAAAAGGTGTGCAGATTGCGATTAAATAAAGAGCGTATGAAATGAAAATTTGATAATGATATAGATTAGATAATAAAGAAAAAGAAAAAGAAAAAAAAAATAATCACGGAGAAACTTAATTAAGTGCAATAAACTTTATATTGCACTATTGACTTTAATCTTTTAAGTCTTTCATGTCATAGCGTCATTTGTTGGTGTTGTAAGAAACATGTTCTACAATATAAAGAGGATCTTTCGTTTTGAGTTCTTCAAAATTGTTTTTAATTATTTCTTAAAAATATATTTATTTATTTTTTAATTAACTTCCTAATCATGTTTTTGAAATAAATATTAATATTTAAGATCAACCGTAGAAAAGTGAAAATGAATGCCGTGACACTAGATTCAATAGTACGAAAGATAGTAAGCTGCATGTAAAGACTAGCATTGAAATCAAAAGGAGCCATTTTAAATGAAGTTGTATTCAGATATTCAACTGAAAATTTCCCTATTTTTTAAAAAAAATGCAATTTACATTTTTATTATTTTTTTCCTTTAATTTCAAATATATAAAAAAAAGTATTACAAATTTTTAAGCTTTGTTACCAAAGACATATTTCTTTGCTGATAACGGTGATAATATTAATTAAAACAAACACAAAATAACCAATATTAGTAAAACAGCTCAAATTTTTTAATTTATGCAACTTATTTTTATATTTTTAATTACTTAAAGTTACACAATACAACTATTTCAAATCAATTAAAAGTCATAGTTGAAAATAGGGAAATTAACTATGGTGACTCTTATTTATGGCCTCAATTCTTTTTGTTAATAGGATCACTCTACGTTTTGAGACTTGAGTTCTTTAGTTTGGACTAACTTCGCTAGATGTCACTGATATAGTTGAACTGAATCAGAATCTGATTAGTGCAAAAAAAAAAAAAAACAACAACAAATAAATTTATGTAATGAAACTGACACTTGTTTTATTACGCTACCGATTCAACTACCTTTCAAACTCAGGTAAAAGTTGAATTTTATATATTCCTTTGGATTACAGTTTTCAAGAATTGATTTTTACTATTATTTTGCAATATCAAACTGATCAGACGCTACAGTAAATAAAAACGTCATTTTTTTTTTAAATTACTTCTGTTCTCTTCCATGTCTATATTTAATAGAAAAAAATAAAAAGTAGTAATAAAATGTTTTATAATTTATTATGTTCAGTAAAGGAGATGTGAAGACATTCTGAGATGGAAATGTTACCTGTAAAGCTTATTTAATGGCTATTATGTCCTGATGTCATTTCGTGTATGGGGCGATTCCGTGTTACGTGTGTGACATTTGGAAAACATTTTTTTCTAATTAATCAAGGAGTTTTCAATATATTTCTTATTTAAAAATCCAAACAAAAGTTCTTTAAAATAATATACACTTTACCATATTCTTTTATGCAGAAACCTATCAGTTTGATATAATAGTTATTTTTTAAATAGCTTTTTAAAAAACGTTACGTGTGTGACTCAGAAAAAAAGGAAATTTTGAGTAATGACATTAAATGATACATTTCTGTGAGTTTTATTGCCACACATTTAAATTAAAAAATATGGTAATAGTTTATTTACCGTATCATCTAAAATCACAGTTAAAATTTAAATTTAATAAATAATTGAATAAATAAAAATTAAAAATCTGCGTTACGTGTGTGACACCCTGATCGTTACGTGTGTGACCATGTGAATTCAAAGTAAAAGTTTGCTTTTAAAAATGCATGAGAGTAAAAACGTATTAAAATATTACATGATATTTAAACATTTATACAATAAGACAATCAATAATTATTTTTATTAATGTTTATTTAACATTTCAAATCA
Source organism: Thereuonema tuberculata (assembly GCA_023159025.1). Lineage (NCBI taxonomy): Eukaryota > Metazoa > Arthropoda > Chilopoda > Scutigeromorpha > Scutigeridae > Thereuonema > Thereuonema tuberculata. The sequence goes on along the minus strand of JAFIDM010009631.1, from coordinate 267,837,035 downwards.
ACTTTAAGTTATTTAAATCAATTCTTATCTGAACAGAGTCACTTATAAAATTGAAACTTTCATAGTCAAAACAAAATTACATTTCTTCAAATTTAAACTGTCCCCTTGAACCAACTACAATAGGTGGAGAAAGTTTTTTTATGACATTTTCAATTGGATACAGGAGAACATCAGATTTTTTGGGCCATTTCCAATAACTTCCTGAAGGAATCATCACATTCACTTCTATATCTGTACCAAAAATATTAGAGATTTCCCCTGCATAAACATTTGTATCATAAGTAACTGCACACCAGTCACCAATATTAAAATGTGAAATGTTAAGTTTTTGATCTGTTGACTTGTAGCTTAAAATAGAGATACAATGTGCTTCAATATCAGGAATCACATTTGAACAGTTTGTTTTCCATAGTTGAATTTTTTTATTTTGCAAATTGCATTTCATCACATGCATTTGCTTAATACCAACTACGTCTTCAACATTAATCCATGGATTATCTGAACTTATAGCGGACTCAATATCTACTTGGCTCATATGGAGAACTGTAGTGTTTGTCATTAAGCTGGATGCAACATTAGCAAAGTCTAATGAGTTTTGTACATTTGTAGTTTCAGATTTGCTCATAACTTTCATTCGAACCAAGGATTTCACTCTTCCTCCCACTCCATCTACTACACCTTTGCCATGAGCTGTAGCAAAATATTTCCACTGGAAATTTTTGTGAAATTTTTCTGAAAGCATATAAAGCAATCTTGACATATATTTATTTTTAAACTCAGACGATGGTCCATCACTATAAATAATTTCATTTACTGATAAATCATTATTTTTTATTATTATATCATATAATCTCATTAAAAATGCATATACAGAATTCTTGCCTTTATCTTTAGTATCGGAACAAATGAGAAAAGTAGTGCATTTGTTTTTGAAAAATAATGCTGCTGTAAATAATTGAACAGTTTCTCGTGACCATAATGCTGATTGAATTTCGTTTTGATAATCACACGAATAAGCCATTGCAAAATCAATTTGAAGGACTCTATTATTGTCATTCGATTTGTCTTGTTCAAATGAGTTTGATTGTATACGTTTTATTCTAACGTGTTCTTGAAAAAGGGGCAAGTCATTTAGTATTAGTTCTTTTAATTGAGCATTACATCCATTTAGTGTAGTTTTCCTAATCTTACTTGAAGAACCATCTTTAATCCATTCTTCCCAAGAAACAATGGAACCTGCATTTATTTGAAATTCAATTAGTTTTCCATTTCCACAAATCAAGCATTTTCCCTTCCAACAGTCCGAATTTAAATTACTAATATTGCACTGGCATAAATTATTTTTCCACCACTCTCCATCATATGTCATTTTTAATGCTTTTAATTTTAGTCTAAAATTCTCATGGAGCTTGCATTTGCATTGATCTGTTGGGGAATTTTTAAGTAGCAAAACATTTTTTGGTCTCAGACTGCAAAATTTTGAAAATGATATGTTTTCAAAAGTTTCTTCAAATATTTTGTGTGCTTCTCTTAAAAACATGGTTAAATAATATTTGCGTACTCTGCTTTTTATTCCATTATTATCCCAAATTATCATTTCATCTTTCATTCCAGGCATTGTATAAACAATATCACTTCTATAAAAAAATTCTTCAACTAAGTTGTTAATTTTTGAGTTTTCTGAGAGAGTATCATCCATTTTTTGTTGAACTTTTAAACCAATTTTATTTGCAACACCAGACACTACAGCTCTCTTTTTTGTTGGAGAACATGGTAAACTTTTTAAACATTTGCTTATAGCTTTTCCCATTGATTGTGGACTTTTAAATACTGCCTTTTTAACCATGGATGTGCTTGTTGTTTTTTTATTTTCTTCCAGTTGCATCTGCTTTTTCTTAGCCCTGTATTTCCTTTGCCTATCAGCAACACTAGCTCTATAAATTTTCAATTCTTTTTCTGACATATTTTTTACTTTCATTTTTCTTTGGCTTTCTAATCTTTGATTTTCAGCGATCTGATAGCTAGGGTCCATCATTTTTTTCTTTCTTCTGTACTTTGCAATGCGTTCACAATTTGTCATAGCAGAAGAATGAAGTTTTGAAACAGAGTTCATCTTTAATGCCTAAGATGTATGAAAAATACTAATTAACAAAAGGTAACTGCAGGTTAAAAAATTAATTAAAAAAAATTAATAAATTAAACATCATCCAGTCTAAACATTCCTTTGTTAATTATCTGATACAAAAGAAACTTAACAAAAGTAAAGTTAAAAGTTAAAAATTTAGAGTATTATTCTCATCAATTATGTCAGCTATTAATAAAGTTTTAACCTTTTTAATACTTTTAGTGCTTTTAGAATTATATTTTTTCCAATTAATTTGACTGAATAATCTATATTTTTTATAGTTTTCTAATCTTACACCAAAATTATTATTCAATTTAAAGATTAAAAGGATTTTTAACCAATTGTATCTAGTTATGTTTTCATTATTTTGATTATTTTTTTCCCTATTGACATTATAAATGTTATTCATAATTATTTTATAAATAATTTTTTCTTTAATATTAAGTATTTAAAATTTGTTCCTAATCTTTTTTTTTTTTAATTTTTTCAAAATTTATTTCAAAATTTTAAGATTTATTTCAAAATCTGTTACACACGTAACAAAACGTTATGTGTGTGACATATTTTGAAAGTTGTACAATTTTTTCATATTTTAATAGATTTTTATGTAACTTTACAAAAGTTATCTTAATATTTAGTTAAAAGAGAAAAATAAGTTTTATGTTAAAATTTTGACTAAATTAGAAGTTATAAAAACTTTTAGATTCAAATGTTACGTGTGTGACAATAGTTTTATCATGCCTCTTCAAAAGTTTTCTAAACTATTAATTTTTTTACAAAATATACACTTTTAACTCTATTCACAGTCTTGAATATTTCATAAATTGATTTCTATCATTTAAAATAAATAAAGTATGCAAAATAATTTTTAAATTCAGAAATCATCAGTGTATTTTAATTCCATCATTCTGCAATTTTTTATGTACCTATAGATTAAAATGTATTTTTTTTAATGAAATTTTAGTTTAATAACAAAAATTTCTGCATCATGAGAAAGAGCACAGTTTTTCCTACAAATAAAATTCATTAACATTTTTCAATGTTAAAAAATATTTTTTTGCTCTCTGCACGGAATGGCCCTATGACACTTTTTTTAATATTTCTCGAATTATCCATTGTGTGTGTGAATAACAAATCAAACAGATATTTGGTAATGAATTTTTAGCTTTCACTTTCATTCTGGATTGACTATTGATGAAAGCAGAGACATGTTTCGGCCTGCAAAGGAAAGTTCCCTCCAAGCTAAAGTCTAGGATTTTGTCAGAGGAGACGTAGTACATTCTCAATCATCAAAAAAAAAAAAAAAAAAAAAACTACAACTACTATAATAAAGTTGTTGGAAAATTGCGACCAACTCTCGGAAGAGGGTAAGAAAGTTCATTGGGTTTGAACTCTTTCCTGAAGATGTAACCGACTCGTGTTGTTATATTACTACATTTCACGCATTGTACAGGACGTCCGCTTTATGTGTTGTATACAAAGCTACACTGAACAAGAGTTCACTTCAATGTGATAGTCAAGGCAGTAGATGTAACAAAGTTGAAAACAGTAGTGTAGCAACAGGGGATTTCTAGTCAAACTGCTTCCCCTCTAGATTCAATGTAATTGATTAGTTAAAATTAGAAAAAAATAATTAAAATAAATGAATATGTATGTGTAGTTCCTTCACTATTAAATCTCTTTTTTATTTTGCACCAGGAATCAATCTGTCAATCAGATCTTGGCTGTGCCACTTATTACAACTATTTTCCTAAATCAATGGAAATGGTGCAGTAAACACTATAACCAGAAGGAGCATCAAGTAGTTAAGCTGTAACAATTAATATCTTTGTTTGCATTCATTCTTAAACAGTTTTGCTGATTTTCACTATTATTATATAGTATTCTTAAGTAGATACCCACTGGAGAGGATCACAGTATATTCTGATCATGTAGTTACATAAACATTTATGATATTTATATTACAGTCTTCTGTTTTCAACATTGCTTTTACTTGAAATAATAATTAGAATATAACATTCACATTTCAAAATACTTCAATTAATAATCAATTAAATTTTCATCTAAATTAAATGTAATATTTTTATGTATTTTTAGGGCAGCAGACTAGAGAGATATTTCAGAATGTATCTGCAGGCTTCCGTCATCATCAATGTATATGTAAATTAAAAACCTCTGAACAAATTAAGATCACCATGAATAATCTCGCAATAAACAGGAATTATAGTTCTCATGCATCTACTTCCATTAAACTCAAAACAGAAGTTCCTTCAAAATACTTTACGGTAATCAAATTTTAACTTTTTAATTCTTTAAAAATATTTAGTTTTATTAGTCAGTTGGATTTTCTACAACCTTTTTTTTTTCTGATCTTAAGTTGATGTTCATTTGTTAGCTTGTGTTATCAGCATAAGATAAAAGCTTTGTTTCTCTCGGTTGCACTAGGGTAAAGTGACCATTTACTGGCCCCCACTTTATAGCTAAAGTCATTACTCAGAGAGATCATTTATGTACTGAAAATTATTCACATAAATTGAAAGACAATGCTTTTTTTATTCTAATCAAATAAATTTATTTAAAAAATGACAACAATATTCATTTTAGGCATTAAAATATGATCACTTGGCAGATTCATTTTGGCTTCTTCTCGTTTCCGCTTTCTATCTTCTTTTGCCCTATCTGCTTCTTTCTTTTTTGTTTCAGCTTCCCTCTTTAAGTTGTAGACTTCATTGTGTGTTAACACAAAATATGGCAACCCTTTTGCATTTAATCGCCTCTTTCGGTTGCTAGCAATTGTCATTGGAAATGGTAGTACATTGGAATCATCATCTTGGTAGTTGCTGCTTGATGTTACTGTACTAGACTTGTAAAATGTCTTAACACAGAGTGACTTATTTGAATTAAGACTAATATCAGCAAGTGGTGTTCTACTGTTTATGGTAGGTGCTATTGACTCCTCTGGACTATAGACAGGTAAAACATTGAGGTTGGTTGGTTTCTTCACTGTGTTGATAATTGATTTGCTTAACTCATCAGCTAGGTTAATTGACGGACTTGTCTTCACAGAATTTATTATTGTTGCTTCTTTTGTGGGCAAGTTTTCTTTCTTGGTCTCTGCATCGACAATGCTGTGTAGTCTAGCCCAAGTTCGGCAGATTCTATCACACCTCTCTTTGGTTACTATATCCCCTCCATAAATCAATTCAAACCTTTTCTAAGTAACGGTATCTAAAGAACAACAAAATGCAGAATGTGCAAGAGAAGGAGAACATTCTGATGTTAGGGTTTCATCTTCTTCTCCTGAATCTTTGTTAAGTTTATCATCTTCAATTTCCATGACTACATCTTCAACAGTAGCCATCTATATTTGGTAGGTTTAATACATCAACTTCCAGTACAGGTACAAATTCGGATTGAACCTGCTGTGGTGATTGAGTGGATTCTAACTGGGTTGATGATTGAGTTACCAACGAATCACTGTCCAAAGCAGGAGAATCTGTTATGAACATTGGGACGTCTCGTCGATCAACTTCTTGTTGTGAGTCTGCATACAATTCAGCTGGTAAGTACGCTTCTTTTGGTATAGAATCAGGATTAAAGGGCAGGATGCCACAAGCATGGAATCCAGATACTACATTGCTTTTTGTGACACCAGTTTCCCAAGCAGCATTTTAAGGCACAGAAAAAAATTCTTCTTTGTTAATATGTAAGAAGGATCATCAGAGAGCTTCTGGTCATTATAACTGTCAAAGGCATGTTTGAAAGGATAAAATACTGTCCTATCAAGAGGTTGCAAGTAATTTGATGTGTGGGCAGGCAATTCTACTAGAATGATATTTTCCTTTCTCGCTCACTCAATTAGTTCGACAAAGCAATGGGACTTGTGGCCATCAATGATCAACAATTGTGGACGTTCACTGCTGATGTTTTTAAGAAAAACAGTTTCAAACCAAAGCTCAGCAATGCCATTTTTTTCCCCATCCTGTTTCAGATACACTAAAAGCAGTTCCTTTGGGTGCATTTTGTGTGTCAAGTGCCTTTAATATGTTTACTGATTTGCCACTGAAAATTAAGTATGGCAGCATTGATTTCCCGTCAGCACTCACACAAGCAATCAGAGTTATTAGCACCACTGCCTTTAGTTGTCAGAACATTTTGGGGTTTGTGTTCGAATGTCATGCCAGTCTCGTCCATATTCCACACAAGTTGCTTTTTATTATGAAAGTCATGAGCATCCATTATGGTTTTTAGTGAATCAAAATATAGCTCTGTAACCTTAGGATTCATTTTTTCATGTCGTATGACTGCTGTCGCCTCTGGTTTGCGTTTTACTAAAGTGGGATTATGCTTTTTAAAAAGTCTCCACCATTTATTTGTTGGTTATTCTTGAAGTTTTTTCCTCTTTTAGCGGCCAGTTTACCTGCATACCTCATGAACTGTTGCTGTCCGAACCCAATTCTGTGACGAGCTCAGTAAGATGTGTATTCCACAAGTTTTTCTTCATCTTCTTTCAGAAACGTTGGAGCACGACCAGGTTTTGCATTCATTTTTACAGTTTCATGAACCCTAGTCTGAGGTGTATCATGGGGCACCGTATAAGTTATAGTTGCTTCACGCAAGGAGATTTTTCCAGACTTTACAGCAGTGTAAGCCAACAATATGTTGCCTTCCTGCCACTTTTTTCTCCTTTTCTGGAAGCAGTTGGAGATATATTTACTGATGATACTTCCTGCAGACAAAATTCTGAAAAGAACAACGCAATTTTTTAAAACGATTACCAGAAGAAATAGGCTGTAGGCCTAAGCAGAGTATAGTCTTAGGCCTGGTAAATTGACTAATATTTAAAATAACAGCCTCATTAAAATTTATGATTTTTTTTTTAAAATTAATTTCTTGAAACTTAAGTCTGTCAGAGCTATTTAATGTGCCTGTGTAAGCTGAACTGATTGAATTTATAAGATTACATACTCCCTGAGTATGAAGGAATCTGTTAAAGGGAGGGGCAAATCTTGGGGAGGAGGGTCTGTATTATAATTAATAGGGCCATAACAAATGTTTCTATTTGTTATGAATTATTAGGCTAAGATGTTAGTCTATCATATGTAACAACTTAGGCTACATTCATATTCTTAATCTAGAGAAGTAGCCTTTATATTTTTTACTATCTAATGTAAGCCTATGCCAGCAATATAGGAAATAAAGCCCTGTAGGATTCATAACAAAAATCAATTTTTATGTAAAATAGAAAAAGACAATTAGCTTAGACTGAAGATAGGCTGTGAAAATATTGTTTTCATGGTTGAAACCTAGACAGCATGCCGATTTGAAACTTTTTGATAACACAAATATTGCCAATAAATCTTTATAAATTCCCTTCAATTTTTTTAATTGACCACCCATTCAATTATAGATGTAATTTTTCTATTTGTGAATATTCAAACCAACCCAGTGGTTTTTTACTTTTTTTGTGTGTGTTGTTCTAAAACTGGCATGTCAGTTATTGGATATGTACGCTGGCCAGAAATAGGTCAACACGTGCCAGAATTAAGACCATAGTGGCCAGTTTTAGGGCTAACTGCAACTTTCATTGTTTTGTTCAAGCTGTCTAGAGTTTGACTGTAAACAAATATTTTCAAGTGTCGTGAGAAAGTTTAATTGATAAAGATTGTTTATCTGCTTTCAGTCTGCTCATACAGAATGTCTTTATTGTCAAAACCTTCAAACTCCTGAGTCTTTTTAATTGTATCCATGGTCCCACTCAAGATCTAAGCCAGAAAGACAGCAACTCTTTGCATGGATGTACAGAATGCCCTCTTGTGATGAAAAATAAAAACACCATGGGCTACAATGCTAGTAGAAATGGATATCTCAAGGTCCAAAGCCAATTTTCTTAATGCAGTGATGCCTTGTAATGAAATTAAAACTGAAATACACTCATTAACAAAAAAAACGACACACCTAGGAGTTGTCCGATGGAGATAAAAATTGGTGGAGAGGAAGATTATGTACAGAATAGAAAATGATTAAAATTTCAGACAAACTGAATGATTTATTTCAGAGTTACAGAGTTATAAAGTAACGAGCTCAATAAGGTGTTGACCCACCTCTACCCTGAATGCAAGCTGCCACACGACATGGCATAGAGTGATAAAGCTCCCTGATGGTCTCCTGTGGTATTTCTTGCCAAATTTGCTCCAATTGTTGGGCTAGGTCATCCACATTCCCTGATGGATGCAGTCGCCTTCCCATCATATCCCAGACATGCTCGATTGGAGAGAGATCTGGGGATCTGGCTGGCCAAGGAAGTGTTTCACAAGCTGCAAGACAGGTCATAGCAACACGTGCCGTATGTGGTCTGGCATTATCTTGCTGAAAATTAAGGCCAGGGTACTGCAAAAGGAAGGGTAGCAAAACAGGTCTCAGAATGTCGTCGACATACCGCTGTGCTGTAAGTGTGTCACTAATCATGACCAAAGGGGTCTGGCTATCAAGGGAAATGGCACTCCAGACCATAACTCCTGGTTGAGGGCCTGTGTGGTGTGCAATAGTGAAAGCAGGATCGGCACGCTGCCCTGGGCGTCTCCAGACACGTCTGCGACGATCGTCAGGACACAGTTGGAAGCGGGATTTGTCGCTAAACACTATACATCCCCAGTCAGCATCATTTCAACCGGATCGAGCCAAGCACCACTATAATCTGGCCCGATGGTGTGCAGACGTGAGTGGCAGGTGACGTAGCGGTCGGTACGAGCGTAGATGTTGCTCCCTCAGCCGTCTGTAAATGGTCATGGTGGACACTCGTGTGCGGGTCGCACATCTGATGGTTGATAACGATGATTCAGGCGCTGTGACAGCTGATCTGACAATCACTCTATCCTCCCACTCTACTGTGGCCGTAGGTCGGCCGCTACCTTCATTACGCTGAAATCTGCCATTATCCACCCATTCCTGCTAGCATCTTCTAATCGCTGCATCTTTTCGACCCATATGACAAGCGATTCTCCGATTTGCCCAACCTGCCTCTTTCAATCCAATGGTATGACCTCTTTCAAACTCTGACAGTTGCACGTAATGAGCTCGAATCCTGCGGCGAGGCATTTTTTCAGTCGTTGAAAGGTATCCTAACTCGCAATGCAACAGAAATTTTGACCATCAGATTGAGAATCGCTTCTTATATACACCTGCTGAGTGCGCAGTTTGATGCGCTGTAGCTTTCACTATTCATTCATTGGACACCAAAGTTTAATCATTTGCATGGGCGGTCCCAATATCTTTGCGTACAAAATTTCATTACAATCGGACAACTCCTTCTAGGTGCGTTGTTTTTTTGGTAATGAGTGTAAATACAGAAAATAAAACTGGCCAGTTTTAGGTCACTTTACCCTATGACATTTCACATTGTACAATGCATGATATCCAATCACGAAGACTAATATTGGACAGGAATGATGTATTTGATCCAAATTATCAATCTTTGCTCTTAAAAACAAAGAATATTAATTTTGTTTGAAACCTGATTGCAAATTTAAAATGGCAAAAATCTTTAAGTGAGTTGTTTTGTTTTGGAAACAACATTGTACATGGGAATTGAGATAATTGATATACTGTAAAAAGAATAGCAGTATGGGTCCTTTTGTAAACAGATTTGTTTTAATCATGTAGGAGTGAATTGCAAATGTCACATGAAACAGAAGCCAAGCATTTTACAGTTACTATAAGCCATGATTGTAGACTTAAGATGGTTTGTAGTACAATTAAAATACCAAGAGTGGCCATTGGTTTGTTATAGTATTTTCCAAGGAAATATACTTCAATTACATTTATAGTAAGACAGCAATGTAAGCCAAAGGCTTGATTTATTAATAAAAGTAAGGCACTTGTATACTATGTGACTAAACAAAATTCTGCTTGGAGGAGAAAACGAGGAATCAGAGAACCAAAAAAAAACTATTAAAGTACGTTAAATTAATAATATTTGGGCTTCCAATTAAGTCCATACAGCATCAAAAAGAATCATCTTATTAGATTCGGATTGGGGTATCTTGACTAAGTTTAGTCCATTAAAAAAAATAATGTCCTTACATCTGAATCATTCAACAAAAACCAATAAGCCAAATTTAAAAAAAAATAAAATAAAAACAAGGCATATGCATCAGAATCATTTTTGGTGGAATGTATTTTACTTTTAGTAATAGCACTTTTTTTCCCCCTGACATTATTAATTTATCTATGTATTTTTCTTAAATTCCATTTGATAGTTTTGTTTTTCCTGCTCTAATGCCTGACTCTTGGCACTTGCCTTTGGCCACGACAAGGGCAAAAATTGTAAGCTATTTAGTCAAAGAATCATTGTCCAGGGTACACCATAGGAACAAGAACCTCTTAACTAATTGCAGAGCTGCCAACTATTATGAAATTTATTAGAATTTTATGAATAGAAGCTCATAACATGAATAATAAAAAGTGCAGTTGAAAGTTATCGAATACTGATCATTATCAAATCAAAGGAAATTCTGCTTTTACAAGTTATACCCTGCCAAAAAATCTCATTCATATTTGATTTGATTCAGTCCTAGAATTTTTCGGCCATTCCAAATGCTAGATATCATCAGTTTCCAATACTTACATTGCCTGATATGTTGTGGTTGGGTGGGCATTTATTAACCAGAATTAAGTCATATCCCATTAGTGTCACAGAAAAGATGGCAATGGGCATCAGAATTTCATGATTTTACCTGTCTCCTTTAGACACTCTTCCTTGAAGATACGTAGCTGCATTCTACCATCATTCATAAAATCAGTCCACACCACGATAGCAAGGCTACGATTATTATGATCAGTCATATTCTGGTGGTGTTAATGAGTTCCATGCTCTCTCAACACCAGGTAATGTCCAGGATCCCTGCATGCAGTGAACCATCATTCACCAGAGAACATAATCTTTGGACTATTTTTGAGATTTCCATTCTTCCATATTAATCTGTTATAATGATGATATATAGTTTGGTCCTGAAGGAGGAGTGAGACATGATACTATATAGGTCCTTTTTTGAGGGATTTCCTCACTCCGGGATGAGATGTTATCTCTCGATATTTCGGCCCGAACATCTCATCCCGGAGTGAGAAAATCCCTCAAAAAAAGGACCTATATAGTAGAATGATGATATTTATATATGTATATAACTGTATACATCTGAATGGCCTGTAAGCAAATGATTACCTTTCACAAGACCTGAGGTAGAAACATGGGTTTCTAATGCACTTGAAAACTTCACAGCCAACTTAAGATGTTCACATGTAGACTCCGTTTCTCTCAACTGTTAGATATCAGTCCTCATGTGTTTGTATACTACTACTGTTCATCTGGACTATATAAAGCCTTTTTTCAGCAGACAAACATCACTTTTTTGCTATACCCATTTACTTGCCTCTGGATGACAGTTTATCCAGCCTCAAACCATTGAATTGCTTGTCCAAGATCAAATTGACTCAGATTAAATTATTTGAGCATTTTGTAGTTGAATTAACACAACACAACTTGCTCATTTTAATGAATAAGTTTCACAAACAACTCATGAAGAAATTTGACTAACTGATGCTTAGCTGTAAAAAATTTGCAAATGCAATTACATAAAAAGTGTAAATATTGGCAGACAAGGTCTGTTCTGTCAGCAGAATGGATAGTATTTTATAGCAGTGCACACTGCTGTGTCAGTTGCAGAAGCTCTTATGTCCTGGGCCAATTTTTTTTTTTTTTTATGGACAGATACTACATTCCTCCCTAAGGAGTATGTAACAAATTTTTGGATGTTTGTTAGAAACATGAACATTCTTCTTATTTGCATTAGTATCACATCATAGTGAACTTAAGTAGCAACAATATATAGAAGGTAAGATTAACACAATACAGTTATGGTACCCATCCAGACTTGAATGTAAGCTAAATCAATGTTTTAATACTTTGGAAATGAATGGTCTGAAGCAAGAAATTCCTAAATAAAGGAGAATGGGCAGATCTGCCCCACCACTATATAGCGATAAGATATATACGTCAGGAAAGATCTCCATAAATAAAACATTTTTTATCATTATGACTTGTCTCAATTATTAGTCCGTTCAGAGTTATATAATTCTAGATATGACTTATCTGATGGATTGATTGTGGGGAATGTGGATGGCAGGGAAGCCCAGCACTGCGACCTGTAGTAGTTGACATCTTAATTCCTGGATGTATTACTTAATTATCATTTAATAAATATTTTCAGTAACAGTAAATATTATTTTAATTTATTACATGTAAATAATTATTATTTACTTGAAATAAATGATAATATTAATTATTAATTACTTATAATAATTATAAAAGTTAATTAAACAATAAATTTGAGAATTACGATATCAACTAGAGGGTCACATCTAGACTTATATAACTCCGAACGGACTAATAATTGAGGCGAGTCCTAATAATAAAGTATGTTCTATTTAAGGAGATCTTTCTGTAGGTATATATCTTATCACCATGCAGGGGTAGGGCACTTCCCATACATTTGTGCCCATTGTCCTTCAGAATTTGGAGCTTTATATAACTGTCATTTCTTTCAAACTTTAAGAAAATGAAATGAAAATGAAATTGCGTAAATTGTTTTTTTAATGATTTTATAATTAATCCTATTAGGAATACCATCCAAAAAAAATAATATATATATATATATATATATATAAAGTCTTGCTTTGCTATCAATACCATCTCAAAAGGATAATGGATTGCATTGTTTTGCCAGTTAATTGTTTTTCTTAGCTTAAAAATGATTTCAAATTTAACTTTGAGAGGTTACCATAACTTCAATTTTAGAAGAAATGTTTCACACAAAAGTTTAATAACTTTAGACAATGTTCTGGTAAATTGAATTTCAGAAAGATTTGTTACTGGTCCAAAAGTTATTCGGCAAAGAAAATGCGATGAATATATAATAATAAATACTGTAACTCTGTAAACAAATATGTGGTGCAACAACTTCATCTAGCTACCATTCTTTTACTTGTTGAAGAAAATATTTCAAAGTTTGATGATTTTGAAAAGATATGACAGTGTATTGAATTTGACGTTGGGAGGTTAAAAGTTATGAAGGGGATAATGCAGTTATTTCATGAGTCATCTATTCTTCAGAAATTAAGCTAACAATGTTAGCAAATGTTGATTGCCTTTTGATGTTCTTGCCAAATCAATTGCATGAAATGTGTTCAGTTTGTAGAGAATTTGGTTGATATTAAGAATTCAGTGTTCTTAATAATTAAAGTAGTTTCTTGATGGTAAAAAAAAAAAAAAAAAAAAACTCTCTCAGCTTTTGTTGATCGAGTTTTTGTAAAAAGCAGAAACAAAAAAAAAATCATTAAAATCAACTATTGTAATAAGTTGTTTTCTGTAGAAGACAAAAAAGACAAAGATAAGAGTCACTTTTGCAGAATGAAATATAATATACAATATTATAATTAGGAATGGAAACTATTTAATTGCAACTTAAATAACATCATTATGTTAAATAAATGAGAAAATATGAATAAGGTTAAGTTAGTTTTTTTTTTTTATTTTTTTTACTTATGTATTGTAGGTTCTAACTTGTTTATAATTCTTTTGAAATTATTTCTTAATAGGTGGCAGTCGAAGGAAACATTGGAAGTGGGAAAACTACTCTCTTGGAACATTTTTCTCAGAATTCTGAGGTGGAAGTAAGACACAGTTAAATCCTGTAGCATTTTTATTTTTAGTACTTGTGAAATTAGGAAAATTTCTATCACAGCTACAAATGGAAATAATTATCAGGCATTTCATTATGGTGCCATTCACTAGTTGTCAGTGTGTCCCAAGTTGTAATTGTTGTTACAATTGTTATTGTTTAAATAGACTTAATTACTTTCAGCCTTTAATACACAATAATTTATGTCTATGCACAATAATTTATTTTCAGTTTATTAAAAAAAAATTAAATTACAAATCAGAAGTTGTCTTATAGGAATATTTCAAAATAAACTGTTGAAGAATTATCTGGAACAAAATTCATTGAAGCTGAACAGTGGACATTTGAGTCTAATACAAAGTAATTCATTATGAAAACATCTTATAAAATTTTGCAAAGTTTTAACATATAGAAAGTTGCACATTCTACTATTGTCTACTAACTCAATTGAAGTTAGACCTTGTTTAATGTATCTGGAATATTGTAATGGGATAGACAAAGGACTTTGCTTAAGAATAAACCGAGGAAAGCTCCATGTATTTCATCTTTCCCTCACCTTCATTCTTTCCTGACTTTAGTATTAGCCTACATGTGCAAGGCCGAAGCAAGAATGATAACACTTTTAAAATTCTGCTAAATTGTACCAAAATTTAAAAGACAGATTTCTTACAGTTGGACTTCCATATTGTTAGCTTTGAAAAAAAAAAAAAAAGATTAAGTTCTTTACAAGTGAGCTGAACAATTTCCAAGAAACAGTGACAACTAATTTATGCCACAGTTACAGAAGCCTGCAACATGCTTTAGGAATTAACATTGGAAAGCTCATTTTTCAAAGTGCATTCTATTTTAACAATAAGAGAACACTCTAATATAAATATGAACCGAATTAAAAGATTTGGAGATGAATATTACTATTTAATGTCACTGTATACTTGTCGGTTGATAGAATATGCAGTATCTTTGGAGTATGTTAGTTTAAGTTACAGGGGATAAAGGAAGGAGGCATGAGGGCTAGTTTGTTCATTTGGAGATTGTGAGGACTGAATCTGGGCACATTTATTGTGGTTTTGTTGAAGGGTTTTGGGGGGAATTTTTTTTTTTTTTTTATTTAATGCTCGCCATTGAATTCGTGGAGCTCTCACTAAATAGTAAAGGTATTCTATCATTTTATCATCTGTGGGGAATGTAATACGTTAAAGAGTTGGTAGGGATGATTCCTTAGATTTACATAAGATTTGAATTAACAAGAAAATGGATATCTTGAATCATTATAGTGTTCAAAAATGAAGCCTACGCACCTGTCTAAAAACTGAATGACAATTTAATTAAAATATATATACAGAATTAAAAAATAACACGACCATGGTTTCAGTTCAATAAG
>JAFIDM010009631.1:267798045-267816794 GCA_023159025.1 Thereuonema tuberculata | reverse complement strand
ATTATTATTTTAATAAATGATTAGAAGAAGTTTGTGTTGTGGATTTTAACAAATAATTACATTATTAATAGTAGTAGTAAGTTAGACATTTGCTTGATTTCAATGTTTAGAAACATTTTAGTTCTACAATCTTACGATTTTGAAATGTTTTCTAAATTTACGAAATTATTTTTCATTTTTATTGAAAACATTTTCTATTCCTTTATTTTTGCTAATTTCTTTAAGTTATTATTCGATTTTATTGTCATTATTTTTATTGGTAATTATATTTATAATATGTCAATAGTTTACAGTTAGCATTACATAAAATTTCTCTTCAATTTTTTAATTTTAATATTTTTTCTGTATTTTTTTTCTCTACGTAAAATTACATTCTTTTAAATTACAAATGTGGCCACTTTTTTCAGTTATTGCTTTTATTTTATAAACAGTAATTTTTTTTTTTTCCCTTTCATCTACTTTGGCCAACTATGGACCACGAGCTAGTCCTACCTGACAACGTCAGGGTGAGGCTAGGAAATTGGGGACGAGATTCACATCCCGTCCAGAAATAACCCTGAGATAGTAAGTCCCAGGGAAGAAACGGACGAAACACAGAAGAAGAAAGATGATACATCCATGCTCTCGACCGGGATTTGAACCCAGGGTGCAGGCACTCAGGCCGCGTGGCAGACCGATGCCTGAGACTGCACGACCATGCCTGCACGGCTAAACAGTAATTATAATAGTATCATTTTAAAATTAAGTATTTTGCTCTGCCGTGCCATCCTTCTTGTCTGACCTTGAGCACCGGCCACCAGCGAGCAATAGAGTGACGTCTTGCGTGGCTTGCAAAGAGTGATGACGTCACATCGCTATTTCTTGTAACTTTAGCATTTTTTTAACCCCCTTTCAGTGCAAAAAAGCAGCTAAAATTTGGTATATGTCAACTACTTAAGGTCCTGAATAAATGATAAAAATTTCAAATGATGTTTCAAGCTGACCAACCTAACCATTCTCTTTTTAGATTTAAGCAAAAGAGATTGAGTAAAAGACTGTAAAGGAATATAATGAGAGAACTGTGATTTTTAAATAAAGTGAACTATTTGGGTAACAATAGGGAAAGTAATAATCATTCAAGGAAATACATTAATGGGTGAAGAGCAAAAGATTATTCAAGTTAAACACTATTATGAGCTTTTAATTAAAAAAAAAGTTTTATGTTTTAATCTTTCTTTATTCTTTCTATTTAATATGAAAGGGATATCCCGTTGCATCTTTTTTGAATTTTCTTTAATTTATATAGAGTGTGTGTTTTAGGTTTCTCCCATTCGTTTATTGGAGCGCTCCATTTACAGTGCAAGATACTGCTTCGTTGAAAACTTATATAAACAGAAGCTAATGCCAGAATCTGAATATATTGTCCTTTCCGAGTGGTTTAACTGGATCATCCAAAATGCCAATTGCCATGTTGATTTGATTGGTAAGTTTTTAGGTTAATACTTTAGAAATAATCAAATATACTTTAATGGGAAAAACAAAAATAAGTTAAGATGTTAGTACATCACTGATTCTCAAAAAAAAAAAAAAGTTTGGAATATCAGTGTAAAATTCTAGATCCACTGATATTCCAAATAAAGATCGTTAAATAACTTAAGGGGAACGTCAGTATTTACAAATTCTACTGAAATTTGTGAATTTGTTTGTTTCCCAAAATGATTCAAAAATTTTAGCTGGTTATATTTATAACTGGATGGCCAATTTGTAATCATATTTTGTAAAGTGTATCTATATTTCTAAGATTTTTAGGTCGTAAATAATTGGGCCCTAATGAGGACAAATGGTTTCATCCAGTGGTCAGGTTACGAAGTAAAGGAAACCAGCATTTGAGAAAAATGAAAATATTTTATCTAAAAAATAATATGGAAATTATTCTTGCATTAAAACATAGGGATTAGTTTATGTAATATACACAGACCTGAACAAATTATTAGCAATTTGATTTTCATTATAAAACTTTAATGATTATAAGAGCTTTAAAAGTCTCCATAAGAAAGAGACAGGCTTTTCATGCTTTTAATTTCCCTATAATGCTTTTAGTATTGTATATGACTCCTTAGTTTCAGTAAGTCACAAATTCATCTTGGCTTTCATATTTTCTTGGCCATACTTCCACACAACTTTTGTATGTTGTACATAATTTTATTTCATTTGTTACTTAGGTATATCCCACACTGATTCAATTAAGTTTCACAATGTGATTATTTCCAGGCCAATCTAGTATTCTTAGACCATGTTTTCCAGTTTTTTTTAATATATTTTAGTGATCCCATACAGGCACAAAGTGTAAAAGGTGTGTGTGTGTGTGTGTGTGTGTGTGTGTTGGGGGGCTCTTTAAGAAGGTTTTGTCTGTCCATCCATCACCACCTTTACAGCTCAAACTAAAAGTTGGACAGAAATGAGTGATAACTTGTTGGAAAAGCTTATGACTTGTAGAGATGAGGAAAAATATGAGTACCAGTCGTGATCACGCTCTGTCTCAAAGCCTCTCCTTTTACCTCTCTTCAAGCAACCGTCAGTGAAGAGTTCTTGTCCATACTTTTCAGCCATGCTCTTAAGCAACAACCTAGAGTTGAGTTGATGTCAATTTTCTGTTTTCTGGAGATTTTCTCAACACAAGAGTCTAAAGTTGGGGCTATCACTCATTTCCTACATTTTCCTAGACACTGCGGTGCTGTCTTCATTTTCTTCACTTTTTACAAATCTTTTAATGTAGCTTGTATTTGCACTCATAAATTTTGTTTTATTTTTATCTTTTACTTTATCTTCTGAATTCAAAGCACTTCAAATTTATTCTCATCCAGGTGTTTTGTCTTATAAAAAATTGAAAGAACTCTATTGAGGTATCAGTTTGATTGAAAATAACAAAATAAAATTGCTCAAAAGTACATCTTATATACTTATTATATTATAGAATACAAAATAAAAGCAACACTAAAATAAGTATTATATGTAGCTGTTATTTTAATTGTGAGTCTGGTAGCTCAGTGCCATAGGAACTGGATTGTTGATAGAAGAACAAGATTCGATATCTGGCAGAGGTGGGGGGGGGGTCCTATGTTAATTCTCTTCTGGGAGGGCTCTAAGATTCACCTAGCCCTCTGTAAAATAGGAACTAGAATCTTTTCCCAGGATCGTTCAGGGAAAGTCTTGTGCTCAAGGCCATGATACTGATACGTCTGAACCTGGATTCGAATCCCTGAGCAGACGTGGATGTCACTTTCTTCTGCATTTTGTCTGTTTTTGTGGGTACAATGTGGGCTGACTCCAATGCTATACCCTGAGCAATACTCTTTGGCTAAATAGCACACAGTTCTTACCTCTTGTCAAGGCCAAAAAGACAATACTGCAGAGATTCCAGGTGTTGGAGAAAAAAAAAATCTTTTCTCAAGGGCTTAAGCAAAGGAGCTTTGGGGGAATCAACTATTCTCGACTGGTCCTGATTGGTCAAAGAAACATCAAATCCTATATCTTTGGCACTCCCATAAGCCAATAGAAACTTCAAGGGGAAATTCTTAGACACAAACACTCCTATTTTAATTAATAAAGTATATGTTCAAAAAAATAGAAAATATTACTAGTCCTAAGGTTAAAGCTGAAGGTATCACAAATTATGAGGATTAAATCCAAATTACAGGTCTGTACTTTTTCGTCATGGATAAAAAGGTTAAAAATAAGGATGTTTCAGCCTAACCAGTAGGCTATTTTCAACTGTGCTAAGGTATAAAAAGGAATAAAAACGCACACTAATAAAAATCACTGAGCTGCTTTTGGGATTTTGGATACTGCAAATTCAAGACAGACTGTTTCTGGCTTATTAGTCCAGGGCAGGACTTAAACACCCATGGCCCCTAGGCACTCGATATTTACTGCTTCCCCCCCCCCCTCCCGAAAAACTAAAACCAAAAAAAAAAAACGGAACCCCAAATTAAAAAACCAAAAAAAAAAAAAAAACCAATTTTAAAAACCAAAAAAAAAAAAAAATCCAATACGGAGGGGCCCCTAGGCCTAGTCGGAAATCCGGGCCTGTATTAGTCATCGTCAGTTGAATTTTCTTGTTGATGCTTTTATATGCCATTAACAAGACAATTACATTGCCATTATATGAAGGGTCATTGTTTTGTTTATGTGTCTTTTGTTCATATTTTCTTGCTTTAACTGAGCTGCAAATACTGGGTAAATTCAACTGATGATGACTAATAAGCCAGAAACAGTCTTCAGTTCCCCATATCCAAAATTCCAAAAGCAGTTTAGTGATTTTTATTTGTGTGCGTTTTTATTCATTTTTGCACCTTAATAATTGTTCCACACATGTTAAACATTCTCCTTATGTATATGTGCCATTTATAGTTCAATCCCTTCTAAGCTAGTAGTTACTAGTGGGGGATTGACATTTTGCTCATTTTTATTTTCTTGTTAATGCTTTTATATGCCATTAACAAGAAAATTATATTGCAATTATACACTATATGGCCAAAGTATCTGGACACTCTTCTGACAAAGTGGATCTGGCAGGTCAGAATGTTTGATACGTCATTGGACACTATACAAGCATTGGTGGGGGCTTGGCAGGTCATAATTCTGTGTTCCCGATAGAATGTGTAAGTCAGGCGAGCTCAGTGACTTCGAACTTGGCATGATAATCGATGCCACCGTGGTAGGAAATCGGTTTGTGAAATTATGGACATACTGCACATGCCAAAATCAACTGCGAGAGATGTAATTGTAAAATGGAGATGTTGAGGCAGTGAAATGACAGCTGAACGAAATGTAGGCCGAGAAAACTGACTGACCGTAGCTGTCAAACTCTGAAAAGAGTAGGGAAGCAGAAATCTCAAGTCTCCATTGGTAGTGATGATGACGGAGTTCCAACATGCATCAGGCATTGTCGCTAGCAGCAGGACTATTCGGCGAGAGCTAAACTACTTGGGTTTTCACGACCATGCGGCTGCTCACAAGTCAAACATCTCCACTGTCAATGTGAAGCATCAGTTGCAACGGTACAGAGCTCACTGCCATTGGATTGTGGAGGAGTGAAAATCATTCTGTGGAGTGATGAATCTCGCTTCATGATCTGGCAGTCTAATGGACGCATATGAGTTTGGCGGATGCCCGGCTGCATTATGCCGTCTGTTAAGTTCTGTGGAGACAGCATAATAGTGTGGGGTTGTTTTTCGTGGTTTGGCCTGGGTCCCTTAGTTCTTGAGACCAGGAATATGAACTCTGCAATGTATCGGGCCATTCTGGACAACGCTGCCCTCCCAACTCTGTGGCAACACAGAGTTTTCTATTCTAGCAGGATAACTGTCCAGTATACACATTGAAGCTTGTGCGGCCATGGTTTGACGACATGGGTGTTCCACAATTTGACTGGCCATCTCAGAACACCAATCTCAACCCTTTATTGAACATCTGTGGGACGCAAATTATGTGGCCACCCACATCGCCCATCTTCAGTAGCCGGGACTCACTACAGCTTTCATGGCCGCCTGGAAGCCAGTTCCTGTGACCACCTATCAAAACCTGGTGAAAAGTCTTCCCAGACGGGTACAGGCTGTCATCGATGCAAATGGGGACCGACATCATATTAATATGTGCCTCAGGAGCTCCGCATCCCGACAACAGGGTCTCCGGATACTTTTGACCATATAATTTATGAAGGGCAATTATTTTGTTTACATGTCTTTTGTTCAGATTTTCTTGCTTTCACTAAGCTGGAAATACTGGGTAAAATTCAACTGATAATGCCTGATAAGCCAGAAACAGTCTGTCTTGAATTTCCGGTATCCGAAATTCCAAAAGCAGTTTAGTGATATTTATTTGTGTGTGTTTTTATTCATTTTTACACCTTAATAATTGTTCCATGCAGATTAAATTTTCTCATTATGTATATGTGCTATTGTTAAATCCCGCCGAGGCCGGAAATTGAACCCGCAGCCAAGCGCCACTCGGCTACCTGGCCCACATTATGTATACTCATGGACAAAAAAATTAGCGCACCAAGAAATAATTGCGGGATCGTAACGAAACTTGCAATGAAGGTACATGTCGGGGAGATATGCAAATGATTAGAAATGCAGCGTGATTGCGCATTACGTATAGCCGGTAGAGGGCGTTGAACATCGTACTCTGTGGAGTATAAAACAGGTAACCAAAGCTTGTTTGAGTGTGCTGAATCATTTACAAAGGAAGAGCTGAGGTAGACAAGCTATTACGCCGTGTTCGAAGACAGTATACGCAGTTGTCGAAGTTTGAGAGAGGGAGAATCGTCGGGATGATGGAAGCTTGGTGGTCAGCTAGGCGAGTAGCTCGTCAATTAGGCCGCTCTGATTGTGTTGTGAGGAGGTTTTGGGACCAGTGGACCCGAGAGATGTCATGTACACGAAGACCAGGCTCAGGACGCCCTCGACAGACCAGTCGTCGAGAAGACCGCCACATAGTCAGAAATGCACGCGTACAGCCAACTGCTTCATCGGCCGCCAACCAGGCACAGGTAGCACCTTCACTAGGGGCCGCTGTGTCTTCTCGAACCATACGAAGGCGCCTGGCTGAAGGACAGTTGGTATCGCGGCGCCCATTACGTGTGCTGCCCTTGACGCCCACCCATCGACGCCTCCGTTTGGAGTTTTGCCGCGCACGAGGAAACTGGACTGCAGCGGAATGGAACCAGGTCGTCTTTAGCGACGAATCCAGATTCAATCTCGGCAGTGATTGACAATCGTGTTCGTGTGTGGAGAGCCCGTGGTGAACGCTTCAATCCTGCCTTTGCTGTACAGCGACACACCGCTGCCACAGCTGGTGTGATGGTATGGGGTGCCATTGCCTACAATACACGGTCACCCCTAGTATTGTTCCGTGGCACCATGACAGCCCAGCGGTATGTTCATGGAATCCTGCAACCACATGTGTTGCCACTCATGCAACAGCTCCCAGGAGCCATTTTTCAACAAGACAATGCTCGGATTCATACGGCAAGGGTGTCACAAGACTGTCTCCGCACTATTACTACCCTTCCTTGGCCTGCCCGATCCCCAGATTTGTCTTCAATCGAGCATATCTGGGATCATTGGGGACGACGAGTTGGGCATCCCACGAGTTTGAACGAACTAGAGGCAAGGTTACAGCAAATATGGAACGAAATGTCTCAAGACATCATACAGAACTTGTATGACTCAATGCCCGATCGTATCGCATCGTGCATTCGCGCTAGAGGGGGTCCAACGGAGTATTAACTCCTCCGTTCTTTTGCCTTTTTCTCTGAAATAAATTATCCTTTTTCTTTGATTTTCTAATCATTTACTTATATCAAAGTAGTCGTTACGTATGTAAATTTTCGTTTCATTTTGACGACTCCTTCTTGGTGCGCTAATTTTTTTGTCCATGAGTGTATATGTGCTATATGTTAAATCCCCTCTAAGCTAGTGGTTACTAGTGGGGGATTAACATTTTGCCCTTTTTAAGTTTTAATTTTCTTGTTAACGTTTTTATATGCCATTAACAAGAAAATTATATGGCCATTATATGAAGGGCCATTGTTTTGTTTGTGTCTTTTGTTCATATTTTCTTGCTTTAACTGAGCTGCAAATACTGGGTAAATTCAACTGATGATGACTAATAAGCCAGAAACAGTCTGTCTTGAATTTCCTACATCCAAAATTCCAAAAGCAGTTTAGTGATTGTAATTTGTGTACGTTTTCATTCATTTTTACACCTTAATAATTGTTCTACATTAAATTTTTCCATTATGTATCCTACCACATGCCAGAACAGGCCTAAGGGGTGCGGGAGGTGGTCAGGCTCCAAGTGTTTCATGACCAACGGGACAAAAATGGGGCCGGGTGGTCAGCCTGACACCCGCCCGCCTTTAACTCCCGGGAAAGAAACCTGGTATCTATTCGAGAGAGGGCTGGATAGACCCTAGGACCTGTTTGGAGGTGAAAGGAGCTTGGAAAAATCCTCGCCCTCCGTCGAGGCCGGGAATTCAACCCGCCACTTCCAACCCGCAGCCAAGTGCCCTGACCACTCGGCTACCGGGCCCACATTATGTATATGCTATTGTTATATCCTTTCTAAGCTAGTGGTTACTAGTGGGGGATTGACATTTTGCCCTCTTTAAGTTTTAATTTTCTTGTTGATGCTTTTATATGCCATTAACAAGAAAATTAAATTGCCATTATATGAAGGGCCATTGTTTTGTTTGTGTCTTTTGTTCATATTTTCTTGCTTTAACTGAGCTGCAGATACTGGGTAAATTCAACTGATGATGACTAATAAGCCAGAAACAGTCTGTCTTGAATTTCCGGTATCCAAAATAACAAAAGCAGTTTAGTGATTTTTATTTGTGTGCGTTTTTATTCATTTTTACACCTTAATAATTGTTCCATGCAAATTAAATTTTCCCATTACGTATATGTGCTATTGTTAAATCCCTTCTAAGCTAGTGGTTACTAGTGGGGAATTAACATTTTGCCCTTTTTAAGTTTTAATTTTCTTGTTAATGCTTTTATATGCCATTAACAAGAAAATTATATTGCCATTATATTGATGTGTAGTCGAAATGACAGAGACTAACGCCATGGTTTAGTCTAAAGCATACACACAGTTTACTTACTATGATGTACAGGTTTACATACAAATGAGATCGGATTTCAAGAATCTCTCTAGAGCTCTCTGTCTGGTCCGCTACTCGGAGAGCGTTAGCTGCGACGCTCCCTGTTCGGTCCGTTACTTGGTGAGAGGACAAGACACGTTGCTGATTGGTCCCCCGATTCGGCCAATCACAGGACATTAATTGGCCACTCGAGAGGACTTCTCAACTTTGTATCAATATGAAGGGCCATTTTTTTTGTTTATGTGTCTTTTGTTCATATTTTCTTGCTTTAACTGAGCTGCAAATACTGGGTAAATTCAACTGATGATGACTAATAAGCCAGAAACAGTCTTCAATTCCCCATAATCAAAATTCCAAAAGCAACTTAGTGAATTTTATTTGTGTGTGCGTGTTTTTTTTTTCCGTTTTACACCTTAATAATTGTTCCACGCACAATAAATTTTCCCATTACTAATCCTATTCTAACAAATAATGTCAGAAAAGATTAAGAAAAGATATAAAAATTAAAGAAATTGAAAGAGTTTGAAAAAAAAAAAAAAGCAGGAATATGAAGAATATACATAACTTCAATAAAAACAGTATGTTTCGTATACAACCAATAAATGTTTGTGCTCACTCACATTTTCTTCATTTTGTTTCAGTGTATTTACAAACACATCCTGACGTTGTACATGAAAGAATAAAAAGGAGAGCTCGTCCTGAGGAGAAGACAGTCTCTCTTGAATATCTGAAGATATTGCACGAGCTGCATGAAAACTGGTTAACTCAGAAAAGTCAGTTTTCTCTTCCAGCACCAGTATTAATTCTTCAGGCTGATGATGACTTACAGGCAATGCAGAAGCAGTTTGATAATTATTCATCAAAAATACTGTGTCAAACAGCAGTTAGTTCTTAATTTAGATCTGTCTATCTTAAGAGACTTTTTTTGTTTTGAAAGTGAATAGTAAGTATTATATTTAATCGCATTAAGTTCAGTATTCAAGTCTAAAATGAAATCATTCCAGTAGAATTGATAAAAAAATAGAATCTCTTTTAAGGTTTGTTTTGTGTTGTTTTTGTATTTTTTTTTTCTTTTACAAAACTAACACTTACAGTTTTCATCAGTAACAGCATTTCTATATTTTACTTTACATTGGACATTATTGAATAGTCCTTCATTAAACCTTTATTTTCATTAATCAACTGCACTTGTACCACATCCTAAATAGTTCTCCCACATTCTGAATGTGTAACAAGCAAGTCAATACTTAATGGACTGTGGCTTCAAGTGAAATATTCAGTTTGCTCACACTAGTGCATTGATCTTGCTTTGGTTGTCATCCATTCTGTAGATGACAGGAGAATTTGCAGACATTTATCAGAAACTAACGCACACACTTTTTTTTTATACAAAAATGTTTTGATAGTTTTCATATTTCGCAATATTAATTCAAATAAAAGATGATATTATATCATTTTTAAATCCAATTGATATTTTCAAGTAAATATTAATATTTCTTGAAATGCTTAATAGATTGTTTTTCTACAAGAATTGGCAAAATATAGATGTTCTTGTAAATATAGATTCTCTGATGATGTAATAGGTTAAGCTGATGTGAATTGTAATCTTTTTTTTTTTTTAATTTTAGTTGTAAGTATCAACAAAATGAAATTCCAGCAAATTAAAGTGAAACAGCTTTTATTTATAGTAATGCCATTTTTCTTATATAACTATACATAAAAATACCATAAAGTATTGAAAACAAAATCTTTCAATAAATTCCATTTCCACAGGTTTCTGAATAATTCTGCAGTGGATTTCTTTAATAGTATTATATCGTTTATAACTTATACAAATAAGTTTTTAACAATATAATACTATTAAAAAATGATGTATTTTAGAACTCCAAACATGAAGTCTAACTTTTTTTGTAAAATCATAAATAAATCATAATGATAAATAAATAAATATCTACCTATTCTGATAAGTTAAAAAATGCAAAAATAAATTACATTAAGACAGAATCCCAATAATCCTAAATTTTTTAAAAGTTATTAAAAACAAAACAAAAAAATGGTGATTCTGGCACTGAACAAGTTGTTTGAATTTCTTCATTATGTTAATTTAATTAAAATTTCATTCACCACAAAATTTAGTTTTACTTAGAAAATGTTAGTGTTTTCTATTAATTTCAAAAAAAAAAAAATGAAAGGGAATAAGAGAAAAAAATTAGTATATTTTTTAAATGTTAATCCCATAAATGGACTTAAAGAGATATTTAGTTAAGTCATTATTAGCCAAACTAAGTTAGACTGTTTTTAATGGAAGAATAGGAAGATTCAAATAGATGGAATCAACTATACTATATTGTTTTATTTTAAGTGGCAGTGGATCCCTCTTTTTAATATTGTATATGAAAAATGTAATTTCTTACCATACTTAAGTCAATCTTTAATAAACACTTTACATTTACAGTCAGTACCAGTTCACACACTATCACAATAGCTTTATGTACATGGGCTTTCATTTCCTTTCTAAAAACGAAAAGATAAATTCAAAATGTTGAATTGTGGTGGTCTGCACATTTTGTGTGTGAATAAGTTAGCAGAAATGTTAATTTAAATAATGTTTATGTTTTATGTACTTAAAAAAACAAAAAGACTGAAAAATGATCAATGAAAATGAATAAATTACTATAATGCAAGATGACTTGTCTGTATATCTTTTGAAATAACTAAAATTTTGATTTAAATGTATTCTTACATTTTATAGTAAGTAATAGTCTATGAGGTCCTTAAATATGTCCATTAAGAAAAAAGCATAAAAAACATGGAACCCAGAGGGTTTTAATTAAGTTCTTAATATAGCTCTACTGCCTTCATCTAAGTATCTATTTCCTGACTTTTATAAATAAAAAAAAAAAATTCTCAAAATTTTTCATAATTAAGAAACTGAACATTCTAAGTAAGATAAAGTTTTCTAAATAGATTAATTTTTACCAAATTATTAAAAAAAAAAAAAAAAAATATCATCTTTTACTGAAACAACAATAATAAGGTATCAAATCCCAGTTTAAACACTTATTTTCAGATCATCAGGTAATTAAATAAAAGTCCCCTACTTAGAAGAGGTTGCCAATACCATGGTACCAGAGCCTTTATATAAAACTCTTTGATCAGTCTCTTTGTATTTTATATCTACTTTAATTATGAGAAATCTTGCTTCTCACGCATATACAGAGTTCAGATCTCTTGATAGTATCTGTTTCACAGCTCTGGCTCTTCATCTTTCTTTCCAAATTCATATGACATGCCAATCCCTTTCTTTTTATTAATCATCTATTAAAGTCGTTAACATTTACTTTCCAGCTGAAAAATCCATCTTTTGTATAAACACTCTTTCTATAGATATTTTCACCAAGATTTCTTGCTCTATGCATTTATAGCAGGGACAACCAACCTTTATTGGGCTTAAGAGCTACTCTTTAATTAAGAAAATACTAGCAGTAGGCTAATAAAAGTAATGAACACGACAAATAAAGAGTGGGCAATAGAAATGAAAAATACCACAAAACCCAACAAGACTAATTTATTTCAAAATGATTTTTGCCATTATACATGTACTTATTAATGGAAACTTGACACTTTATTCTAGTAATGAATTGGTCGTGATAATATGACTAGCAACATGACCAATTCATATCTAGTCATATTATCTTCAAGCAGGCAATCAGATGATCATCAGTTATGCTCTTTCAATGTTTTATTTTATTTTTTGTATTTGTTATACAAAATGTTGATTCACATAAATAGATCCAAAAAAATGTCATCAATGGTTGAGACCAAGTGTTTACAATGTGATATCTCAGAAAGGCCATTTCACACTGTATTGGTGATCATCGGCTGAGAGTAATCACAAGTAAACAGCCTGGTCTCAGTACGGTGGTCGTAATAATTAATGGTGAAGAAAAATGTGACACCTCCAAAAATTAAAACTAAAAACAATAAATACACATTAAAAAATAAATACAGGAAAATTCATATGTCAGCCTACACTGGCCTCATGCTGATATTAAATTTGTAATAAATACAAACATAACTAGATATGAAACCACTGACAGAAACTATAATCTAAAAAAAGCAAACTGGAATATTTTTCAAGACCAGCTAAGAAGTAAAATTGATACACTTGAACATACATCAGGATTTAACCAACTCAAATGATATTGATCAGTATATTTACCAACTAACAAAAAAAAAAAAAAGAAACACACAATATACCTAGAATTTTATAAACATCAATTGTTTACAAGGTGATATCTTATTTTTAATTTGTATTTATTGTTGTTTGTTTTAATTTTTGGAGGTGTCACATTCTTCTTCACTATTAATTGTAATGACCTATGTACTGAGACCTGGCGATTTACTTGGGATTACTTTCAGTTGATGATTGCCAATACAGCGTGAAACAGCTGTTCTGAGATATCACATTGTAAACACTTGTCTTAACAATTAATATTTATAAAATTTTAGGCATTTTGTATGCTTCTTTTTATGCTTAAGGAAATTCATTTGAGACCAGCAGAGGCTGGCACATGAATTTTCCTATTTTAATTTTAATGTGTAAATTGTTTTTAGTTTTAATTTTTGGAGGTGTCACATTCTTCTTCACCATTAAAAAAAATGTCACTTTAAATATTTTTTTATCTTTCAGTATATTGACAGAGGGCAAATATAAGATTAGAACACTGATAATGGGAGAAAGTAATCATTGTGATAAGTTACTGATGAAACATTGGCAAGGGGGAATTGTTAGGAATAATCTTTCCAATTGTATGTGCAAAAACTTGAAAAAAAAGGGGGATGTTGTTAGTCTATAGCTATCGTTACAAGGTGCTTT
Organism: Thereuonema tuberculata; assembly: GCA_023159025.1. Taxonomy (NCBI): domain Eukaryota; kingdom Metazoa; phylum Arthropoda; class Chilopoda; order Scutigeromorpha; family Scutigeridae; genus Thereuonema; species Thereuonema tuberculata. The sequence goes on along the minus strand of JAFIDM010009631.1, from coordinate 267,803,265 downwards.
TTATTTATATATTTATTTACTAATTTTATTTTTTACTTTTCCCCCTGAACCAAAGTTCATACCTTAATTTAGCCTTTATTAAACTGAGGCTGAAGAAGAATTTAATTTCAGAAATATATCAACAATTTTAAAATTAATGTGCGTAAAACCTCTGTTTCATAAAAGTAAATACTACTTACCTCAATGAATAAAACTCTAATTTAGTCTTTACCTCCAGCTTCAGAATCTTATTTTATTGACACTAGTAGGGTGATTCAACTAGATGCTAATGAGTGTTAGAAACTGCACAATATTTAGGCATAAATACAAGTCGGTACAGAAAAGGAAAAAAATTTCCTCATCCAAGCTTCTATTATTTTTATATCTAAATAACACATCCTACTATTCCTTCAGATCAAGTTAATATGGCCTAAAAAAATGTCTAAGTTGTAAATATGGGATTAAAATTGTGATTTTAATAATATATGGAGCATTCAGAGTTAAAGTGGACCAAATCCATTTTTTCACATTTTAAGTAAACTGTGAAGATATATATGCTATGGTAAATGTAGTAAAGTGGTACTTTTGCATAATTGCCGATTATTATAGTGCAACTTGGATAATTCGAACATCTTTAATTCAAAATCGTGGTTAATTCGAAGATTTCTCTTAGTCCCTTGAATTTCTTATTAAATCAATGTTAAAAAATCGTGGATAATTCGAAGTTCAACTTCCTTAATTCGAAGTTTTTTTACAAAAAATTTCGAACCATAACGACTTTTCGGCGTTTCATCGTTAAGAAGTTCGACACGTGACAACTGAAATCCCCTTCCCGCCACTGTTCGACACGTGACGCCATTCGAGCTTCCTGCTGTCAGTGTCGCATGTCTTTCAGTAAATCACGCGTGTACAAGAATTTAACTTTCGCTGAAAAGTCGCCATCATTCGCGAGGTGGAAAAGGGTGTGAAGAAGAAATGCCAAATCGCCAACGAGTACGGGATAGCGCCGAATTTCGTCGGTACATTGAAGGACAAACCAACGTAAGTGAAGCTGTTTTCCGTTCACTAAACATGCTTGATGATTTTGCTAACCTTAAGCGACTGAATTCTACAAAACAATCAGACATTGCATAATTTTTTAAAAAACTATAATTTTCTGCATTGAATGTAATATGTACTGTAGCTTACATAATATAAATCTTATTTTGTTTACATACATATAGTGTTTAAGTCTTTCATACCATGATCTTTCTGAATAAATATTTACTTATTGACAGAATAATTTTTTCAAGCATTCGGTGGACCTGAAATTGAAGTTAAAAGATGTAACTTGTTTAATTCGAAAACTTGGATAATTCGAAGTTTTGTAGTGGTCCCTTCAGCTTCGAATTATCCAAGTTGCACTGTATATGTAAGCACCACTAACTGGTTAATGTGATAAATTATTGAATATTCATCAAATTAACTGGCGAGTTTATATAATTCCCAACTCATAATGGCATAAGTGATAAATATCTTCACTGATTGATGCATTGTCAGGTTGCAGGATTCACCCGTTGCAGTTATCTGAAGGTTAGGCATCGTCAGGTTGCAGGATTCACCTGTTGCAGTTAAGGTTAGGTTACTTGTAAGTTAGGCATCGTCGGGTTGCAGGATTCACCCTGTTGCATTTAGCTGTAGGTTAGTCTAAGTGAGTCATCATCAGCTGCAGGATGTATCTTTTGCTAACTTTTGAAAAAAAATTTCTCCTTCAAAAAAACATCGTCATGTTGTAGGATTCACCCATTGCAGTTAACTGTAGGTTAGTTGTAAGATAGGCATCGTCAGGTTGCATGATTCACCCCGTTGCATTTAGCTGTAGGTTAGGTTAAGTGAGGCATCATCAGCTGCAGGATGTATCTGTTGCTAACTTTTGAAAAAAAATTTCTCCTTCAAAAAAACATCGTCAGGTTGTAGGATTCACCCATTGCAGTTAACTGTAGATTAGTTGTAAGATAGGCATCGTCAGGTTGCATGATTCACCCCGTTGCATTTAGCTGTAGGTTAGGTTAAGTGAGGCATCATCAGCTGCAGGATGTATCTGTTGCTAACTTTTGAAAAAAAAATTCTCCTTCAAAAAAACATCGTCAGGTTGTAGGATTCACCCATTGCAGTTAACTGTAGGTTAGTTGTAAGATAGGCATCGTCAGGTTGCATGACTCACCCCGTTGCATTTAGCTGTAGGTTAGGTTAAGTGAGGCATCATCAGCTGCAGGATGTATCTGTTGCTAACTTTTGAAAAAAAATTTCTCCTTCAAAAAAACATCTTCATGTTGTAGGATTCACCCATTGCAGTTAACTGTAGGTTAGTTGTAAGATAGGCATCGTCAGGTTGCATGATTCACCCCGTTGCATTTAGCTGTAGGTTAGGTTAAGTGAGGCATCATCAGCTGCAGGATGTATCTGTTGCTAACTTTTGAAAAAAAATTTCTCCTTCAAAAAAACATCGTCAGGTTGTAGGATTCACCCATTGCAGTTAACTGTAGGTTAGTTGTAAGATAGGCATCGTTAGGTTGCATGATTCACCCCGTTGCATTTAGCTGTAGGTTAGGTTAAGTGAGGCATCATCAGCTGCAGGATATATCTGTTGCTAACTTTTGAAAAAAAATTTCTCCTTCAAAAAAACATCGTCATGTTATAGGATTCACCCATTGCAGTTAACTGTAGGTTAGTTGTAAGATAGGCATCGTCAGGTTGCATGATTCACCCCGTTGCATTTAGCTGTAGGTTAGGTTAAGTGAGGCATCATCAGCTGCAGGATGTATCTGTTGCTAACTTTTGAAAAAAAATTTCTCCTTCAAAAAAACATCTTCATGTTGTAGGATTCACCCATTGCAGTTAACTGTAGGTTAGTTGTAAGATAGGCATCGTCAGGTTGCATGATTCACCCCGTTGCATTTAGCTGTAGGTTAGGTTAAGTGAGGCATCATCAGCTGCAGGATATATCTGTTGCTAACTTTTGAAAAAAAATTTCTCCTTCAAAAAAACATCGTCATGTTGTAGGATTCACCCATTGCAGTTAACTGTAGGTTAGTTGTAAGATAGGCATCGTTAGGTTGCATGATTCACCCCGTTGCATTTAGCTGTAGGTTAGGTAAAGTGAGGCATCATCAGCTGCAGGATGTATCTGTTGCTAACTTTTGAAAAAAAAAATCCCCTTCAAAAAAACATCGCTCATACATTCAACAACAACTCAGTCAAGATATTTATCACATTCGCCATTACGAGCTGGGAATTATATAAACTCGCCGGTTAATTTGATGAATATTCAATAATTTATCACATTTACCAAATTTAGTGATGATTATATATAATAACCGGCAATTATGCAAAATCACCGGATTAATCACATTAATTCCTGTAACTATATATTTTTTTAAATTTTATATATTTACTATCCTACTGTCTGAAAGGCATTAAACTAATAAACAGCATTCCCACAGACCTTCTTAAAAACTTTTAAATTTAAACATCTTTTTCTCGAATCAAAGTTTAGGAACTTGGTTCACTTAACTCTGAATCCTCCATATATTAATCTTTTGTTTTTGATTAGCTAACGTTTCATTTTCAAGATTAAAAAGAAACTCATCAGGAAGACCTTTTTTATATATTCAATGCTATAATGACCTCCAAATAGTGCTGTTTCTTTTATAATGCTGTTTAATGTATCCCCTGCACTAATGGGATCTTTCTGTATTTAAAAAGCAAATTTGTTTTTCTGATGCTAGTAGACAGCAATAGTTACAACAGTCAAACCGTTGTCTTTTATATCGAAATGAGAGAAAAATACATTTAAGTTTTTAATTATGAGTTGTAAGTAATGGTATTTCAAATTGCATAACTTCAGAGAAGGACAATTGCACGATTGTAAACTTTTCTGCATGGCACCGAAGCTAGTATTGAGACCCTCATCTGCTGTGAAAGAGGATGAATGGCAAATAATGAAATTCATTTGAAGTAGTTAGGGAAATGTTCAGATAACAAAATTGTATAAGTGGTGACGACAAAAGTATAAGGTTATTCATTGTCAATTTTTCAACACGTTTAAAGCTGCCAATTTTATTAAGTTTATAAACTGCTTTGAAATCTTACTTTTGATGTAGCGATTAAAGGGAAAATACATTAAAATATTTAATTGATTTGTTCTTCCGGTGTTTTTACCAGAAAAGCTAACTTAATTTATGAAAGTACACACTCAATTAAAAGCAAACCCATTGGACAGTTAAGTGATAAGCGTAAAGTAAGTAGATTTATTTCAAAATTACGATTAAATAAGCATAAAGAAAGCGAAAATTTTTATCTCTTGTAAAGCTTGCTTTTTGTTCGTATTCATATGAACGATTCAATTGAAGAAAATAGTTATATTCGTCATATAATGCTATTTAACTTAATTTCAGTATTAAACAGCTTCAGTGAAAGTCTTCACAATTATTATGTTTTGGATTTGTGAGAAATTAATAAGTATAATAAAGAATAAAAGACTACTATGTTGCAGATTCTATAAGAGCTTATATGCATACAACTATGGGCTTCTGGCTTAGAATATCTATAGCATATTTCAGCGCAATTTCCGAAATAGCGACTGTCCTGAGATGCTTAGAAAAGATAATTAAAAAAAAACCCAATTTATTGTACCAGGCGAATTACATAAAATCTGCGATTTACCACAGCTGTAATTAAAAGTGGTAATTGATTAAATTATTATTTTAATATTAAATTTAACTTTCTCTGCAGAGTTTTAGGCTTTTGTGATTCATTTGGCAGATGAGGATGCGCTGACAAGACCTGCTAATGAAAGTTATTTCAACCTCTGCTCTTTTCGCCCAAGTAAACGATTTATAGCAGTTTCGGCCTTGACAAGAATTCAATGCTGACATTTTAAACTCGGCGGCCATAACTAAAATAACCTTTTTTTTCTAAATCAGAGTCAAAAAGGGCGTTCGACGCATTTTATCGTTCCTTTCTGAAATGCATTTGTTCCTCTGTCGACCTCTTCCTGCATTGATCGGATTCCAACTACCTCCGTGGCCCTGAGCTCAATTCCTGCTGACGCACGAACAATGACGTCATAATTACGCAAGCAGAATCGTAACATCGATTGAGTACGCTTCGCCGAGTTGCCGCGAGGATTCTGGAAGCCGTGGAACGGAAGTTTTGAGTGCCGTTTGTTTGCAATTATCGAAAACGAAATCTTGTGTAAAG
>JAFIDM010009631.1:267783437-267797945 GCA_023159025.1 Thereuonema tuberculata | reverse complement strand
CCGTTTGTTTGCAATTATCGAAAACGAAATCTTGTGTAAAGAAAGATATGTTTAGAAATGATAGCAATAAATAATTGCATATCTGGATGGATATTTTCCATTTCTTTGAAGTCTTCGAATATTTTTATGTATTATTTTATTCTTATTTTAACATTTCGAACTTAATGTCTGTAATATGATCTCAAATTTGATCTTTACGGCAATTATATTACGTAACCTTCAATTCCGCGCATTGGCAACAATGAATCAGAACAGTTCCAGCAGTTAATATAGCGATGAGTAAGAATACTGAAAATGCTAGTTATTTAATATAAATATAACTGCCTTATCAAAAAATAAATCTGTAAGTGTAAGGATGCAGCTACTAACCACAGAACTTGACCTGCAAAGTAAATAGGGATGACTGAAAATTATTTAAATTTAACATGCAAGGCATGAAGGTCCAAAATCATTTAAAAAAACAAGCAATTTTAACAAAAAAATAAGTTCATGAAAAAACATAAATTCTATTTCCTTAATTTAGTCTATGTATTATTTTTATTTATTTTCTTAAAATCGTGAAAACAGCAATCTTACTGAGAAATTATCAAAAATATAAGATAAATCGCCTCGTGACTGCCTATCAGATATCAAGAAGGTCCATTCACTGGTACACAAAGTATTCGAGAAGGACACATATGTTGGCCTAGTCGAAGTTATTTTCAATGGAGTAGATTAATACGAAGAATACAATGTCCAGTTATACGTGGGTCGTTATGGAAGTCATGGCAACTGTTTTTTATCTGCCAAACATGCAGCAACACTGCAATTCTAGAATATACGCTTGAAAGCTTGTTTGATTTCTTATGATTGGCACCACTGGAGTGCGTATGTGTGCAGTGTGTGTTTGGTACTGCGTAATCGAACAGACAGTTTGTTTCCGACACCATTCAGAGATGGAAGTGAGTAAGAATTGAGGAGCGGTCGTACGTCAAAATTGCAGTCCTCTGTGGAAAAAATGCATGTGAGTGTCATGAAGAGCTAAAAGAAGCATTCCGTGACAGTGCTTTGCTGTATCGAACAGTGGCAATATGGGTTCAGGCATTCCAACTTGGACTCGTCAACAGCTGCCACGTAGTGCACAGAGAGATGTGTCACTGGCAGTAATCGAATAGTGCTTCGACGAAGACAATCATTGTACTGTAAAGGAATTAGCTGAGCAGATATGAATGCTTATCTTTACAGTATTTCACATTTTACGAGACATCATGAAAGTGCGCAACTTTGTTTCCAAGTGGGTGCCTCATCAGTTAACTGAGATACAGAAATGGATTCGCTACGAAACATGTCCATCCATTGCAGTCTTGGCGTATGTTTGACTGATAAAAAATAGTTGCCATGAATTCCATATTGGTCCACATATTATACAGTGAATTAATCAAGCCCATGTTTACGAATGATGCACAGTTGTCTTGTAATGCAGAAAGATGTAGATCTTCACGAAGCGGAAGTCTGTAAATGATATTGATAATATGAAGAGGAAAATTTTAAATAAGATGAAGCTGCTAGGTAAAATAAGGCTTAATTTTTTAATTTATATGTCACTTCCAATTAGCTTAATTTCCGAAGAAAGTGTTATAGCCATTAAAATTAGAATGTGACCTCCCTCTGGTAACTTTTAAAATCTGCCTGAGCCGAATTGATTTTTTTTTTTTTGAAACTTAGCATGATTCTTGAGAGAAGATCTATTTTTATATTTGAAAATTTCTCTAAATTTGTGAATCCTTGGAAAGGGCGAAAAGTTTGAAAAGTTGTAAATTCGTGGGAGCCAACATATCTATACATACAGCCTATATAAAACTCAAACTTTGTATGTTTTCTGTACAATTTTACACTCCTTGTTTGATGAGTTACTCTTTACTACCCTGCGGAAAATGTAGGCTACCTTGGAACCTCGACAGACCATCCCCTCATTCTGAAAAGGGGTGAAATCCCTGAAGTAGCGCCCCATATGCAACTGTTGGCGACAATGGAACTACATAAATATTGTTGCGCATAACAGCGCCACATAGTAACCTGGTGGCAAGACTTCAACTAAAATATTTTTGTGCCTAAATACCTTCTGCGTCCTCTTAGTGAACACGAAATTTGACAAGAGTGTTCTCTGACAAAATCGAAACCATACGCATTACACGAATTTTTGATATTCGGATCCTAATAGGTGTAAAACGGGGAAAGGCAACCTTTTTTTTTTGAAAGGTTTGCGTATCTTTAAAACCGCTTGAGGTGAAAAGCGAGGGCCTGGGCAAATATTGTTGAAGGATACTTCTACGGGGGTTTCAGGTTGCACGGTAAGAATATAACATTAATTTGTACTGATCGCGTGATTGTTTATCAACTGGGGAAGGTTTGATGTGATAGGGTTCGGGAGAAAGGGGTGGGAATTCATAAATTCTCCAATCGCGATATTAATATAACATTACTTTGTACCTATCTCGTGGTTTTTGTACGAACTCTGAATGTTTCGAAGTGATCTACTACCCTGCGGAAAATATAGTCTATCTTTGAACCTGGTCACACTACCCCCTCCCACTTATTTCATCTCCTTCACACTTTGTGATGACAATAACTGCTAAATGCTTTAACAATTCTGCATTAAATTCTGCATAGTTTTCCGCCGGGTCTGTGAGACTCCAACCCTCACCCCCTCCCCGAGCAACGCCGGGTATTTTAAGCTAGTCCTACAGTCCTCGCAGCGAGAAATGATCCTCCCAGAATGCAACGCAGATGATAGATTTATCTTTCCTGGCCTGTCGGTCACATTCAAATGTAAAACAAAATGGCGGTCGTTGGATTCACATTCAACATTTCGACGAGGAAAAGGTCTCAAAAAACAAGTAGGGAAATTATTCTTAACGTTGCTCGTCGATTTCAAGAAGATGTATGTGAGATTTTTGATATTTCCTATTTTTGATAATTGAGATTGATATTTTCTGCGGAGCTTTCGGCATTGATACTGGAGAAATTAGTCAATGATAATGTGTTTGCGGGTTCAACTCTCACCGCGACGATAATAGATAACATTTTCTTAATGCATTTAAAACGAAGTTTAATCGGTAATTTTTATCGATTTTTTTTTCCCATCAGATTCCTAGCATTCCTGCGAATTTTATTTAAATACATTTTCAACTATTTTCAAACAGTCTTTTTTTTTTTTTTTTTTAAAAAAACAAAACAAACAGACTTGTGGTTGCTATGGAGTTATTAAAGTAAAATGGCAAAAATAAATTCGAAACTGTATTCCATTAGCTAAAGACAGTTGCATTACGAGGCTAACATAAAGCTGATGTTGTAATACTGTTTTATTTTTTTCTTGTTTTTTTGTCTTTTGCTTTAAATGCGCTGTTGCTTAAAATTAGTGTTTCTTATTATCAACTGCGCCATTACAATATCTTGGAAATTATCTTGTTTCCTAAGACAGTAATAAAAATCCAAATTCGAGAGTGAAAAAAATGTAATTCTTCGTTTCAAACTTGACATTAAAACCGTACAAATCATCATCAACATGGAATCACTGGAACTGAATGAATCATGATAATTATTGAATTTGATAAGTAATTACTTTTTTTATTGTTTCCGTTTAATACATTTTATTTAAATTTATAAAACAATATTCATTCTCAATCAAAAGTTTTTATTTACTAAGAAATATTAGATATTAATTTGCAAAACGTTTTCTGCATTTGTTACTGAACTATGGATAAAATTCTATGACAATTTAACAAAAATCAACAAAAATGTAAGTGCTTCAGTAGTAGCTTCTTCCTTTGATATCAAAACAACATGAACCCCAAATTCATTGTAAGCCTGCCCATTACTTACATCATTTTTGGTTCCCGATGGATGACATAATTTGAAGCTATATCTTGTTTTTCACTTATCGATCTATGCCCTGCACTGCAATAATCGTATTCGTGCATAACTGACGTAAATAACGCATTTACAACTAAGATAAACACTGTACAGTAATAAATAAACAAGAATAAAAATACATATAACGCATATGGGAATAAATAATTTTACTAAAGCAACTACAGTAAAGCATTTTCTTATCCCACGCAGAAGAAAGCTTTTGGGACTCGTTAGTATAAAACTTTTCGCAATTTTTCTATTGTAGAACTCTTCTCTAATAACTTCTCCTATACACAGGTAGAAAAGAGTAGAAAAATTCAGTCTCACCTTATCCTTCTTTTTCTTGTTGAGCTGACAGATGTTACTTGAAGTCAATGGCGAAGCAAGCGGACGCAAACCCAATGCATAATGTCAATGAAAACAGATTTAAGTCCGAAGTGATGTATTTCAGATATGCTTGATAGAAAAAACTTCTGCGGTCCTGACGCCAGTAACAGGTTTGGTGACGGGCTTCCCAGAAACAGATTCCTGGAACTTTATTATAAATACGTATGCTTATATTGTAGATCAGGGGTTCTCAAACTTTTCGAATATTGAACCACCTAAATAAACTGCTAAAAATTCATGTACCAACATGTTCGTTTTTCGTAATTCGGATTTTGTGCAGCCTAGATTATGCGTTTATGATAAGAGGACAAACAAAATAAAATAAACAGTCTTGTCAAAAAAATCAAAGTAGTTTTTTTTATATTTTAATAATGATTTTTTTTCTTAAAAAAATTACAGTTAATCTGTTTCTTGTGTAATGACGTAATGTATCACAGATTGAGAATCCCTGTTATAGATTATGAATGTAATTACTGAATAAGCGTTTACTGTAATGTACACTGAGTTGTCAGATCATTAAGTACACCACCTAATCTTCATAACACAGAAGTATGTGGATGAGTAGCCATTGTTATTGTGGTTCCAAAAAGTCGCAAATACGAGTTTTGTGGTTCCAAATAATAATAGTCTCGTAAACAGTCTACGAAAGTAAAACCGTAACAATAAGTAGTTTGGTACATAATTATGCAGAACACCGAATCACTGAAATTAAAACGAATATTCGTTATTTTCAACGAAACGGTTCGAAAACACTTTGTTAATATCGCAGTCATGGAAGACCGTTCTCTTATATCTAATTTTTTTAAGAAATATACAAATTTAGGTGAGACTCTTTGGTAGGACTGAGGATTAAAATGGCGGAGTTGTGTGCTTCACTGCAAAATCATGACAGAGGACAAATATAATTTCTCTTAATTTCATTTTTTTTTTCAATTGTCAACCTTTATTTTTGTAAGGTATTTTTATTGTCACGGCCGTGAGGGTTAATTTCTTTTGGTTCCGGGAGGAGGGGTGAGGTTAAACTTTCCACAATTTGAAATTTCGGAAAGACCCTCATTTGAAAGATTGTTCTCAATGACCCTCAATTTCAGTAGTCGTATTCCGCCATCTTGTGTTCACCCACAGTCCTGCCGAAGAGTCTCACTTACATTTATAAATTTCTTTAAAACAATAGCTAAAAGAACATGAATATGATATTAACTAAGTGTTTTCGAATCGTTTTGTTGCAAAATAACGGATATTCCTTTTCATTTCAGTGGTTCGATGTTCTGCGGAATTATAGAAAATTTTATTCTCTCGTCCAAAGACATTTGTTAGTAAAAAAAAAAAAAAAAAAGATCAACTTGCCTGGGAGCCATTGATTCCTAGATCTGATACTATAGAATCGACGATCTTCCTTTTAATAAGTACGGATCCGTATATTTGCTTGCTATATTTATATACCGTATTTATTCATGCAATTCAATTTCCTAAGTTGGGTTGAATATTTCTTTTTAAAAGTTCAGACCCAGTGTTTACAAGTGACATCTGAAAACAGCTGTTTCACGGTGAATTGCCGATCATCAGTTGAGAGTAGTCACCTGTAAACAACCAGGTCTTAATACGGAGGTTAATAGAAGTTGAGGCAGGAAAAACCATGAAACTTCAAAGTCTAAACTAAAAACAAGAAATACACAATAAAAATAAAATAAAGAAATTCATGTGCCTGTTTCCACTAGCCTCAATGAATTTTCTATGCGGTTTTTCTTTTTCTTTTGTGTTTTTATTTCCTTCCGGTTGTTTAAGGTCCCAGTTATGATTGTTGGAATTTGTATGACAAGCGTAATATGACAGTGGGTTGTATCCATCCTCATTAATATAACATCTTGAAAACATTTGTTTTTCCATTAAAAAAAAAATTAGGATGAAAGAAAAACATGCCTTGGTTAAATTATTCGGCGCCCTCTCCTGGTTTCATTCCCGTCTCCCTGTTTGAGAACCACTTAATCCTCTGTTAGATTTCAGATGGAGTAATAGCCCTTTTCAACACCTATTACATATAACAATGATAGAATTTCTGTCTAGTTCTATCTTAAAAGAATATTAAATTGAGAATGGACCCACTATGCTTTCCCGCCTTCGGAGCCTATCATCGAGATTTTTTCTGCCTGACGAGTCCTAAAGAGAACGAAACGGCCATCCCAGATTCCCTTAAATGGTGGCTCGAGGTGCGAAATCTTTTTTGTTTCTGTGTGTCTTCCTTATTTGTCACTTGCTGAAATGCCTGTACGGGTTAGAAAAAACAAATGTCCTGATGTGAATGAGAAAGAAATTGAAATTGAGAGATCACTTCGAAACTTTCCCAGTAAAAAAAAAATCACATGACAGGACAAAGTAATTTTATATTCTCATTTTGTAACTCGAGATCCCTAGATATGAAATTAATATCGAGATTGGAGAATTTAAAACTTCCCATCCCTTTCTGCCCTTCTCCACACCCATATCATTTCAAATCTTCCCCTGTTGCTAACAAATTAATGTTATATTCTTATTTTGCAATCCGAAAATCCCGTAGAAGTATCCTTAAAAAAAGTTTGCCCATCCCCTGATCCCCCTCGTAGGGCTCGACACCGGAAATTCAATCAAATAACTCTTTTCAATTTCGACAAAGAACACTCGTGTCAAATTTCGTTTCTTCACGTCAAGCAGTTTCGGAGATACGCATTCCCTTCAAAAAAGTTTGGCACCTGAGTTTACATCCCTTAGGGCCCGAATACCGAAAATTAGATCAAAAGGCATCTTTTCGTTTTTGACAAAGAACACTCATGTGAAATTTCGTGTTTCCAACTAAAGCGATTTAGCAGTTATTATCATCACAATGTGTGCAGGGGATGAAATCACAAGGAGGGGATGGTGTGTCCAAGATAGCCAATATTTACTGCAGGGTAGTACAGAGTACTTATGCAAAATGTGGTTCAGATCCGTCAAACAGTGTAAAATTATAAAGAGAACATACATAGAAACTTTGACTTTTATATATAAGCATAGATTTTCATGTTATTTTAGGCACGTTAAATCCTTTTCATTAGAATAGTAAATTCTTTATGTTAGGAAGTATTTTATCGACATGATTAGACCTTAGTATGTAATAATTGAACTCTTAAAAAGTCGAATTGTTTGGCGAGAACGACAGGGGCTCCCAAAACCATTTGTTCAAAGAATATCAGTTTTCAATTCATGCCATGTCTTACTGCCGTTGCCAACGGAGAGATTTGTCCAATGGAGGAGGGAGGAGGTATAATTCGGTATTGCCGTGAGCAAAGTCTTCATGCGATTTTAGAAACAAAAATAGTTCATCTTCGGGAGACAAATCTGAAAAGGAAAGCGAACTTGGAGAAATTGAATGCTCTTGTTTTCCTCCGGATCTAATCCCATAGAGACCAGACAGCAATCGGATTTATCAATGTCAATTCTAACAAATTACAAGTCTACGAAGCCTTCTTAAGTGCCAACTCAAACACCATGCTTTCAGAATCGTAGGCACGAACAATTGAATTAACAATTTGCAAAATTTATAGTAGCAGAATGATGCTGTGGATCCGGTAGCCAAGTGGTGACACGCTTGGCTGCGGACTGGAGGAGTCGGATTCTATAAAACAATTCCTGACGGAGATCGAAGATTCTTCTCTAGACTCTTCCTAGGGTCCACCTAGCCCTCTAAACAGTGGGGTTTCTTTCTCGGGGTGAAAGGCAACGGGGTCCCATTGGTCAGGAAACACCGGGGCCTTATCTTCCATGATCCATTATTAACTTTTTTTTTGTTTAGGATTGTTAATCCGAGATACCCCATTACTAAAAGATAAACAGAAATGATTTAATTTTTTCCCTTTTTCTTAATTGTAAATAAAATCTTGAGCAAAAACTAATTATTAATTTAATTTTTAAAACAAAATTTGACCGCTTCTATTGTCAATTCCGTCAAAATTGTATTAATCGACCTGAAAATCTCCGTCTTCGGACGGGATTAAATACCGCCATTTCAGTTTCTGATTATTTTCTTTTAATTTTATTTCCTTTTTTTATTTTACTGTTCATTCTTTTCTCCATTAGTTGGGTTTCTCCATTTCTTTTGGCGTCGTACTTTTCCAAGCATATAAAAACGAGACTGATTTAAATGATAATATTTCAAGCCTTTGCTGATATATAGTTACATTCTACCATCGCTAGCAGATACTTTAATCAGGAATTTCAACAGAAACAATTATTTCTTTGCTGTTTCCTTTTGTGGAGTGCTAGTGAATTATTGTCAGGGATCAATTCACAGACCATCTACAGAACATTGATAAATTTATTGTTTGCAAAGCAAAGGTAATGGCAGGAATCTGGATAGTTTCATTGTTTAATGGCAATTTCTTTTTTTTTTTTTACTATAGATAAAATATCGTAAAAAAAACTAATCCACTTTTATTTTTAAAACAGTTGGACATTTTTGTTAGCAGTGGAATTCCTCCACGTTAGGACGGGCTGCAAGTATAATGTCTGTGCACTCCTTTGAGAGTAGGCGTCACAGAAGGTAAGGCTTCTACGATCACCAGATAGCGGGACTGAGTTGAGATCGGAGTACAGATCCATCGAACATTCAGGAAAGAAACCCAGCACTCATTTGACAGACGGCCTAAGTAAACCCTAGGTCCCTTCTGCAGCAGAAATATTTAGAGAAAAATTAGAGATTGAGCCGTGCTCTTCCACCACAAACTGATCATAAAAGTCATTTAAAATATTCACGAAAGCTATTTACTTGCATTTCATAGGAGAAAAAATAAAATAAAAATAAGATCAATAATTTGTATTCTAACAAAAGAAGGGGTTAATAAAAAAGGGGATGGGACTGTTTGATCGAACTAAGGCATTTAAAGAGATGATGTAATGTTTTTTTAGAAATCACATTCATTTAATAAGAATTTTGTATCTGCTTATCCGGATTTCTAGCCTCATATTCGTAGTTCGAAATTTAAAAAGAATGGAATCACGATCTTTATTGACTTTTGTTCTTTACCATCTAAAAAAAAAATAATACAAAAAAAGAAGAAAGAAAACATTGCATATGGAGGAACCCCAATGGCGTTCCAATGTCATCAGCGATATCCCACGAGATTCGATCGATGTTTAAGGTGGAGAGAGAGGAAATGAACGTGAAGAAAAGATAATGAAGGAGAAAACGTCGGCCGGACGCGAAACCAAAGCACGCAATTTCAGAACACACTCAGGCGAATTCTGACCATCATTGAGATGGTGAATCTCCGCTACTCACCGTAACAAAAGAACATCAGGGGGACATTAATGAACGTCCGCCTCCTCTAATTGGTCCAAATCAAATGAGTGCCTTTCACAAGAACAACACAGGACTGCGTCCTAACAAGAAAATACGGAATGAATTAAGAAGAGGGTCAGATGAAAAGCTGTTCAAAATAGGCTGTTTAAGATAAATTATTTCAACTTTACTCGAAATAATATCCACACAAAATATTTGTATATAATATTGTTTACATAGGACTTCAAAGTGATAGCCTATACAACGCTTCGTCATACAACAGCCTTCAGTTGCCACCATTGCCCGATTTTTCGAAAACTGATTCGCCAATATGACATATGATGGTACTGCTTCGACGTTCAGATGATGTCAGTTTACTTCCAAATACGGTATATGTTGCATCTATGTGTTAAGTTCTGTGATTCAATGACTATTAAACTGTTTATACCTTTCATTTTCTTTTTTCTTGTGATTAAAAAAATAAAAGACTTCATAATAACAGATAAAAGTCCTTCAGTATTTATTTTCTGTTTCTTCATTTTACATTTTGCCAGCCCTAGTAAGGAAACGACGAATGATTAAAGATAAGTGAGGTGTATTTATTTTAATTACGGTGTAAATGATTCGTATACTATATAGCAATTAATATGCTTATCATTTTCGCGAAATAAGTTGAAGATGAGTACGACGAAATTGCAAATAGTTTATTTTAGTTAAAAATGCTTTATTTATGTCAGTTAAGCACGCATATGAACATTGCAGTACAGTACATGTAACGATAAGCAACAACAACAACAACAAAATCAGTGCTTCACAATCCGACGATTTTGGACTTACGACAACAATATGGAAGCTAATAAGGCTTAACACCAGGGTAGGTCTTTAAATATTGCGTTTGCTTATTCACGAAATAACCAAGAAAACTACATCGACATGAAATATAGCAAAGTGACACAAATATGTTTTCTGTTTGTATCATTAGGGGACACGTTATTGGTGAAATGGCGCCTTTACAACACAAATCATTCTGCATTCATCATTATATATGAAGAAAACTCAATTTCTGTGAAAGCAGTTCTCTTTTTTATGTTTTGGATTTATTCCACAAGAAGACCTTTAACTACCACAGAATAAAGTTAAAACAGCGAATTAGCAAAAACTGATAGTAGTGGCTTTTAAGGCAAGAAATGAATTTCGACTTGATGTTTACCAAGATGCAGAGTTTCAGATGAAATGAATTTTTGGGTTTTGGAATTCTTATTCATTAGAATTCCATCAAAAAATTCTTGAAAGAAATTGGAGCCTATTTTCCACAAAATATGACTTCATCGTCATTATTCCTAGATTTAGGCCGACATATTTATTATTTGATGAAAATATTTCAGAAAAAAAATTAATGACAATAAAAGATCTATCTTTATATCATACACTCTTTGACAAAAAAAAAAATCGACGCAACCCGAAAAAATAATCCGAAAGTAATGAAACTTCACATGCAACAATCTTTCGACCGAATATACAAATGATCAAAAATTCGCACTCAGTGAATGAATAGCCGGAGCTACAGCACATTGGAACTAAGCATCGTGATGGTGTATGTAAAGAGCGAATCTCGCTTTCAGGAACAAAACTTCCAGTGGATTATGATTGCGTTTTCCTACCTTGACTGTAACAATGCCTCACCGGCCACTACGATCATAAAATATTTAGCATTGTTATAGCATTGAAAAAGAGGATTTTTTTAAAAGCTATTTTAAAAACAAAACACACACACACACACACACACACACACACAAAGATGATCTGCATCGCAAATCTATTTACTAAAACAATTCTGCTTAAGACAGTCAGTTAATTATACTTCTGTTAGAGGAACTTCGGATATTATGGAATACCATTTTTGTTTGTTGTCATAACTCGGTTATTAGGTTTTTAATCAAGCAAAAATGTAGACTGGTGCATACCTTGATTAGTTGACATTATTTTTCTATTGTCGTAAATGAATAAAATAATTATTTTTATATAAAAATTTAATTATATAGAGGGTGTCCTTAATGGGGCGTTTGCGGACATGGGTTCATTAGGAATATATTGATCCTTAGCCATGCCCCTATATGTGGTTTGAATATTACACACGAATTTTACAACACCCTGTAAAAAAAAAGTCATATTGGCATATAATATGAAATAGACGGGTAATAAGAGATACATGGTTGTTTTTGAGAAACAGACAATATTTATGTACATAAAAAACTGAATGACCTAATAAGACTTTATTAGTTACAAATAAAATAATGGCAAAAATATTTATTCCATTTTTTCATGGTAATAGCCTACTTGCAAATGTCACCAATGTAATCAACTTTTCCGAAGGTCTGTGTTGTGTGGATCTCTAGTGCTCCCATCATGGCGAATCCCTGGAAGAATCCGTAGAATTGGAAGGGAAAGATATTGAAATGGTTTCCTGTTGCCTTCCTCAGGAAATCATTAAGGAATGATTTCAGACCTGAAAAGAAAGATGATATGAAATACTACTATTCCATATTACCCGACACACCATTTTGAAATGAAATTGTAGCTGACCCTACTTCATGAAAACGTAGAATCAAAACAACTATCAAAGATACAACTATAGCTTCTTAACTTTGTATTGCACAATGATTCAATATATTACAACACTTCTACGACTTAATACAGATTTTAAGAACTTACCTGCAGAAATTTTGAAGACAGGAAATTCTTATTTGAATTCGTACCGAAACAACTGATATGACAATGATAACGACATTGACTGCAAAGCATGGTGGGTGGGTGTTGGAGTAGTTTTTCTGCTTACCACTAAGTACTAGTACCTTACATACGAGAAAAACAAGTATCTCATATTGCCCGACCATTCCGTAATACCCGCAGTTCCTCTACAACTTGTTACACCCAGATGATATTAAAAAAAAAAAACAACTATACATAAAATCTAAGTGGCGTATTTTATAGACGAGCTAAGATGTCCCTTGAGGTTGGCAACCCAATTCGAAATAAATATCGCGCATAACATTAACACAACTTATTATTCTTTTATTAGCAATAAAATATTCTTTGACATGAATGCTAAGCCTGGGCTTCTGTATATACATAACTTATAAGATCTTCATGTAGAGGGTGTTGACTGATATCCTTTGCCTAAGACATCGATATAAATCGATTGTTTCAGTTCTAATGCTTTTCTGTGAAGATTTTTGTCATTATCTCGCGATAATTTCTCTATAAAAGATCTTATCCTAAAATGGTCGTGCCAAGTTTCAACAAGATTCATCCTGCAGTTTAAAAGTTATCAAAAATACACACACACAGGAATTGAATCACTTTTCAGGAATTAGAGAAATTGAAATATATCTGGGTATCGGAGGTAAAAGGCATTATGTCCATTTTTTACGAAATTAAGGTTTTAACAGTGTCCTATGCAAAATTTTGTGTTTTTTCAGCACTATGTCCTAAGCCTAAAAATAACAGATTTATCCAGTTGAAACGGCATATGTACTAACATGCTTGCGAGATAAAGAGCACTATTATTAAAGATTACCAAAATCTTAAAATATGTATGTTAGATATGTGTAAACTGTATTTACTATGCGATAAAAAAAGCTTATAAGAGTATCAATCAAAGTGCAAAATTTAAGAAAACATTTTGTAAAAGAATCATTCACTCAACTGATTCTCCTGAAAAATTTAACATTTGTGACATACCTCCGATACACCTCCGATACACAGATATAGAAAATGCTTTCCTTTGCCTTAAAGTGGCTTATAAAATTAAGATTTATTGAAAGAAATTTTAAGTTTTTTTAACACTGAATTATTAGAAAATGATCCATAGGCCTTCAATTTATAAGCAAGTAGACGCTCATGTCATTCCCTTAGCTCCTCTTCAATAATTTCAACGGAAAAAAAAAATAAATAATTGATTCTTGTTTTCTTTCATTGCTTTTAAGTAAATTGCAATGCTTTTGAGGTCTTCGATTTCTCTGTTCTTCATCAAAGACGGCGAAGGTGTGGGAGGATGGGGGATTGGAATCTGCCCTGAGTCCATCTCGACAAGAACACGCACTCCGCTTAACGATACGCCAATTGGATTTGGTCGACATGCAACACTCTGACGGATGACCCATCATCGGTGATGGCACGGAATGGAGGGTTCCTGTAATAACGAGTTTCATTAGCACTAATATCCACGGAGATTGATTGAGAAATGATACGAATTCTATATCCATTTTGGAAGAAGAGTTTGTATGGTTATTTTTAAAGAACAGACAATAAGTCATTTGCTGATCATCTTTATATTATTTTGATTTTGATTGATTTTTTTTTCTCCATGATTTTGAAAATTATCAGTCGCCATTTAAGTATTGGCACCTTCTCGCGAATAATTTAGAAATTAATCTTGTGCTTGAATGTAAATATTAAATTTATTTTTCATTCAGCATTCTTGAGGTGAATTTTCAAAACAGATTTAAGAACCAGCATAAAATGTCCTGCGAAATGGATAGGAATAATAATGTGGTGGTTTCATTCTTGATGTCTATATCACGGAATTTTACGCCAAACAACTACACAGAAAAATAAATTCAAATCCAGCAGAATTCGTGAGAAATGCATGAAAGTAACCTCAGTTATTTTCCCTTCCTCACCAGACTATCTGCTTCAACAACTTGAATTGATATTTACATTCCCGAATTAAATCTGTAGGGTAAGGCAAAGTTCCTTAATACCCCCTATAAAATGGAAAGAGTTGTGCTGGGTAAACTTGCTCATGTTAGCAGTGGCGTAGCAACGCCTTGGGGGGCCCGGGGCGGGAGTTCCATTATTAAGCAACAAGCAAAAAAAAAAAGGAAATTTTCTATTTAACAACCAAAAAAAAAGGAAATTTTCTATTTAACAACCAAAAA
>JAFIDM010009631.1:267765916-267776554 GCA_023159025.1 Thereuonema tuberculata | reverse complement strand
GGGGGGGGGGGCGCAATTATCAAGTGCCTAGGGGCCCGGGGTGTTTAAGTCCGGCCGGACAGTGGTCTGGAACATAATTTGTCGTAAATGTAGGGTACGCTGTGTTCTTTTTAAGATCAGATATTATTTGCATCAAAGTAAATTTAAGTTTACATTTTCATTTTTCCTTGATTTACAGTAGAGCTCCGATTATCCGCGAAATTGGGTGGCAAGGGTACCGCGGATACTAAAAATCGCGGATAACCCGAAAAAAGACTAAAAATGAAGTGTAAATTTGAAAAAAAAAATTTCAGCATAAAAATTACGTTTTATTATACAAAAAACATAATATGCAGAACTTTTAAAATATGTACAGTACAGCAGAAACCTTTCTGCAGAGCAAGAGCCTGCCACTCATCCACAAATTCTGAGAAGGCCTATAGGATTACGATGCACAATAAACCTGTCAGTAATTTTCGACCTTCGCACTGTAGGGCCTATTGTACTTTCCCTGTTGTTGGCTTGGATTAAAATAGTTTTTTTTTTTTGAGGTTCGTAATTAAAAAATTTTTTCGCGGCACTCGCGCGGATAATCAGGGCTCTACTGTTGCTTTCTTTCTTTTGAAGCGTGATTGAAATAATTCATAGTTGTAATTCGGTAATAGGCCTAATTTCTGCCGTTTTTTTTTACGTGAAAAATTGGTATAACGGTGATTAAAATGAATATTTACTCATTTGAAATATTGCATTATTTTCTTTGTTTTTTATTCAATAAACATTGAATTTTTGGCCATTTTCATTTCTTGATGAAGGAATCCTCAAAAGTTCAATTTGTTATTATTTTTTTTATAAGTACCTTTTTACCTCAATACCTTTAAAGGTATTGGTAAGGTTTTTATCAATACCTTTTTATAAATCAGTGAAATGGCAGCCGTAGATTTGCTTAGCTCGGCACTAATTTAAATGTGCCGCATTAAGATCTCATAAATTACAGAATATTATTTATTTCAAATCGGTGTAGCGGCGCCGGGAATTACCACCCATCATTATTAGAAAACCAACACTTCTCTAAGGGAATAAAATAATGAAATTGTTTTTACATACCCTACTGTTTTCTTTTACAAATTCTACTGAAAGGTCAGAGTTTGGCTCATCTCTTTAATAGGATTGTTGTACGAAAATCCTATTTCACCATTGTTATTGAATGGGCAAAAAACGAAATACTTCAAATTTCTTTTCTTAATATAGAACTAAATAGTCATTACATTTTTATTTAAGAAAAAAGAAAGAAAGCAGAATTATTATTTTAAAACACTCAAGTGTTATATCGTGCCAAGGAGACAATTAACTATTAATTCAAAGTTATTTGTTTACTCCTAATAAGGCTAATAAATCGTCAATATCAGCGAAAAGTTAGCCTCATGATAAACGATACGGATATGATTACAGCCACTTTAACGCAAAGTTATCGCTATTTTAGGATGATGCAGAAAAGAAGCTTAATGTGATATTTATTGATAGAGGGCGCTACATTACTGTAGAACTTCATCGTTTGGTTTTCGAATGATTAACGGTCAATTGTTTTGCTAATTTCCATGAAGTTGTTGATTAAGTATTGCAATGAATTAATTTGACTTGAATTTTGTGAAAAACAAAGTTCTCTAAGAACTTGGAACCTACTTTCCTACAGAAGATGTCACATTTACTTAAGTTTTTACTTAAGTTAGTCAGCTGTTCGTAAAAACCACACTGCTTCTAAAAGAGACCAAAGTATAATTAGTCATAATTGTATAAATGAAATTTTAATGTATACTCATGGACAAAAAAATTAGCGCACCAAGAAATAATTGCGGGATCGTAACGAAACTTGCAATGAAGGTACATGTCGGGGAGATATGCAAATGATTAGAAATGCAGCGTGATTGCGCATTACGTACAGCCGGTAGAGGGCGTTGAACATCATACTCTGTGGAGTATAAAACAGGTAACCAAAGCTTGTTTGAGTGTGCTTAATCATTTACAAAGGAAGAGCTGAGGTAGACATGCCATTACGCCGTGTTCGAAGACAGTATACGCAGTTGTCGCAGTTTGAGAGAGGGAGAATCGTCGGGATGATGGAAGCTGGGTGTTCAGCTAGGCGAGTAGCTCGTCAATTAGGCCGCTCTGATTGTGTTGTGAGGAGGTTTTGGGACCAGTGGACCCGAGAGATGTCATGTACACGAAGACCAGGCTCAGGACGTCCTCGACAGACCAGTCGTCGAGAAGACCGCCACATAGTCAGAAATGCACGCGTACAGCCAACTGCTTCATCGGCCGCCATCCAGGCACAGGTAGCACCTTCACTAGGGGCCGCTGTGTCTTCTCGAACCATACGAAGGCGCCTGGCTGAAGGACAGTTGGTATCGCGGCGCCCATTACGTGTGCTGCCCTTGACGCCCACCCATCGACGCCTCCGTTTGGAGTTTTGCCGCGCACGAGGAAACTGGACTGCAGCGGAATGGAACCAGGTCGGCTTTAGCGACGAATCCAGATTCAATCTCGGCAGTGATGACAATCGTGTTCGTGTGTGGAGAGCCCGTGGTGAACGCTTCAATCCTGCCTTTGCTGTACAGCGACACACCGCTCCCACAGCTGGTGTGATGGTATGGGGTGCCATTGCCTACAATACACGGTCACCCCTAGTATTGTTCCGTGGCACCATGACAGCCCAGCGGTATGTTCATGAAATCCTGCAACCACATGTGTTGCCACTCATGCAACGGCTCCCAGGAGCCATTTTTCAACAAGACAATGCTCGGCCTCATACGGCAAGGGTGTCACAAGACTGTCTCCGCACTATTACTACCCTTCCTTGGCCTGCCCGATCCCCAGATTTGTCTCCAATCGAGCATATCTGGGATCATTTGGGACGACGAGTTGGGCATCCCACGAGTTTGAACGAACTAGAGGCAAGGTTACAGCAAATATGGAACGAAATGTCTCAAGACATCATACAGAACTTGTATGACTCAATGCCCGATCGTATCGCATCGTGCATTCGCGCTAGAGGGGGTCCAACGGAGTATTAACTCCTCCGTTCTTTTGCCTTTTTCTCTGAAATAAATTATCCTTTTTCTTTGATTTTTCTAATCATTTAAGTAGTCGTTACGTATGTAAATTTTCGTTTCATTTTGACGACTCCTTCTTGGTGCGCTAATTTTTTTGTCCATGAGTGTATATCACAACAGTCTTTGCTACAAAAGGGCACAATTGCTTCGTCCTTAAGTGTCCATTAAAACAGGTGTAGATGTGTAGAAAGCCAATCGGATCTAGACATTGTAAGTGAATTCAAATATTGATATTATTATTATTATTATTATTATTATAACATCAAAAAGAAATCAATGAGAGAGACTATTTGTTTAGGAAATGGAAAAATAACAAAACTAATATGAACTTTTACAATAATTATAAATTATTAAGAAATAAACTAAATAGCAAATTGAAAAGGCTTAAAAAAGAATACTATAAAAATAAATTCAATAATGAATTAAATTCTCCAAAAAGCCAATGGAATGAAATAAACAAAATATTAGGGAAGAACAGCAAAATACCTGATAACACAGAATTATAACAGCTAACGGAGAGCATTAAATCTTACAATAAAGAAAAAATTGTTAGTGACAAGTTTTGCAACCAATTCTCAATTGTTGGAAGAAATGTATTAAAATGTGATAAAAGATTATGCAATGAGGTAAATTTATATGTGCAAAACTCTATTGTCTTCGAGAAACCTAACTATCAAGAAATGTTAAATATAATCAATAAGCTAAAAAACAAAAAATCCGTTGGTTTTGATAATCTCAAATCAGAGAAATCAAGGATAATAAAAATTTTTTTGCACATATAAGTACGTTGCTTATGTAATAGAATAGAAATACAAAGAATAGAAAAATCTTTGTTTCAGTTGACAATATTTACAGTGACATGAAAACTATCCAAAATGGAGTTCCTCAAGGTTCACAACTAGGCCCTTTGTTTTTCTTACTTTTCATCAACGATATATTTCAGGTAATAAAATCATGTTACATACATATTTATGCAGATGATATAATGATTTATTCGAATGGGAACTGCACTACAGAAATAAGTGATAAATTACAAAAAGATTTAATTCGAATACAAAATTAGATGCATGACAACAGACTTCAGATAAATGAAGACCAAACAAAACTAATGCTAATATGTCCAAAAAAAAAGACTAATAACAGATAAGCCAAAAATCTTTTTTCACCATCATAACTGTCTTCACAATTCACCATATGAATGTAAAAGCTGTTCAGAACTACAATACACAAAAACAATTAAATATCTGGGCTTAATAATAAATGAAAAATTTTGTTGGAATAATCACATTAAAATGTTACATAAAAAGCTAAACAAACTGTCATACATATTCTATCATATAAAAGACATACTTCCAACGCGGATTAAAATGTTATTATATAATGCTTTATTCGACTCGAACATAAATTACGCTGCTAACATTTGGGCCAACACCAATGACGGTTGTTTAAAACCTATAATTAATCTGCAAAATAAAATTTTAAAGATAATTTTCTTCAAGCAAAATGTAAACGATAAAAGTATAATATTAAAGAAAAAACTTCAATACAGAATACTAAATCCCAAACAAAAATTCATATACAACATACTAATTAAAAACTATTATAAAATCTTTGAGCACAAGAAAGAAGAAAAACAAAAATCCTCATATAATCTAAGAAACAAGAAAAATATTCATCTTCCCTATCCACTAATATACAATGACTATGGAAAGAGGCATTTCAACTATATACTTGAAAATATATTTAACACTATAGATGAAAAAGAAATATATATAAAAAATGGAAGAATATCCTATGTTAAGAAACTATTAAAAAAGTGGCTGATAAAATGTAATTAATATGAATTTCTTTTGTTTCAGTTGTTTTCTTTGTAATTATAATTCCTGTTTGTAATGTCTCACTTAAGTATTTTGTTAAATTTACTTCCAATGTCCTTAATATTTATTGTTACTAGTTCTTACTGTACTCGACAAAAATAAGCTAAACATAGATAACTTTAATATACATATGTAATAATTATATATAGAGTTAAATCAGAAAATTATTTTAACTTTTAAATCATATTACTGCCTAATTTAAAATTTTTGAAAATTATCACCTAGCGGTCTACTTGACAAAAATCACTTGAAAAAACAACACTATGTAAGTCATTTGATATTTTTTAACAATTTATTCAAAATTAATTAAACATTTGTAATATACCTATATTCAGAACCTGTTGATAGGAATTTATCATTCCTAACGGGACTGTAACTTTTGTATTTCGAATCATAATAAAAAAAAAGAAAATATTATTATTATTATTATTAGTCAACGTATTTTACTAGTAAAAAAAATTTTTAAAAAATGGTTAATTGAAAATTATACATATACCGTAAAACCTCGTTAAGTCGTCACTCAAGGGTCCAAACATTTTTGACGACTTAAGCGGAGTGACGACTTAGGCGCAGTGGGAATTTTTGAAAAACAAAAAACAAAAAAATACTGAAATACAGTATTTTCATGAATTGCTGTAGAATTCGGTGAGATAAATAAGATTTTCAGAAATCAATACATGCAAATGAATGAGTGGAAAATAATAAAAAAAAAACACTTTTTATAGTTATCACATTTTAATTGTTTTAAAAGAAAGGCAATGTCTGTCTTTGAAACGTTCCAGCCAACCATTGCTGTCGCCGAAATCTTCAATGTTCAACTCCTTAGCAATTTCCATGGCTTTTTCTTCACGGCAGAAATCGGCACATTTTGGATTTGGCATGTTTTAGCCATCGAACTAAAACCTCCTCGATCTCGTCAAACTTCGATTTCCTCATTCTCTTTCTTTTGTCTTTACAGTCAGCTTCTTCAATTATTTGTTTCGATGAAAGAATATGATTTAATGTAGTCCTGGGAATATGGTGTTCTTTGGCAAAAGCTGTTTTCGAAACATTTGATTTTTCAAAAAGTGCAATTAAGTCTTTTTTTTTCTTTAAAAGATAACGAGGTAAGTTTTCGTTTCCCCTGGCATGTCAAAAACGTAATCGAACCACGAAATTGCAAGAGAAAAAATAGCCCTTATAGCGGGGCTTACTGCTATGAAATGAAGTCACACTCAGGAGCGGTCAAGAAAAACGTCTACACTCGACAGAGTCGCAGCGAGAAGTGTGTTTTGATTGATTAGCAGCGAGATTCCAAGAACCCAAATCCTCCGAAGAGATAGGAAAGGATTGAAGTGATAGGCGTGGTCGAAAATTCCCCGTAAAGGCTTGGCTTTCTTAAAGTGAAGGGGCGGGACTGAAAAGACAACATGATGGCATACAAAATGGAGAAGAAAGATGCTTTTGGCCATTTTTGAGGGTGACGAGTTATCCGGAGTAGAATTAAATTTGGTGACGGGTAAAGGAGGGTTATTTTACATTATTTTGTGTGAGACCTTGTCGGGACCAAAGGAAAACGACAACTTAAACGGAGTGACGACTTATCCGGGTGACGACTTAACGAGGTTTTACTGTATAAGAAATTTCCTATTGCATATATTGTATTGAATGTTATTTTCTTCACAAGAGTGAAAATTACTATTAATCATAATATAACAATTTTTCAAAACTTTACTTTTATTTACTTAATCTTTACTTTTTTATACAAATTATAATAATAACTAATTGTCTATTTTAGAAAGTTTCAAAATTATGTCTAAAACTATTAATTACATTTTTTATTTATTATGTAAGGTACTGTATTATATTTAAACTTATGTTTACTATTATGATTAATATTCTTTTCTTTTTGTTTATGATAAAAATTATATTATTAATATTATATAGTTAAAACTTATGGAAAAGTTTCATTAAATAATCTACAATAATAACTAATAGTATGTTATAAATAAGATCATGACAACAGGAAAAATGGGAGAGCTAAAAATCGGAGATGAGGTGATAGAGAAAGTCTCACAGTTTGATTTTCTGGGATCAAGACTGGATGAGGATGGAGGATGCACAGAAGATATAGGGAAAAGAATCTTGTTGGGCCGGCGAGCAATGTCGAACCTCGAGAAAATAATGAAAGACAGAGATATCTCTAAATCCACAAAGATTAGGATTGTGAAAGCAATGGTTTTTCCCGTGATGATGTACGGTTGTGAGAGTTGGACAATGCGAAAGAGGGAAAGAAAGAAAATCTACTCCTTTGAACTCTGGTGCTGGAGAAGACTTTTGAGAGTACCATGGACTGCAAGGAAGACTAACAAATGGGTTTTAGATCAGATTAAGCCAATCTATTGATTTTAAGGCAAAAACTATCCTATTTTGACCACATTATGAGAGCGGATAATTCGATTGAAAAGATAATCATACTTGGGAAGGTAGAGTGGAAGAGAAGAAGAGGAAGACAACGAAGAAGATGGTTGGAAGATATAAAGGAAGCTACTGAGAATTCTTTGCAACAACTAACATATGCAGCAAATGATAGATCTGTGTGGAGAGCCTTAGTACATGAGGTCACCAGAAGTCGTAGACGACTTGATGGAACCTAACAACAACAATGTTATAAATATTTAAAACTAGCCGGGTACCGTCGCTTCGCTCCAGAACCCTTGCATACAAAGCATAAAAAAAATTCTGGCCTTTTCCGGATAACTCCGATGTATAGCGGGTTGGCACCACACACCTATATATCGATAAGGCAACTTCAAAGCGAAAATATAAATCCTCTTTATTCCTTATCCCGTGGGAATTTCGAAAATTCCGGCCTTATTCCTTGTCTACATCATAAAGGGAACCTCTGTGCAAAATTTCAGCTTTCTAGATCCAAGGGTTTGGGCTGGGCGTTGATGAGTCAATCAATGAGTGAGTCAGGACTTTTCTTTTTATATATGTAGATTATGACTAAACTATTAACTACATTATTTTATTATATATTTATTATATTATGTTATATAGTAAAATTACTTAACTTCAGAACCGTTTGATAAGAATATCTTATCCCTTATGGGACTGCGATGTAATTTTAAATAATTAAGAAATAAAAAAAAAATATCTTATAATATTTTGTCTCCCTGGAAGTTGGTTCCCAAAGATCAAAATCCATTCAGATGTAATCAGTTCTGCAACAATTTCATTGAGAAATTTGATATAAATTTAGGTTACTCTTTGAGATATATGTATCCATGTAAGATGTGTAGTCGAAATGACAGAGACTAACGCCGTGGTTTAGTCTAAAGCATACACCAGTTTATTTACAATTACGTACAGGTTTATATACAAATGGGATCGGATTTCAAGAATCTCTCTAGAGCTCTCTGTCTGGTCCGCTACTCGGAGAGCGTTAGCCGCGACGCTCCCTGTTCGGTCCGTTACTTGGTGAGAGGACAAGACGCGTCGCTGATTGGTCCCCCGATTAGGCCAATCGAGAGGACTTCTCAGCTTTGAATCAATATCTAATCAAATCTAACTGTTAACTTTTCATTATAGCATTGATAAGTGCATTATTCTGTAAGATTCTTCATTTATTAAGTTTCTTCTGTTCTTCTCTTAATGTTTCTGATACTTATGTAAATGGTACATAAAGAAATTTTCAAATACAGACATCCACACCCATAGAATATATAGTATATATACAGTGAAAACTCGATTAACCGTCACCGTCGGGACCGGAACTGTGACGGTTAACCGAATAGACGGATTACAGAAATTTCGCAATAAACATGTACAATAACGAA
This sequence comes from Thereuonema tuberculata, assembly GCA_023159025.1. NCBI lineage: Eukaryota > Metazoa > Arthropoda > Chilopoda > Scutigeromorpha > Scutigeridae > Thereuonema > Thereuonema tuberculata. The sequence continues at coordinate 267,767,770 of JAFIDM010009631.1, read as the reverse complement.
ATTTCAATGCTGGTTTGGGACGAAAGGCAAACAATAAATTAATATTGGGTTGTGTAATAAGTTCCCGCGTTTTTTTTTTTTTGTTTAGTTTTTTCCCGCCATTTTGTATTTTGTTTGGTAAAATATATACAGTGAAGTCTCACTTATACGAATATGAGGGGGAACCAAAAATTATTCGTATAAGTGAATATTACGTGTAAGTGAATTATCTATAGGACTATGGGAGTTTCACCGGGGAATGAGAAATTCTTCGTATAACTGAATGTTTCGTAGTGAGACTTCACTGTATATGCATTCGCAAGTATTTTTCTTCCTCTACAAACCTATGCTTCAATTTTTCGAATTAATTAATTTTAATTAATTTTCATGCTTTTGAAATGGAAGTTCCAGGAGGCAAGAAAATGCATTTTCGATATCTGCTCTATTTCGCCTTTCGTCGTGGTCAAAAAGCTACGGAAGCAGCTCGTGACATTTGTGACGTGTATGGAGTAGATGTTACAGCTCCGAGGACCGCTCAAGATTGGCTTTCCAAGTTCAAAAATGGCAATTTCGACCTTGGCGACGCACCTCGCTCCGGCCGACCTTCCGATTTCGACGAAGATCTTCTCAAGACGTTTCTGAAGGAAGATGGTCGTCAAACAAACACGAGAGTTGGCCGAAAAGATGGGCTGTATCTTTAAGACCATCGCCAACCATCTTCACTCCAAAAGATGGGCTTTACTCAAAAACTTGGAGCTTGGGTGCCACACAACTTGAGTGATGACAACAAGGAAAGCAGCTCAAAATCTCGCCCGACATCGCGCAACACGAGGTCACAAGCAACGATTTTTATACAGAATTGTCACCGGGGATGAGAAGTGGTGTCTTTACGTTAATATGAAACAAAGAAAAGAGTGGACGGCACCAGGCGACACACCACAGCCGAGAGTAAAGCAAGATCTCCATCCCAAGAAGACAATGATCTGCGTCTGGTAGGACTGCGAAAGTGTGATGTACTGGGAAATACTGGAGAAGAACAAGACTGTCGATAAGGAACGCTATCTTGCCCAACTTCATCGCGTGAACGAAGCAATTCAGCAGAAAAGGGCCGATCGACGTGGTCAAGTCATCCTTCTTCACGACAATGCACGCCCACATACCGCAAACATCGTAACGGAGGCTCTGAATCACCTCTAATGGGAGGTTCTTCCGCATCCGCCATACTCTCCGGACCTTTCGCCAATCGATTATCACCTTTTCCACTCCATGTCGAATCAAATGATGGACGTAACCTTCGCCAACGAAGAAGACTTCAAAAACTGGCTCACCCACTTCTTCAACGTACAATCTGAAAATTTTTGGCGGGACGGCATCGAACAGGTCGTAAATAATGATGGAGAAAATATTATTGATTAATTTGTTGTTATAATTATTGTTTTCTTCAATAAATCTTATAAGCAAAAAAACGCGGGAACTTATTACACAACCCAATACAAAGAAAAATATATCGGCAACAAAAAGATATCGTCAAACACCAAAGAATTAATAATAATAACAACTTTGCTATGTTAACTAGCAGCAAAGGCTGTCGGACGACAGGCATAAAAAAAAATCTGAAAAATCATTTTATTTTCAACTATAAAGTAAATATCTCCTTATATACTACATTTTTTGTAAAAATAGCATCAGATCCTTCTATCAGATATCCTTGATCTATTCGGTCAAGGATTTTGATTTTGACGTCGCAAGCACGACGTGCTCGAGAAATAGCAACATATAACTGTCTATGACTAAAAACAGGCTCTGGTAAATAAATCCCAACCATATCTAAAGTTTATTGAGAACCCTTGGATCTATCTTAATAGCTTAATTATA
>JAFIDM010009631.1:267739772-267755379 GCA_023159025.1 Thereuonema tuberculata | reverse complement strand
TTATTATTATTATTATTATTATTATTATTATTATTATTATTATTATTATAACTCAGTAAAGACAAGATCAGTAAATTCACCGACCTAATACACGAGCTCCAGAAGCAGTGGAGGCAGGACCGAGTACTTGTTGTACCCATAGTCCTGTCCGCCACTGGTCTGGTGCCTCACACATTGCACCACAGTCTCAGCACTCTAGGACTTGACAAAAACACTTATGCACAACTCCAGAAGGCTGTGGTACTCAACAAAATTAGCATAGTTAGAAAATTCATGGACACAACCACAAATTCCTAATCAGGCTTATTATTATTATTATTATTATTATTATTATTATTATTATATTTACAACTTTTCTCTTTTAATTTACATAAAACATTATATTTTCACTATTGCGACAAAACGTTTTTGACAATGACAATTGATGGCAGATTCCAAGTTCCTGGAGTTGTTGAACCAGATTTTTAGGCACAACTCCTATAGCTGATATTGTGATTATTGATAACCCTTCATAATTTTTAATTCTTGAGTTAAAGCTACGTATTTATTAATTTTATCAGCGTAGGCCTTATGAAGATTATTATTAAGAGGCACAGTAATGTCGATGAGCTCGGCAGTTTTCTGTGTTTTGTCTAACAATACAGTGTCTGGCCTATTGGAAATAACTGTCTGATGGGTGATAATTGATCGATCCCAGAACAATTTGTAAGCTTGACTATCAAGAACTGCATCAGGATTAACTTATATTTGTAAAGTGTTTGCAAACTAACTAAGTCATATCTTGCGGCGAGTGACTTATGCATGATCTTTGCCACATTGTTATGTCTGTGTGTATAATCCACACTAGACAAAGTAGTAGTAGTAGTAGTAGTAGTAATAATAATAATAATAATAATAATAATAATAATAATAATAATAATAAGCCTCTATGGACCCTACCTCCTCGCGTGGGGGCGGGAACTACCCTAGCTATAGGATTGGCTAAAAGATCCAGCCATCTATGATAAGATCTTGTTCTAGTATAGATCATACTGCATCGGGTGTGGCGCAGGATAAAGTCACCCACGTTCGGGGGTTAGGCAGAGGCCTCCATTCGAAAAATATACTACAGTCTCCCGCAGATGGTGGTGGAGAAAATGGCACCCCATTCTGTAGTATGGCTACCACAATGCCCGGGCAACACCATCCATCCCGAACGGTCGGAAGTATTTCATCTGTGTCGAAGCAGGCGACCACCAAGACTGGGAAACCCCGCCAGCGCATCCAATGGTCATCGCAGATGAACCAGGATCTTATGCGCGACTTCTACACCGTTACAGTTAGGGACTCAACTCACAGGATACAGACAGCCACTACACCACGCATTCACCACACGTTATTCAAAGGAAATTTATGGACACAACCACACATCCCTAATCATTCTTGCACACGTCTTTACACTTGGCAATATGTTCTTTGATCCTTGGCCCGCCATGTTGTCTTTGCTGGGGAAACCCAAGGTTTGAAGCAATAATAAACTACATCACAACAGAGCTGACATCACACTTGTTGATAAGGCCAACAAACAGACCTATCTCATTGATATTGCAGTGCCTATCAGCATGCAGCATGTTCTTACATGCAGAAAACTCACACAGACTAGATCAGTAAATACACTGATCTAGCATACGAGCTCCAGAAGCAGTGGAGGCAGGACCGAGTACGTGTTGTACCCATAGTCCTGTCCGCCACTGGTCTGGTGCCACACACACTGCTCCACAGCCTCAGCACACTAGAACTTCAAAAAAACACTTATGCACAACTCCAGAAGGCTGTGATACTCAACACAACACGCACAGTTAAGAAATTTATGGACACAATGATACATCCTTAAGCATTCTTGCACACGTCTTTACACTTGGCAATATGTGCTTTGGTCCTTGACCCGCCATGTTGTCTTTGCTGGGGAAACCCAAGGTTTGAAACAATAATAATTATAATATTAATAACATGACGACACATGCAGGAAATGCCACACTACGCATGAGACGATCGACCACATAATATCAGGTTGTACCCTTCTCTCCCAAACAGATTACCTCCACCGAGACAATCAGGTAGCGTCGATCGTTCATCAACAGCTAGCACACAAACATTCAGTTATTAAGAGCACGGTCCCGTACCACAAGTACATACCACAAAGCATATTAGAGTCATCTTCACATAAGCTGTACTGGGACCGTCTCATTCACACAGACAAAACCATACATCGTAACAGACCTGATATTACACTAGTTGATAAGGTTTAACAAAAGAGATCTATCTCGTTGATATTGCAGTGCCTATCAGCACGAACATGCAGAAAACTCACGCAGACAAGATCAGTAAATACACCGACCTAGCACACGATCTCCAGAAGCAGTGGAGGCAGGACCGAGTACTTGTTGTACCCATAGTCCTGTCCGCCACTGGTCTGGTGGCTCACACACTGCACCACAGCCTCAGCACACTAGGACTTCATAAAAACACTTATGCACAACTCCAGAAGGCTGTAGTACTCAACAAAATACGCATAATTAGAAAATGTATGGACACAATGACACATCCTTAATGATTCTTGCACATGTCTTTACACAATATGTGCTTTGGTCCTTGACCCGCCATGTTGTGTTAGCTGGGGAAACCCATGGTTTGAAACTTTTACATAATAATAATAATAATAATAATAAATATTATAATTATTATTATTTGCCCAGTGCAAAAGAGTGGGTAATATAATTACTGATGAATATAAAAGTTTCGCAGAGATAAGAATTGCAAATATTTATGGATCTATCAACTTAGTAAACAATTAATTTAAGTGGAAAAGGAGACTATTCCTCTTCATCTTATAAATATTCAATCAATTGGTATTTCCAATCAAAAACCAATTACTCTTTCAAACAATACTATAATTCTTAAACACAAGGTAAAATCACTACGCTTTAATCTCCAAATACTAACCAAGACACTATAGTGTCCATAAAAATTCTCCCTATTTTTAAATTCAATATAGGCAGCCCTATTAATGTAATGACATTCCCTAATCCACTTAAATTTTCAATCCCACCTAAAAACATAGTTATCTAACTAACCGGAAACATAAATGTTACCATACATATTACATTTCCTCAGTAGTGTCAAACTACCAATTTAAGCGTGACAGACACAATCTAAGTAAGGTATTTGAAGTAGACTTAATCATTGACATTTGTGAATGCCAAAGAAAAGGATACTAATTCTTGATAAACTTTAATTTGAAATGTATAACAAATCATAAAGACTGATCATTTATTAACGCTCTTTTATAGATTTAAACAAAAAAAAATTAATTACGTAGGTGGATATATCAGATTTCTTTCTGCTGCTCTTTCTAGATGAAATTTTAATAGTGGAAGCAACTGACTCACAATTATGTTGACAATAACCTTTAAAAAGTTTTTAAAATAAGTTTTATTCAATTTTAAATGTCGTAAATAAGTTACCAAAGACAGTCACTAGAAACAAGTCTCAAACATTGTTTCATAACGTACACTACCTGCTAGTTGATCCTCAATTAAAGACCAATAACCATTTTGGGATTCATGTTCCTATGATACCTGGTACTAACTATTGACATCTAATCATATCATATTAAAGTTTTATTAATATAACGGAAACACTTTTTAACCATTTATCCTATTAGATCGAAATCAGTGAATATTGCATCGTTTTTTGGATCGATTCTCATGTTATCTATATTTATCATCTTCTCACCACAGACGTATCTAGGATTTTTGTTTGTTTTTCCTGGAGGGAGGAAGGAGTTTAGAGGTCAATTTTCAAACAAAATTTTGGGCGTGGGCAGGGCCGTAGCTAGAGACTGGCGAACTGGGCGACCGCCAGGGGCGCCAAACGGCAGATGATATTAACATTACATCTATCTTTTCTTTCAAAATTTATAGATTATTTGCACATTTTTTGATGAAAATTTCATTATTAGCATGTTTACTGAAATTCGTAATAATTAGAATGGTGTTTTGAAAATGATTAGTAAATGCTAGTTCGCAGAAATTGTTTGTTGTCAGGGCGCCATTTTGCCTCGCTAAGGCCCTGGGCTCTCCCCATTCCCTGTCAACTGCCGTTCCAACCGAAAACAAATAGGAAAGTAGGTTGTAACTATTTCGAAATTTTGGGAGGGAGGAGGCATTGGAGTGCCTCCCTTCTTACACAATCCCCGGTTTGTCTGTTATACTTAACTAGGCTTCTCATATGGTATTGCACACTTTTTAATTTAGGTTATTTTAGGCTTCTGAAAGACGCCTTATATCCCCGGTTTGTCTGTCTGTCTGGGGACACATATCCCGCAATGCTTCGCAACGGCTTCTGTTAGCTCAGTTGGTTAGAGCGTCGTGCTAATAAGGCGAATGTCGTAGGTTCGATCCCCTCATGGGCCATTCTTATTCTTCAATTTTTTCTCCCCATTTTAAATCTTTTCACAGTTTCTCAACTTAAGTTTTTTTTTTTTAAATCATTATTAAGAATTCAGTGTATTAAGAAGGTTTGAGTTAAGAATGACGATTATTCCATATAAATAGGGGTGGGTAAGATAGCATGGGGTCGCAAAGAGACTCGCGCGCTCATTTTCTAGACAACCCCGGCGCAGTCTATTCTAAAGTAAAGGTGACCTAGAAGCCGTTCCGAAGCACTGTGATTGGTTTACTAATCGCTATCCCTAACTTGTTGCTTTTTTTTTGTTTATTTATTATTACTTTTTTTTTCTTTTTGGAGTGGGGAAATGATTTAATTAAAGAGTATTGCTCATTGACTAAATCAAAAAAATAGAAGAAATTACTGTAAATGAAATGCTCTTACTTTTGTTTACTAAGTTTCTTCACTAAAGTTATGCTCATATACAGTATGGACATTATAAATAATCTTTTTTACCTTAGTTTACATACCGTAATTAATAAATCTTAGGCCTTTACAGCCATCGTAACGTCCAACTTTTTTTAATTTTTTTTTATTGGTTTACATGTAAAGATAAAAAAAAAAGTCCCATCCAATCAAAAATTCGATGTGTTAATGCGCCTCTAGCGGAATTATTTGGAAACAAGAATTTCTTGTCCGAATTCAAATTGTCGTGAATTGGAATCTTCTAGAAAAGTCTAAGTGGTAGAATATTTTAATTAAAAATAAAAATGAATAGATTTACATACCAACAATTATTTGGTATGTAAATCTATTCATTTTTATTTTTAATTATCAGTATATTGTACAGGAATATATATACGGATATTTACATGAATAATTCATTATTTAGTTTATATGCAGTCATTGATTTGGTGAAGTACTAATTGCATTTCTAAATTTATACATACAGTGATCCCTCGCTATTTCGCGCCTCAAGTCTCGCGGCTTCGGTGCACCGCGGATTTTTCAAAAATATTCATCGAAAAATGAAAAATTCAAAAATACCTCCATATCGGCGGCCGTATTGCGGAAAGCAGCGTTGTTTCATCGTGATGCGCGAGAGAAAAGGCTTCCTAGATTGCCAGACAGAGAGAGCAGCTCTCTCAGAGGCTTGTACATACCCACAGGAAGTCAGACAAAATATATATATATATATATATATATATATATATATATATATATATATATTTGTTTGTGTGTAAACTGTTTATAAAGTATAAATATACATATATTTTAAACATTCTGGTACCCACACACATATACGAAAATTCCTAGGGGAGGCCAATCCTACTTCGCGGATTTTCACCTATCGCGGGGGGCTCTGGTCCCCAATAACCGCGATAAACGAGGGATTACTGTATACAGTATAATAATTTAGAAAAAGTAGTTAAATATCTTGTTATCTGAAGAAGGACAAATATGCTGCCCCCACTATAATTTTTGAATCAACGAAATAACGTCTTTGAAATTTAGCGACCTTAGATCTCCTTTTATTTTGGAAAAAAATAAATATATTGTACTTCTACAGAGAAACAAATAACTGAACTTATGGAAATCCCCTAGGAAATACTTAGACGTACAACAATTAAATTTTAAATACGTGAAACAATTAATTTACATTCTTAGTCAACAATAAATTAGTGTTCAAAAAGAACGTTTACGAAAGAGATAAACAAGGATGAATTAAAAGAGAATAGGCTTTGAGGAACTTCTTTTACTGTAATCAAGGATTAATGAAACAAAAGAACAACAAACAGATTAAAACTGACTTTATCTCTTCACACATTTGATTTAGTCTAATCCTTACAAAATAACATTTGTGGTAGGGGGGGGGGGGGAATAAATTTAAGATTACGGAATCAGAAAGGCTTCTCTCAGTAAATCGAAATGGGGGAGGGGATTTACAATCCATTTACAGTTTTTCTTTCACTCTTTCATTATATGAAGGACTTAAAGCATCCTATTGGCCACAATACTGTCATCTCAGTCTTTTAATATTCTTCTATAACGTAAAAGGGCGACTCCGCATCTTTATTTATTTTATTTTGAATCACTAGTATGTAATAGGGAAGATCCGTGTATTATGGACCATCGTGTAATACGGACCATGTTGAAATTTATCTTTTCACCACTAGTTGGCAGAACCATCCCATTGTCTTTAGTGAATATTATTGTTATCCAAAGCAGGAGGTGACTTTTACATATGTGCCTTCTTTTGGACGAGTATTAAATTGTGTTTCCCGTTTTATATGATCATGGATGTAGCAGGTATGTTAGAATGAATGTAGAACTTTCTGCTGTTAGGTAATTTTAATATAATTTTCACGTTAATAGTAGCAAATGTACTTATTTTCTTCACAATCCAGAGCAGTGTTTTATGCGCGCCATTTTGCATAGCGATATGTGATTGGAAACAACGTTGCTCTGTCCATGCATGTAATATGAACCGTGCGCTGTTGTGTAATATGGATCACTGGTCGCTAAGCATATTACTGTGAGCCTGAAGCTTGTTTTATTTAATACATTAAACGAAAAGCACAAATTAGGGCTTGCTTAATGTAATTCACGTCGTACAATTTTTATGATTTAAATTTTCAAATTTCGACCCATAAGGGGGGGGGTAAAGAGGGGCAAATTTTAAAATGACCATATCTCATACACCAATCCAAATAAAATCGTGAAACTTCATAAGCCTACAGTATGACTACTGTTTAGTACATTACAATGAAAACTTGTTTGTAAAAATTATTTTAATTAATTTCTTGTTATGTTTTGTTTTTGGTTTACTCGGTCCATATTACACGAACGTATGTGTAATATGGACCACCGACACGAAAATAAAAAAATTATTTCCTGAAATTATTAATAGTTACCAGAGTACTTTACCACGTTTGAACCATGTAGCTATACAATTGTTATGAGCAGCCAACAAATTAAATCTTTTGATGTTAATAATTTAGGGTTTATGAGCATTCTTGCTTAGGGGGTCCATAATATACGGATCTCCCATAAATGTCGTTTCTAATCATTAAATGCTTGTCTGATTACTAAAAGTTTGTTAAAGCTATGTATATGAATTAAGTTTTTCAATTCTAGGTTTTTTTTCCCATCTTAGGACTACTGTGACGGCCGTTTCTGCATTGTCACTCGAATGAGCCTGTCTGTATAGGTCTCAAATTTCTGTGGATCTTAGATGTAACATTGATGCTTTCGTTATATGTGGTCACAATAATAACGAACACTGATACACACAGTATATTATCTCAGAGCAAAGAAAGCATGCATTTATATCATATCACTGTTATCCTCTTAACAATAGCTATCTATCTAAAACAGTTAGATCTATTTTTTTTCATCGGCGAGACTTAGCCGTAACAATGAAAACTAGCTACAATACAATCGCATTATGCTTGTATTTATTAAAATTAAAATTATTGTTATCTTATTAACAGTAGGACGGCTGTTTCGAGTTAGAGATAGTCTTCGACGTATGACAGGGTTTTGTTTCGTCGTAAGTCGAAAATTATATATCATTCAGTATATAATACAGGGTTATTCTAAAAGATGGACCCAATTTAACTCATTTGTATTTAATGAAGTATAAATTGGACATGAACAATCTACATACTAATAAAAAGAGGAAGTTTCAAAGTTTCGTTTTCCCACCGCTTGGGCGGTGATAGTTGCGTAAACGGCTGCTAGGGTATTCGCGCCAATAGGCAGGCATTTCCGACGATTCACAAGACTTCATTATCCAACAGGATGGAGCTCCGCCCATTTGCATCGTGATGTCCGAGGATTTTTAAATCAATCCCTTTCTCAGCGATGGATTGGTCGCAAGGGAAATGACGACCTGGCTCTACACTTCTGGCCACCGACATCTCCTGATCTCACGCCATGGAACGGTCACGCGGAAGGGTTACAGGTGGGTCGCAACTTGATCCTAAAACTATCAGAAACCATCGAATAAACCATCAGAAAAATCGGAAATCGATCATATATAAGGAAGGGATACGATACAAATATGGTTTTATTCTATATTCTTCTATTCCGATGTATCTGGAGGTATTCTGATAAGGAAAGGTGGGTCGCCAGCTGAAAAAGGTTGGGAACCGCTGAGTTAGATGTTTTCCGTGCAGCAGAGGGGGGGGGGGGACATTGAACATTTATAATCTGTGTTAAAAAACTTTGAAACTTCCTCTATTTATTAGTATGTAGATTGTTCATGTCCAATTTATACTTCATTTAATATAAATTAATTAAATTGGGTCCATCTTTTAGATTAACCCTGTATATCAGAAACTATGTATCCGTACTGTATATACAATACACATTTCTAAATCACACGTATGTCTAAACACTTACTTACATGCCAAAAAATAGGACAATACTCAAAATACATACTTAAATAACTATATTACAGCTCTAATGTATAGTACATTACATTTTACATTGTACAGTATAGCACATCTAATGTGACGCGAAAGCACGCGAAAGACAGCCGAGGCAAAGAAAACAGCCTGTAAGTTTGGGTTGCAGATGACACAAGTCCTATCTTGGTAACAAACTATCATACAGTGTTGTATGTTTTCGTAGTAAAGAAAAACAAAAACATATAACAGTACATGCATATATCAATAACCTAAGTTTTTGTTATAACTGTAAGTATTATAATGTGATATTCATACACTGGCAGCGGAGTCGGTTGGTTATGCAATGAGTTGGTTTATTCTTACAATTACTACCGTCGTCAGATGTAAATCAAAATGCTATGCAAGATTCAATGGCGACTTCGTTATAATTCCGAATGATCGTAAGTCGGGACCTATCTATACTTAGCTTTCGTAAGCTAGAGTGACCCGTTATTCTACAGCTAAAAATTTATAAACCTTCTAAACAACTTAATGTTGAAGTCAATTATGCAGTTCTGTAAACGAAATTTAGAAAACGGAAGTTTAATTTTTTGTCCATTTAAATTCTTACGACAAACTTTGTATGAAAACATTAAGCAATCAAACAACAATTTTACAACAAAAAAACATCAGATGAATCGCAAACGAATTTACAGAAGTATTTTCATTTCAGGTCGTTCCTAAATAATTACTGTGGTTTCTTGTAAAAACGTCATTACTCTACTTTCCAATGAGTATGTCTATGGATACGCTCGCATTTGTGTATTACCCACCTGTAGTAAGTTTTGAATCCTTAAATGGATCTTCCTGAAATGTGACACAGATATTAATGGACGAGAAATACTCTAAAATTGTTATTGAAAATTACAAATTTAGAGTAATTTTTTATGTGAATTGTTTTGAGATATTTGCGAGTGAATCTAACTTTAATCTAGAACAGCTTTAGAAGGGCAAAACGAATTTCTGTCGATGGTTAAGAATAAATTTAATCTATCCATTTAATAATCCTTTGTTATTTGCATGTGCTTTGATGTGATTAACATTAATTGGATTTAGGCAAATTAAAAAATTGATTCAAGATCTTGTATATTCACAAACACGAAGATATTTTTCCTTTATTTTTTGTTTTAAATGTAAGAAAAATAAATAAGGAAGTGAGCTTTAAGTTGTTTCTCAAGCTGCTTGCATTTAATTAAAATTCATCATTTGTGTTATGCAAGCAGTATTTTTTAATTAAAATGAAAGGTTTTAAATTAATACTGAATCCCATAAAAATACTGAAGATGTTTAAAATAAAACAGAACGAATCGAAAAATCTAGAAAATCTTTTCTCTTTCTAGTGGTTTCTGAGGAACAAGCATTTCTAAGTTTAATCGAGGAATGATTTTTTTTTCCCCAATTATTTTCTTTTTATTATTAATGTTTAATATCGTAGGAAAAACTAATAACTCTTTATTTTCTTGTTGGAAACCATGTGAGGTGTATTATTTAGAAGCCAAAGCTAAATGCTGCTTTTACGGTAACCGTCGCGTTGTGCAAGAGTCCCGGGCAACCAGTAACCGCCCATCGATCAAGGAACTGTGTGCGCGCGAAGTGACGTCAACGGACGGTTGCCACGGCAACGAGGAATGCGCTTCCAAGACTCTGTTTCCACCTTCCGTTTGCCCGCGAAACAGAGGAACCTGCTTTGACAAACAGGGTCAAAAGAAAAACCAGCTGACATACTATTAGCCCCCCTGTTAGAGTCAGACTGACATCCAACAGCAGCTCAATCGATGGAATGAAATGCGACCCCCCCCACACACACACACACAATTCAACACAATTATCCAATAAATGATTACCAAGGTTCTGGTGTGTTTAATTCTTAAAAATTTGCTGCTATCTATCTATTTCCGTATATCTATCTATTAACAGTTAGAATGTGATGCTTCGCTGAGGAACTTTCTTGTTTTGCTGAAAAGCCCAACAATTTTTAAGAAATACAATTGGGGATACAAATGGTTGCCAAAATGAAAGAGATCCACTATACAGATTGTATCGGGAATGGTAGACAAAGCGAAGAGATACGGGATCCAAAGGTCATTGTGAGTCGAAAATGTTCTGTGATATTTTGTTGTACGGAGCGTAGTTTTGGAGTTAGGAAATGAATGCTTTAGGAATGGTCCCTAATCAAAGAAAGCTCAGTTCACATTATGAAGTGTAAGTAAATAAGGTAAAGGATTGTTTTTATTACAAAAAGCAATCCGGATAACAAATGCCATGACTGAAAACAGGTATGATAATTGCTGAAAATGATCAAAACTGAGCTTTCTTTGATTAGGGCCATTCCCAAAGCATTCATTTCTAACTCTAAAACTACGGTCTGTACAACAAAATGTCATAGAAGATTTTCGACTCAAAATTACCTTTGGAACCCGTATCTCTTTGCTTTGTCTACCCATTTCCGAAACACCCTGTATAATGAGCGTACATAAAATTTATTTTGGGGGAAACAGTCAACTTAGGTCTAACTTCTAACCAAACTAAAACAGAAAGAAACTAAAAAGTACATTCTTTGCTTATATTTCGAATTTAAATCCTTGGGGACCTGTTCCCTCTCATAGTCTCATATACGTCCATGATATACAGGAAATATTCTTTGTCTAAAGTTAGTTAGTTACAGAAACTGCCGGAAGAGGGCAGAAACGCAACGACAAATGAACAACAAAGAAAAAAATAAAGAACGGGTTCTTCGAAAATAAAAATAATAAAATAAAAAGCAGCCCATATCAAACTGGAATTAAGTATTCGTGAAAGGTTCACAAATGAACACTGGAAGAGATGATTATAAAGAAGCAGGAGCTTCAAAATATACAAATTCGTATAAGTTGTAGCCTATTTTAAAAAAATCTATTTACTTAGTTAATATACATTTTGGAAACGGACATCGATATTTGAGGAAAATTTTGAAAAGAATCACCAGGTTACAGACTTCAATTCGTTGATGTGGAAGAGTTTCATTTGAAGGAACTTACATGAGTTAGATGAAGAGTTTTAAATGGAGACATAGTGAATAAGAAGTAAAGGATTGGAATTGAAAAGACAGTGGTAAGAATTGCTGGATATCTGTTACACAAACAATGAAAGAAATAGTGGAGTTTGTTTTATAGTTAACAAACGATTGCAACAAGAGTTCCATAAAGAACTTTCAGCCTACTTTCATGAAAATAATACTAAACGATAAATCACCGTTAAAAAAACAAACTGATATCCATTGAATACAAGAAGTAGAGATTTATTCATTTTCTAAAAGAATTAATAAAATTAATAATAAATAAATAATGAAACAGTCCGAATTTAATTCATTTCAATCTTATTTAAGCTTGTGCAGACATACAGTAAAAAAGTGGATTGCTAAGTGAATAATAGCCCATGATTTAAGATCTCGATGGAATTCTATTATTTCGGTTGTAATGCTTATCCTTCTCAAACAAGGATCCACATGGAAAATAAATATTAAAATATAAAAGTTAAGATTATGTCTTGAGCTCAAATGCGCATGCCCAATTTCAAGAAGATTCATCCAGTGGTTTCAAAGTTATTAATGGAGTGTATTTATATAATACACAGACTGACTCACTGATTTGATATGCCTTACTTATTGGGAAAGTAAGAAAGTACGAAAGAAATAGGTAATTTGAAAATTAGGAGCTTAGCAGCTATGTAAAGCTAAGTATGACAACAATGGAGGAAAGCATTAAGGAATCAGTTTTAGATATGCATCGTAATAAAAATCAAGCTTGCCTCAGAAATAAGGTAACTCTGAAAGGAGCGTTGTTGCCACTGTATTTAAAATTTATCCAATGTCTGTTACCAATCCTTACAGCAGAGATTGACCAGAAAGACAATTCAGAAAGTAGGATGATACAAAGAAGTACGGAGAGATGAATGTTAGGAATTGCCGTGAAATGTTTGAGCAAGAGAGCAGACAAGAGTGGAATCGTTGAACAAATAAAATAGAATTAGGTGGGACATGCAGTAAGAAGAAACTACAATTCATAGGACACAGAATGTCTGAATTGTGAATTCCGAGGAGAATGAGACCGAGGGCAAGAAAACGTTCACAAGGCACATGCGTGGATAAAAAACCAGAGTTGGTTTCGATCGAAAACAAAAGCTTTCCGTCGAAACTGGAAAAAAAATTTAGAAATCCTTCATCCTGCAGTGAATTGAAAATGATGATGATGATGATGATGAAAATATAGTTATTTTTTTAGGCTTCTGAAAGACACCTTATATCCCCGGTTTGTCTGTCTGTGGACACATATCCCACAATGCTTCGCAACGGCTTCTGTTAGCTCAGTTGTAGGTGGCCTGAATGTTGAATGTTCTAGGTGGCCTGTTAGCTCAGTTGGTTAGAGCCACTGGCGGATCGGGGGGGGGGGGGGCAACAGGCCTTTTGCCCCCCTCCCCCTTGTGGGCTCAGCTGCCTTTTTATAAATGCAGTATCTAAGAAATATATCAATATGTAATTTTGCCAAAAAGGTACTATGCCTCCCTTAAATAAATAAAAACAAAATACTAGTTTATTATTCAAGGAAGAAATGCAGCATTTTGATTATTTCTGCCATTAGGTTGGCAACCTTTAATATTTGCCCCCCCCCCCCATGGATCCGGGCTAGATCCGCCACTGGTTAGAGCGTCGTGCAAATAACGCGAAGTCATGGGTTCGATTCCCTCATCAACTTAAGTTGTTTTTTTTTTAATTAAAATTATTAGGAATTCAGTGTATTAACAAGGTTTGAGTTAAGAATGACGGTTATTCCATATAAATAGGGGTGGGTAAGATAGCATGGGGTCGCAAACAGACTCGCGCGAGCATTTTCTAGACCACCCCTGCGCAGTCTATTCTGAAGTAATGGTGACTCAGAAGCCGTTGCGAAGCACTGTGATTGGTTTACTAATCACTATCCCTATTTAATTTTAATAACGAAAAATATTATGGCTCTACCTGTAGGTTGCATTCCAGATTCAACGATGGTCTTTTCAGTATAAAAAAGTTTGTGAACCTCTTCTTTCAACGAATATTATACTAAGGAATAAAAATGGCTTTAGAGATATGATAACTTTGTTCGTCTTTTCTTGTTCGAGATTTGGAAAATTTAAAGCGTAAATAAATTTCTTGCTGGACATTCGAAAAGGAAACACGAACCTATCATTACGTACACGTGCAGAAATCCTATTATTATAAGGCAGTGATGTATGTGATCAATTCCTCTTCAGATTCGACGTATTATTATCATCGACGCTACGTTTCAATAACAAAGAAAATAAAAAAGCTTGAAACTGGAATACCTTAGACCAGCGGTTCCTAACTTATTTTAATCGCAAAACCCTTTTCACCTTGATCGAAAATTTTGAAAACCTGACAATTTTTTACTAATTATAAGTAAAACAGTAAATCAAAAAACAGAATAATAATTCAAAAGTAAATATTATTAAATCAAATTGATAATTGATGAGAAGGATTAACTTCTTCTTTTCTTTCAATATTCTTTCAAAATTTGCTTTAATTGTCGAAGCTGAATTCTAGTATCAGGAGTGACCATTGGCGGATTAAAGGGTGTGGGTGGGCTGCATCCAGGGGCCCCCAAATTATGTAATTAATAAATATACTACAATTAAAAAGTTAAGGAGAACTTCGTGTGTGTACACATCGTTTACGTCATATTCGAATTTATATATAGTATTTGCTCGATTTGCTCGATTGCACTTATTGCAATCGAGTGTCATATATAGTCGCTTGTATACAATGAGTGCTTTACCGGTGTCAAATAAAACACAATTTTTTTTTTGAGTTCTCCAATTTTATTAACACTTTGTGTAGTGTACCAATGACATATATCTGACCAGAATATGATTCCTTTTTACTAATAAACAGAAATCAGTTTGATATAAGGCCCCGACAAAATTTTCAGCCAGGGGCCCCATGTAAGCTTGATTCGCCACTGAAAGTGGCATCCAACTTACTTCTGTATTTTTTGTTTTGTAACAGTACAGAACGAAAATCCTCTTTCACATAAAATACGTGGTACTAAACAAAATAAACAACTAATTGTCTTTTTGAATAAATTTGGATATTCTTCTTCTAAATCACACCAAAACTTATTTATTAAACTTCATTCAATTTAACTTTTATTTGGCTGTTTGGTGTCAGATGGATGAGATTTTCATATTCTGAAGTAGATAATTCCTCTGGCTTTTCTTTAATATTGAAAGGATTGAATACCTAATAGTCATTCTTAGTAGAGGAAAGTATTCATTTAATACCACACCTATTATTTTAGATCAGAAATAATTTCTTTTGGAATTTCCTCGTCATTTCACAGTTCGATTCGTGTAAAAAGTTATTGAAAGTTGGAAATGGATCCTTATTACTTTTTTCAACGGCTTTGGTCCAGAATTGCAACTTTCGTAATAATGATCGTAATTTATCGTTTGTGTTGAAAATATATACTATAATTTTTCCTTGAAGGAAGAAAGAAACATTCAATTTTGTGAATATATCTTCCAAATAAATAACTTAATTCAACAACGAAACGTTTCTAATGCAAATCTGCTAATAGAAATTTGTCATTGTATCAGAATACGGCGACCTCCTCTCCGTAATTCAAACAATCTGACAAGAACTATTATACATTAAAAAAGTTTCGTTAAAAAATAAACATATTTATTTGGAAGAT
>JAFIDM010009631.1:267719832-267733781 GCA_023159025.1 Thereuonema tuberculata | reverse complement strand
ACCCTAGGGTTCCTCGGAACAAAAGTTAGGAACCTGTGCCTTAGACTATTTTAACTGACTAAAAGGAAAATTTTATACTGAAAATAAAAATACATTAAAATTCATTTTTCCTTTTCTTTTATAAAAGAGTTTTACATAAGATATCTTTACAAGATTTCGATAACTTGCACAATATATCTGAAGAAAGCTTGAATGCAATAATACTAAGAAAAAAATTATTAAAATATTTTTTATTTATTTTATTTATTGCTTCATAATTGATTATTATTAAGCAATAAGTATTCTGAAATGGAATGTACTATACAATAACTTAAATAGGGTGAAATTATACAGGTTGTAAATGAATACATATTACAAACATCTAGGGCGTGTAGGAGAGGGGGGGGGATGAGAATGCATCACTTTTTGATAAGAAACCATAAAAGTTTATAATATATATTTATATTTATTATATTTATAATATATGTTGTTGATTTACACTCGATACAATTTTACATCATATTCTTAAGGCATTATTCTTATTAAATTTAGTTTGATGAAGTTCAGAACGTAGGTCGTCTATCAATTGTCTCCACCCATTCTGCTTATTAGCAATACTTCTTGGCTTAACCATTTTTATTTCACTGCAATATAACAAAGTTAATCTGAGCCAGGTGTTTTTTTTGGCCTGCCTCTTTTTCGACATCCTTGTGGATTCCATTGTAAAATAGCTTTGCATGGTTCACTGTTATTTTTTTTCTATGAACTTCCTAGCTATGCAAGTTGTGATCTCAAGATTTATATCAGTGTCCAGTCTTTTTCCATAAGCTGCAGTTTGTATTTGGACATCATATACGTAAAATGAATTGAAGATATCTATTGATAAATAACTGTAGTTTTTATTGTATAATATCACTTAACAAGCCAGGTCTGGTATCATATAACACAGAACTGATATTACACAAGAATTAAATCATGTGATTTTGGTATGCTTGTTAATGATTTTAGTGCGCCATATATTCCTCAGCCTAAAGAAAACTCCCTTTGTCTTCTGAATTCTAGCATCTACATATGCCATTGTAATCCCCTCCCCTCATTATCGTTAATACTACCAATATAAGTAAAGATGTTAACTTTTGCTATTCTCTCCTCATTGAGTGATAAGAGAATTTGTGATTTGCTTTTTACTCTCATTTCCACAGTCTTATTAACATTGATTTATCAGCCAACTAGTTGATTCACTCTCTAAACCAACAATAAATAAATTCCCTTACGTTTATTCAATGAAATGTGCCAGTAAACAAACGTCATCAGCGTAACCAAGATCTTCAAGGGTCTCCATGTGAGTCCTCATTTCCCTCTCCACTTACTGTTCTTCTTCCTGTTATATCCTTTCAAAGATATGGGATTCCAACTTACCAAGGCAGCATCTTTTAATCAACAAAATTCCTAATTCTTTCGTATGAGGGTAATTATCATTTGGGTTTTCCGAAAACAGGAATATAAACTCATTAGTAGTTGTTATCTGTCCAGTTTCATCATCTCTAGTTTCAGATACTCCCAGGATTTCTAATCTAGATCTTTCCATTTCTCTAATCAGTTGAGCAAATTTCCCTGCTTGAAAGATGTACAATTTACTGACCAATTTCTGTCCGTATCCTTGAGCACGGTAACTAAAGTAAGGTTACATTTTCAGTTAAAAGGATGAAAAAATATTTAATCGTTTTGAATATCACTTATACGTATATAACTTTTTTTAATTTATTCGATTAACGTTAAAAAAAAAATATTCAAATTAGAGGTTACAATTAGGTTTATTTATTAATCCTTCATAAACAAAGGCATTGGGGACTCTCGTTCGCTATTATCGCTAGGAAAACATCAGTTATCCACTTGAAAGAACCCTGAGGTCGACTTAAAAAATAATAGTCAAGAGAAAACCTGCTAGAGATTCAACGCCAGCAATTCCTCCACCTCGTACACAAATAGTTGTGTGAGTTGAGCTAAAGATCCCATTTCTCCTTTTTTTCAATAAAAATACATAAATAAATTTAATAAACATAGATTGACTTTGCGTAATATTTTATAATTAGTACGACGATACTATCATTGAACTGCCAAATCATACTTTTACCTGAATTCTTAACATTTGGAGACAAATACCCCTCATGTATCTATCTTTAAAAACACAATATAAAGAATATGTTAATTAAGTTGATCAAAGAAGATTTGTTATATTAGCTACAGCATCATTCTAGCATATACTTTACATCTCCTTGATTTTGACATCTTAATAATCTGTTGCAAATGTTTGAAAAAGTAAACAGACTTTTTTAATAATAAAAGTTTTTTTTTTTTTACATTACTGTTTACTGAAACTGAAGTGTCATGAAAACCGAACCGATCCAACATTTTATAGAGAACTATAAGAGAAAGGAACAATTAAAGTAGCAGCGCCAAATCCACCAACACCAAAAAGGTCTATTTACATTAGAAAAGTATTGGTTCTTGGTCAGTAGAGCTGTTGCTGAAACGCTATGTTTTGAAGACGAAACTTTTATGTCTAGGTTTCGGAGTCTGGCCAAGGTCGAATAGTAAATCTGCAGGAGTGTGGCATTATCAATAGGACAGATCGCCATGTTACAGACCGATTCTCCCTGCATAGAATCCGTGGAATGAAAAAGCTATGACCACTCAGCGTGCAGATTCTGACGCACGATTTCCTTTCAACGAACCCGAGGACATCCACCTTGTCGGCATGTTATTGGCGACCTACCTTGTTTGACTACTGCAGAAGGTGCTAAATTTTAAGCATTGATCGCACCCTCTTATCGATATCGTTTGCTAGCGAATGGCAAAAGTCTCGCCCATTAGCTTTCCTCCACCTAGCTATTGAAAATGATCTTTGGGCCAGAGTACAGGCAGCATTGCATGGTACTTCTCAGACGAGCATCCAGGATCTATTCCGTTCGATACCTCGCAGAAGCTGTCATTGTAATTCATGGAAGTTACTTTCACTGCTGAATATTTGGCGAACTTCATCACTCTCATTCAGTTAACTGTATTGTGTATTGTACCGCTTTCTTTGTATAGTACTTTCATTAAGTTTATTTCAACCTCAGCTTTCCCAGTCTATTAGTTGTGTAATAAGGAGTGAGCCGGTGCTGGAAGATTGCTCTTGTTTTATTTCCGGGAAACTTTCGGAAAACAAAAGGTGTACCAACAAACCTAATTATTACGAAATTAAACTCCAATGGCGACGTACCGGTATCGCTCGACAAACAAAACTCGATGTTCAAGAATGGATGATTGTAAACTTTTGATGCGATTTCCGATGGAGACACGTAATAAAATTCTATGACCAACTGATAACTGTAATTGACATTTGAAATATGCTCTTAGTCCCTCACTTTTGTTGAATCAAGGAATCTGAAAATAACACTGAAATGATCAAATGGGCAAACTTCTTTCTATTGTTTTGTTAGCTTCCACTCCAAAAGCTAAGTGAGGTTTATGATATATGTTAGTCTCTATGTATTTGTGTCTCCTAATAACTTCTGAACGGCAGGATGGATCTTCTTGAAACTTGATATGCATATTCCAGAGCTAAAGACGATCTAATTTTTGTATTTAAAATCCTTTCCAAATGAGTCCTTTTAAAAAAAATATTAGCTCGAGGAGACGACAAAAATTTCCATAGAAAAAAAAAAGGAATCTAAACAAAGTATTTCTATTAATACATCATTGTCTTTTAAAAAATGAATATTAATTCTTTTTAGCTAATCCATTGCGGATAACTTAAACAATTAAAGTAAAGGTTAGACAACTTAAATAAGAAGACCTCGCTGTTTACTAGTGACTGCTCCTAGCTGATGATCGCCATATTAACATAAAACAACTGTTCTAGGATGCCACTTAGTAAATACTTGGTCTATTGATGAGATAAATAAGGAATACGGATTTGGTATTGATTCTTTCAGAAAATGGGAGATTTAAACTGTTAGTATTAGGACACATTATGATTTGAATATTCTATGTTCTTCTGGTAATTACACATAGTAAGATTTTCTTTTTAAAATCGGTTTCACAAGTAAAAAAAAAAAAATCCATAACAGAAAAAGAAATATCACGAAAGTAGGCTTTAAGTTCTTTTGAACTTAATGTTTTGTTTGGACAATCAAAGTGTACAGTTTATATAATCATTATTTGGATCTTTTAACGGAGTCCTTACTACCCACTAAAGTAGAAAGCAATGCCCGTTGTTAGACAACCTTTGATTGACAATTCTCTCTAATATTTATTTTACTTATCTATCTATTCAGGATACTACATATGTTTTAGTATGGCTGCACGCAAAAAATAAATAGTAATATATCATTTCGTTTCACAAAGGACTTGCAGGAGTTTACTACTTTGTATAATAAATTAGTCCCAATTCAAGAATTCTACAAATAAAAAAAATAGGGTAATCTAAATCTAGGGATAATAGTTCTGTAAAAATGAGATTTTTGTCAATCACTGGACAGGAAAGTATTAAGTATAGAATGATTAAAATTTTGTAGGCAAAAGGTCTTTGTGACGTCATTTCTGTAACTCATAGCTGCCTGCGCACAGTCTCCATCTTTCTACTCCTCTAATGTAATATTTGAAGGATGGAATCCAAACCCGAACATAAAATAAGAATAAAAAAACGAAATTCTCATATGAATACATTTATTAAGGATAAGATTTATGAAATTCAGTTGAAGATTAAAGGAATTACAACTTGACTGTACTTAATTGTTTCTCATTTAACTTCGAAAACGATAGAGTTAACAATATGTTAAGTGAATATGAGAATTTCGTTTTTTGTTTTTATTTTGATTTTATCCGTCAAATTTGACAATAGAGCAGCGAAGAGATCGACCTGAAAGAAAGCAAAGTAATATATGTGTGATAGTGTAAAAACAAATGTTGATTCAGTATTGAGCATTATTAAAAACTATTTGTACAGTTATTTAATAAAAAACGCAAAACACCAATAGCTATATTCGTTAGTGTAACTAGGGTCTGATTAAAGGTGAGTTTAATTCACTAGCGTAGTTATGGGGGAGGGGGTCCGCCCGGGGCGCCAGTTTTGGTCTCCTGTAGTGGTCGGGGAACGATCTATACGTCGCGTCGTTCTGACTTTTGGCTAAGTTTGAAAGTGTATTGAGAGAGGCGGTAAATTCAGGGACCTCCCCAGCGGCGCAAACTGTAGCAACGCCACTGGTTTAATTAAAACTGAACTATAGATTAACATATTCTTATTTTTTAAAGCTTTATTCAATATTTTTTTTATGTAAATCAATTACATTGAATTGATAATCTGATTGGATTGTTTTGTTTGTTATGACGAAACTCCCCAAACTGGATGCTTTGTTAACATCCATTTATTTATTTATTTATTTATTTATTTATTTATTTATTTATTATTTATTTACTTAATTAATTTTTTTTTCAGTAATTACCGGTACTTCAATATTTTTTTGTAACTTTTTACGCATTAATAAACAGATCTATAATGTAACGTAACGTTAAATTGTTTTCGTAATGTCGCCACTGATAATAATAACAAGTGCTAATTTGTCTGTTATCACCGTGACTTCAGGGGTTCTAATCAATTGTGTGTTCTCCTTCTGTCGTTTGACGTTTCCCCTTCTGGGCCCATAAATTAAAATAGGACGGCGTTCATCTGTATGCCAAATTCGATATCTTGAGACCCCAAATCCCCGAATGGAACCTAGCCTCGCTTTCGATGTCACCTTGCTCTAATGAAAGGTCTGTCCCTTCAGGACACACAACGCCAAAAGCATTTGTCAAAGCTGTCAAATAAAGCTGATTGGAAAAGAAAAAAAGAAAGAAACTGTTTCCGAAAGCTTTCAACGAACAGTAGGAAAAATAATAGACTTGCACTCGCTTTTTATACCCATCTTTTGACCTTTCCAATCCACATATAAAAAAGAAAGTAATAATATAAAGATATAGACGCTACTTTTTTTTTTTTTTTTAATACAATGCTTATTTATGATTCAACTTGAAACTTAGCACGATTATTTAGATCTCCGCCTCAACTTATCCCTCGTAATTACCCCCCCCCCCTCTTCCCTTTACTTCATGCTTAGTTCTCGCTATGCGATGGATATTTGAGTGTATTCGTACAGTTCCCGCCAACAAAGAAAATTTGCCAAGTAAGGAAATGTGTCATGACTCATACTCATGTCTGGAAGTGCACATGACAGCTGTTACACAAATGTGAATAAAAATAAATCAATAATAAATGAAAATGGTATTTAAGCAAATTGATATTGGATTAATATGTTATAAAGAACTACAATAATAATAAATTAAAAGTGCATTATTTAGAAACGAAAATAAAAACTTCTCGAACAAAAAAATTCCGTTTTTCGTAACAGCATCTCTGACAAAATTGATCTAAAATACATCTATTTTTCATATTATTATGAGAAAATAATTGCACAATTTAATTGTATTTATTGATTATACAGTATATACATAAGTAGTCCCCGATTCACAAACTTTTGCACTGACGACCAGAATTTTCAAAATATCAAAATATTTAAAAAAATTAAAAAAAAAAAAAATATCAAAAATATTAAAAATTTCCAATATTCTTAATTTTTTTTTTGTATAGAGAAATTGGGACGTATCTAGAACTTGTATAAGCCAGTATGTAAACATACGATGTATGTACTAAAGTATTTATAGATCGTTGTCGTAGCGCCATTGTTCGTTCCCTCTCCACACAACTAGGCAACATCTACTAGAACTACTCCAACCACAATATCTTGACCATTGGAAGGAACTCCACCTGATTACGACGTATGGTTCTCCGCCAATCACAAACAAGCGCGTCTAAGAGCTTGAAAAATACATAATATTTAAAAGAAATACGTAAAACTCAAATATAACAGTTAAATCTTATGTTGAACGCAAACAATCAATAACTAATAGTATAGTATTTCCTTTAAACATCATTAAAACTAATTTTTTGTAACGTAACATTCTTCGGAACCTCTGAGAGAGGCTAGTGCTGACGTGATGGGGCTGTGGAATTTTTCCAATCGTCAAGATATCGTGGTCGGACTATAGAACTAGTTCTAGATTGATGGAGGCCAACTCCGGATGAGATTCTCCGCTCTCTGTTCTCTTGGCAACAGTCGTAACTGGTGTTTACTACAAAAATGTTTTCATTCGATGTTTACAATCAATTTACATTATTATTTATTGTACCTATTTATTCAAAATTTAATATTTACTTATTCACTTCGTGAGGTACGTTGGTTTTTTTTTTAGTATACATATACATATCTAATATATCTTACTATACATAAGCTACTTCTTTTTTTCTTTTTTTTTGCGGATTTTCGACAACAAAGCTGTCTGAACGGAACCGATTACTTGTAATATATTTTAATAAATCTCTTTCTTAATGACATTCAAACTCTTAAAGAAATATCCCAGCATTTATTTTCAATATGATAATCTCAGTACATTATAGGTTTGTTTAAATCTTTGAAATGAGCCTTAATATGATGAAAGTGAAAATTGGATTAGAAAAACAAGTTTTAGAAGGCAATTTAAAGTTGAAATACATCTATCTCTCTGTGATTAAAATAACTTTAAGCTATATATCTTAGGAAGATGAAATTTTAGAGGCATCCGCAAGTTATTACAAGACATATCCCCATCGATTTTGGTACATCTCGTCTGACAGGTAAGGAGATAGCAATAGAAATAATGGCAGACTTCTCCGTCAAGACACAACGATTACGGTATCTTAAGAATTATTTGCCTTAAGAGCTGAATTTAATAATGAATGAGTGTCATCAAATGTAATCGTCGTGTTGACTGTTGATAAAAAACTAGATAGATAGTGTCGAAAACTAACAATACTCGAGTCTCCGAAAACATCGTTTTCAAGTTAAATAAACAATTATTAAGGTAATTTGGGGAAGATGCAAGTTGGGGGAAGACGCAAGTTTTGTAATATTTCATTTATCAGAAGCTAGATGGCAGAATTTTCAACGGCCAAGCGTAAAAGTATTCTATGTGAAGGTTGCTGTTGAAAGTTTTCAATTTTATATCGAGTTCAATTGAAAACTAAACTCTTTGGACTTGGTCAATACTTAAGTTGTAATATTTCGCTGACCATACTTAAGGTTTAGCGCTCGATGTATCACAGCAAACTTAATATAGCCTTGATATGATTGTCACGTGGTTCTTTGTGAGTGAAAGGTTGAAGCAACATGGCAAGTCCCGCTGAACAAAATAAATCTTTGTGGTGTCTTCCCTCAATGCTTGGGGGAAGATGCAACATATTAAAGAATAATGATTTCCGAATACTTTACCCTATTTAAATATAATTATACAGTCGGACCTCTATTTAACGAAGTCGCTAAATCCCGCAAAAAAGTTCGTTATATGGAAAATTCGTTAAATAGAGGTTCACCTTTTAAAATTACTTTAAACTATATAAAACAGATTTTAAAATACTTAAACAATAAATATTATTAAAAAAAGTAATAATTTTAATGACATAAAGCATACATTACCACATGCATACTTAAATTATATTAATAAAGTCTGTTAATTTTGTCTGAGGGTTTTTTTTTTTTTTTTTAAAAGTGTTTTCACTCATAATATGTCTCGCATCTTTGCAATGCACCAAAAACCCCTTCAGTATTTTCTTCAAATTGTAATCCGCGTCGGATTGTTTTAAATGATTTTAGCATTTCATCATACGAAGGTTTTTTTTTTATTTCTGCATCATGATCATTTCCATTTTCATCATTTTCATCTTAATTCATAGCTGTATTGTTTTTATTTTTCACATTGTCCAAAATATCCGATTCAGTTAATGTTTCCGAGGTCTCAACTTCAAAATCAAGCGAAAGACAATCATTAATCAGCACATCATCAACAATTTCTTCTGTTTCCCTCAGCTGTATCCAAATTTCTTTCATTTTCTCTAAGGGAATGTTGATAATAAAAACATTTCAAGGAGAAAAAAGAATAGATTACACGAAAAAGCTCGTTAAATAGAAAATACAACTCGCTATTTGGAGGTTATTTTATTAAGAAATTAGCAAAATGTTCTTGGTTCCAAAGAAAAGTTCGCAAAATAGAGAAATTCGCAAAATAGAGAAATTCGCAAAATAGAGGTTCGTTAAATAGAGGTCCGACTGTAATTATATTCATATAATTATTATCAGATATCAAAAATCCGAAATATGAAGCATTTATTTGTTATTAATTTTATAAAACATGATTTTTTATGCCCTTATTATTTATTAAATTGTTAATTTTGCATTTTTATTTTTTAATTATTATTATTATTATTCTTTGTTCGTAAGTATTGTATTGAGTCAAGTCTTACAAAATATACCAATACAATTTCTACAATATATCTCACAAATTACTGAACTTATTTTATACCAAACAAAAAAAAATACAATAAATAGAACGGAATCAATTCAATATTAACTATAGCGACAATCGTTTTTATTTAATGTAATAAAATTAATTAATTAAGTTAATTTAATGATTTAGTTAATGTATTTAATGAATTAGTTTTATGATAAAAAAAGGGTCCCAAATGCGATTGGTTCCAATGTGTAAAATGCAAAAAAAAAAAAATGGCTCCAAGAAAACTGCAGCAAAGACAACTTATATTGTGCAGTGTGAAGTATTTCTCTTCAATGTAGAGTTTATAAAGGCTTATTCAATATTGGCTGAATATACTTTGTTTTTCTTAGTAATTGTAAATTTCATAATCTGTGGCATCTTCCCAGCATATTGGGGGAACATGCCACTTTTGATGAAGTTAATTTAAGGGCATTTTTGTATTTGTTATATTTACTGTAGTGCATTAAAATTTTTTGCACTTAACAGTTATAAGAACGAGCAATATTTTGACATATTTCAATAATTTTTTTTAATTTCTCGTTTTCAAGTAAAAAAATAATAACTGTCAAGTGTGGCGTCTTCCCCCAAATTACCTTATAGGCCTACTTGTTGTTGCCAAAGAAAGTTTATCGTACAGAAATGACCTTAAACTCTTAATCAAGCCTTAACATAATCATGGTTTCCATGTGACAGAAATTATTCAAAATATGAGTAAAACAAATCAATTAATAAATAGGCTTGATATTTAAAAATTAAAAATTTATAATACAGTGAAACTTGGATAATTCGAACTTGTTTAATTCGAAATTCTGGATAATTCGAATTTTTTGCTCGGTCCCTAGAATTCTGTATTAAAATAATGTTAAAAAATCGTGATAATTCGAATTTTATTTTGGATAATTCGAATTTTTCGTATGATTGTCCTTAAAATATTACGGTAAAAATTGTTCCTGAGACTTTTCTCAGCTGAGATACATTATTTATTTTAACGGTCTTTATAAGGAAAACAAAAGCGAGGGTTGGAATGTCACTATGTGGGGATTTCCGAGGATTTTTCTATCCACCCTCTTTTTTTACCCTCCCCCTCCCACATCCCTTCGGTCTTCGAGTCACGTGCGCTTCCTGTGAATGATTTAATGCGGTTATATACATTTTTAGTTTTTGCGCTTGTGCTTTAAGTATTGTTTACATGCTCTTACTACGCCATTGTCAAAAGCTAAAGCTCCTTATAAGTCATTAACATTAGCTGAAAAGGTAGCGGTGATTAAGGAAGTGGAAAAAGGCCTTAAAAAGAAATCGGAAATCGCCAAGGAATCTGGAATTCCATCCAACACGTTATCGACATATTTGAAGAACAAAGATAAAATCTTGAGCAGCAAAAATGGCAATGGAAAAAATAGAAAAAGAACGAGAGGACCTGGCAACCCAGAGGTTGGAATCATATGCTAGGACACAAGACTGTATTCAGTGAAGCAATTAAAAATATCTGCCTTTTTTTTTTTTTTTTTTTTTTGAAAGTAATAAAAAATAAAGTAAGAAAAAAATTTTTGTTTAATTAAAAAAAAAAAATGTAGCAGTATTCTTAGATAAAGTTTATGTGTTAAATCTTTGATCGTGGAGTTAATCTTTTTCATTTATCTCTTCTGTTTGAGAGAATATATGTAATTCGAATTTTTGGATAATTCGAACTTTTTCTCTGGTTCCTTAACTTCGAATTATCCAAGTTTCACTTAATACTAGTCTATAGGCAAGATCAGGATATAAGGAATTACAGAAATATGTAATCATAATATCATATTACTTTTAAATTCATTCATATTATTTAAAAATGCAGTTTCTCAGCAATAGATGTCGCTGAGATACCTGGAATATTAATTCCCACTCCCCTTTTATATTCTTTGTGAACTTGAACTATAAAAATGCTTAAAATTAGTGCAACAGTCTTACTAAGCACGTAAACAACCATATCATATTTTAATTAGAAGTTATTTTAAACAAAAAGCTAATTAAAGTTATTAAGTAAAACTGGAAGATAATACAGTAGTATGATTATTGAAAACAAAAAAGTTTTCAGCAGTATTTAACAGCCATTATTAAAAATTATAATAAACAATCGCGAGAGGCATATAATATTCTTATTTCTTTCAATAACCATCGGAAATTTTAGAGCCAACTAAACCCATTAATAGTAGAGATCCAATTGTCTCCAGGGCGTGTGCGTTGGTTTACACCTTACACGAGGAAGGCATTCAATCCTGGCTTTTCCATGACAACAGTAAATTATGCAATCATTAATGCAATGTCGTTTTTCCCTCCACGAAGTCTAAATACCGTTAGGCCAGATTTCTACCTTATTCAACTATTTTTGCTATTACAAAGGACTATTCTCACTTCATTCTATTTCCCTCCTTTCGTGAAACACCTTAGTCTTTTGCAGATTTAGAATCTACTATAAAAACCATCAATACTGATATAAATTTCAAAGACCTAGGCACTGGGGAACTTAGTTTTTTTTTTTTTTTTTTTGGAGTGAAAGATACCAGTGAATAGCATGTAAAATGGCAGTTTTTTTTTTTTTAATTAAAAGCTAATATTAAAGAAACTACGTTATAGCATAAGCTGAATACTAAAAAAAATTATAAACAATTTGACAATATAAAAACAATTGTAAATTGAGTGAGAAATATGGAAGAAAAAGCCCCGAATTTTTAACGATTTTTATTTTTTTCCCATTTATTAGATCTATATTTAGATTTGAGAATGTTGATCTTATCCAAACTTGTTGCGAATTACTGCCACAAATCTTAATCATCCATCAGATGTGGGAATTCTTTCATGCTGATGCGACTGATAAAGTACCAGAATTATTTCACAAATTGCCGCAATTTTGGTATCACCTGACTCGTCTCGTCAACACCTTTACAATATGTGTATTGACTCCATTTGACCTTTGATGGGGGAGGGGGCTCTATGGGAAATGAGAATTAGCCCTTTAATTGAAATTGTTTAAATTTACTGAAAAAAAAAATTCTCATTATTTGTTGATTTACGAAAATTTTCTGTAATTAGTTGATTTCGGTTGATTTTTTTTTTTTTGTTGATCATTTTTTAAAAATTAATGTAAATTTTTTTAAGCTCTTGTTAAACATAGTATAACCTGCTCAGACTGAAGCAAAATATTATTAGTGCCTAATAAAGATATCAACATAAGCTTTTTTTCTGTATGGTCAACGTAACGATGACTAATGTCATGATGACCTAATAGCATGCATTAATAATCCACAGAAATCTAAGACAGACTATAAATTAGTTGTATATTCGTTTCAAATGCACTGCACCGGCATTTTCATGAAGTTTGATATATACAGTATTTTTATCAAACATCGCTGGACATCATCAAATCTCGTATCCAGAAAGACAGAGTCCAATTGTTTGAACTTGCTAAAGTTACTGAGTACAAAATTGTCTTCAAGAACAGAAGTTATTTTTTCACAATGTTTTCTCAAAGGCTTACATAAGAACGTAGATAATCTATATTACTAAAATCTTTTATTTCTCTGTCTCTGTGTCTGTCTGTCCGGCGCAGTTTTCTATGAGAATGAAAAATAGAAAGAATTTTTATAATGAAACATCCGCGACAGGAATCGAACCTGCAACCTTCTGATCCGAAGTCAGACATCTTATCCATAAGGCCATGGGAACTACAACTCTCTTCATATTGTTTTTTTTTTACTTATCTGTCAAAACTGAACTGACTTTGACTGAAAAGTAACAATCTATATTATTAAAATCTTTTATTTCTCTGTCTGTCTGTGTGTCTGTCCGGCGCAATTTTATGTGAGAATGGAAAATAGAAATAATTTTTACAATGAAACATCCACGACAGGAATCGAACCTGCAACCTTCTGATCCGAAGTCAGACATCTTATCCATTAGGCCATGGGAACTACAACTCTCTTTATATATTTTTTTTTTTTTTGACTTATCTGTCAAAACTAAACTGACTTTGACTGAAAAGTAACAATTGTAATAAAAAAGAAAGTCAAAAAAGAAAGAAGCAGTACTTCATTAGGTAGAATACTGAGAAATCACTATTTGTAACTTAAAAATCCCTGAAAAGTATCAATTGGAATGAAAAAAAGAGTCAAGAAATAAAGAATCAGTATTTCCATCAAGTAGAATACTGAAAAATCCCTATTTGTAACTCAAAAACTACTGAAAAGTATCAATTGGAATAAAAAAGGAGAGTCAAGAAAGAAAGAAGCAGTATTTCTGTTAAGTAGAATATTGAAAAATCACTATTTGTAACTCAAAAACCATCATTATTTGTAACTCAAGAACCTCTCAAAAGTATCAATTGGAAAGAAAAAGAGAGTCAAGAAAGAAAAAAGCACTATTTCTATTAGGTAGATTACTGAAAAATCACTATTTGTAATTCATAAAGCTAGAATCACATCAAAGCAGGGCCGCCCAGAGACTAGTGGTGGCCCCGGGGCAACATTTGGATTTGTGGCCCCCCCCCC
>JAFIDM010009631.1:267708509-267719732 GCA_023159025.1 Thereuonema tuberculata | reverse complement strand
CCCTCTGGGCGGCCCTGCATCAAAGTAAAAAAACTCACGATAAATATGCGGCTCATCAACCAAGATGAACGAGAGTGTCGATAACATCAATCGAATGATAAGTCTAAGACTACAAGGAGAGACTACAGGGCATACAAGTGTGAATAAAATTGACACTTCTGGTAATCCACCACACGAACATCTCTATCTGCCCGAGTATCTGAACGCATTGAATCTCAGCAGTATTCCTCAACATCGTTTGTCATTGAAGATTGGATCTCCAATAATATTGTTGCGAAACATCAATCCCAAGTTTGCGTACTGCAATGGAACTCAACTTAAATGCCGTTCATTCGATAATGATCTCATAGAAACC
The DNA here is from genome assembly GCA_023159025.1 of Thereuonema tuberculata. Classification (NCBI taxonomy): domain Eukaryota; kingdom Metazoa; phylum Arthropoda; class Chilopoda; order Scutigeromorpha; family Scutigeridae; genus Thereuonema; species Thereuonema tuberculata. The sequence goes on along the minus strand of JAFIDM010009631.1, from coordinate 267,719,377 downwards.
GAAATTATAACAGAACTTACAAAGGAGATATTGTTTTCATCCATAGGATGTCTATGGAACCATGCGATAATCTACTTCCATTCACTTTCACAAGAAAACAATTTCCGATCAGACCTTCTTATGCGATATTTATCAATAAAGCTCAAGGACAAACTCTAAATAAAGTTGCCATATATTTGGAAAACGTTGTCTTCACTCACGTACAACTTTATGTCTTTGAGTCACAATTCAACAGAATTTGGTTATCTTAACTCTAAAGAATAGTCACAATCAATTTGTCGCGAAGAATTTCGTATACAAGCTATGATCTTCATTTATCATCTATATCAACTAACGTCCATCTGAACATCTCTTCTTCAAATATCTATATCGAACAATCTGATGGCCTAGATTAGTAATTACTATTTTCACTATTTGTAACTCAAAAACCACTGAAAAGTATCAATTGGAATTGGATAAAAAAGAAAAGAAAAAAAAAAAAGAATCACTTTTTCTATTAAGTAGAATACTGAAAAATCACTATTTGTTACTCAAAAACAATCACTATTTATAACTCAAAAACCACTGTAAAGTACCAATGGAAATAAAAAAAACAGACTCAAGAAAGAAAGAAGCACTATTTCTATTAAGTAGAATACTGAAAACTCACTATTTGTACCTCAAAAGCCACTGAAAAGTATATCTATATTACTAAAATCTTTTATTTCTCTGTCTGTCTGGTGCAATTACCGTATTAACTCGCATAATTTCCCCCATCGCGTATTTTCCCCACCCCAGTTTTTGTGGATTACAAAATTCAATTTTTATTTTTATCGCATAATTTCCCCACCTCTACTTCAACGCGTTTCCAACATGACCTTGACTGGCGATCAACTCACGACGACGCGACAATGTACCGTTACTATCGCATTTCTCTATCCCACGCTACTTTATGGGAAGATTCCACCCCCACCCCGGTCAGTACAAGAGCAGACTCCTTCTGAATCAGTACAACAATTTCGAGTGTTTTGTGAAAACGTGAAGTTCGCGAATAAAGTTAAGTTCTCTTATTAGCAGGCAGCTGATGCTGACGTCATGCGGTGAGCAGCTATAAAGATGGCGGGCTGCGCTGCGTGAGTTACGAAATTACGTCATACTCGCACACACACTTCCGTGCATGCCTATTGCTTAACTTTAGACTAATAGGACAAGGAGAAAGGACAAGGAGACCAGTATCTACAGAGCAGATTTTTGGTCTCCCAGACAAACAACAAATCACAAACAAAGAAAAAAAGTAGGAAAAAAAACCGACAGGAAGGAAAATTTAAAAAAAAAAAAAAGGATATCACACTCCGCACAACTCACAAGGAGGAGTATGAAACGGTCGGCAGGGACCCACCCCGAACAGCTCCAAGGACCGCCAAAGGCCCTATCCAAGGAGCCGGGTACAGTTCGGGTCCCACCCTCCCCATTGACCCCCCAAATAAGCCGTGCGGAATTTGGAGAAAACAAAAAAAAGCATCAAAAATTCCTCCCGATAATCCTTATAAACACCAAAGACAAAAAAAAATTCCTTCATAATTACAAACTCAAACAAACAATTCAAATGTCCCCAGTTTAAAACAGAACAGAAGGAGAAGGCTTCGCGCTCGGCGGCCACTACCGAGCGACTGAAAAAAAAAATCATTTGTGTTAGCCAGATCCCCAAATGTACAATTCTGTATCTGTATAAAAATAAAGACAAAGAAACAAGACATACAACAAATTAAACACTTATCATTACTCCTTAAGTTAAAAAGTATACAAATACCCAAATGTTAAAATATATCCAAAATTATTTAAAAATACGAAATTAAAAAATAAGATGTTAAAGTTAAGATTAAAGATATTTACAATATAAAAAAAGGAAGACAAAAAAAATTCCCAGTGCAAAAAAGAACCAAATAAGTTAAACGGGGCAATTCAAACGATGAACAAAATTTAAAAATAACTGATAACAGTCCCTTATCCTGTCGCAAGGACAGGGGAATGGGATACCCCTCTTAGTAAACAACATTTTAAAGTGGTTTCTGAGTCTCGAACGACCAGGATCTGGACAACGCCATAAGACGTGGTCCGGATCTTCGTCCTCAGAGAGAAAACAAAGTCCGCACTGGGATGTGTCTCCCAGGTTAAATCTAAAAAGGTAAGAGTTAAAAGCCCCATGCCCGGTTAAAAATTGGTTAACGATGAAGTCCGAAAAGAGTACTCCGTCATTAACTCTGTTGATAAATCTAAAAAGTGGCCTACCCTTACAAGAATTGTTCCACTGTCCCTGCCAAATGGAAATTTGATCTTGATATCTAATACGGTGAGAGAAAGACCGCGGCAAAGGACAGGGAAAGGAGATATCTTCCAACGAGGAGGCTCGCTTGGCCTCTCTGTCAGCCTCTTCATTACCACATATGCCAATGTGAGCCTTAACCCAAAATAACTGTATCGCAACACTGTTATTTAAAAGTTCCCTGATATTTACATGAGTATCTCTAATCATTTTGTTAGAATAAGAGCAATTAGAAATTGCTCTCAGGGCAGCTTGAGAATCAGAGATAATTGCGATACTTAGGTGTTTCTTGCACCAAAGGTCAAGACACACATTGACGGCATAAGAAATAGCTCCTGACTCCGCCTGAAAAACAGATGAATCATCAGGAAGACGTTGCCGATAAATATTTAAAGTTTTATTATAAGTATCTTTGAAGACGACAGAGAAACCAACGCGGCCCTCACCATTAGAACCATCAGTGAAAATTTTTATATTAAATGAGAGTTCATTGTCTCCCCACATTTTAATAGGTAATGGGTTAATGAAAGCAGGGTGAACCCAAAAAGAAGGAGTTACTCTCTGTTCATAATTTTCACTGTGAATTCGATTATAATGAAAAAATAACTGTTGTGCTTGAATCCACATGGGAACAATACCACATAGGACGTATAAGGCTTCAGTCGAAACCGTCCTATATGTTCGGGCTATAGCTATTAAAAATGGTCTCACAATAGTATCTAAATTTCTCTTAAGGATAGATTTATTAGCAGAGTCGCCCCAAACTTCGGCCGCATAGAGAATTTTTGGCTTAATGGCCGAATTGAAGATTAATTTCCTAATCTTCGAAGCCATCCCTCCATTTTTAGGTGCAATGAACATGAGCCTGTGAGCATTAACGGCAATCTTTTTCCTAATAGCACATAAATGATCCGTCCAGGTAAGATTCGTGCTAAGTGTTACCCCTAAGTATTTCAAATTATCAAAAAATTTAATTTTGCCATTTGAAACCTTTAAGAGGGGTCTCTTGGTAACATTTCTGCATGGACAGAACAGTGCTGCCGTTTTATTTTTGTTAATTGAGAGTTTATTATCATGTGCCCACAGGCTCAAGATTGGCCAGAAAGAATCCCATAAAATTGCCTATTGCTTAACTGTACTTTGAAGAAAAAACAAATGTTGAGATGTGATTTCTTATATTTTAAATGTTGCCTATTAATAAAATTGTTGTTAATTACATTTCTTGCTTTAAAAATCAATATTTAACATGGTTTTCCTTACATTTTCACCATATTTTTTTTCCTCAAATTGAAAAACATCGCGTAATTTCCCCACCCCCCTTTTTTTTGTCAAAATATTGATGAAAAAAAAGGGGAAATTATGCGAGTAATTACGGTATTGTAATTTACAAAAATAGAAATAATTTCTACAAGTTATCTACCGGAATCGAACATGCAACCTTCTGCTCCGAAGTTAGACGTCTTAGGCATTAGACCACAAGGATTACATTCTAATCTCTATAAAAAATAAAAATATATCACAGATATATGATTCACACGCTGATTCTAAAAGCAGTCGTGAATTGAGAGAATATATACATCAAAAATTAAAGTAAAATAAAAAAACTTTAAAAAAAATTTAGTTTTATTTTACTTGATGTAATTTGTGTGTGTGTTTGTTTTAATAAATAACAAATTGTTTTCCGTTACATACGCGAGGCTTCCGGAGCGAAGCGACGGGTAGCCGACTAATTTGCTTATAAAATAGTAAAAGTTGAACGATGTAACGCGAAATCTCGAATGACGAGGCTTTTCCGTGAAATCTCGGGAACCAATACAAAAGTAATTCAAAAAGAAAGAAGAAATACAAAACCTCTTTTATCATTAAAAAAAAAATAGCAATAACTTTATCTAATATATTCTGAGCTTTGAATAAATAGCTTACAGGCAAAATAATATTTATATTCGCAAGCAGTGTTAAAGATATTAAATTTGTAATGCTGAAAATTCTTGTTCGACAATTCTTACATTGGAATTATTATTTCGATCATGGAAATTGCTACAGAAATGTATAAAAAAGTTTTAAACTTTTCCATCGTATTTTATGGACAATCTACTTTGATATACATTTAAAAATATCGAATTTAGACACATTCAGAGCAGCATTTACTGATATGAGTCAGCCATTTTGAGAACATTTCAATCTGAATTAAGTATTCTCTCATAAGCTTGAACGTAAAACGTTTTGCGAATGTTTGCTAACTTTTAGATAATTCCTAATTTTTTTTCCACATATTTTTCTTCCTTCTTTGTTCCACAACGAAATGCATGTTTTATTTGCCAGTTTCGAAAACTAATACTCCATAGAAGTCATCCGAGGTAAATACGTATTTGAATGGCTTTGATATCGATCACAATGTTGCATCATCTCCGCTATTCAAATTGTTCAACATAATACTGCAAACTCTATTACGTAGAAGCAGCTAAAAAATCACGTTTTATTTCACTTGGGAATGAGAAAAATAAACAACAAGTAAACAGTTTTATTAAGCCTCACGCATTTTAAACCAACACGATGATATTTGTATCATATGTATTGGACAGACTTAGAACAAAAAAAGTTTTTAGAATGAAATTTCAAGTCCGTTTATATGTGAATAAGAGATATGGAAGGAGATAAGGGCAAAAAATTACTATATGCTGAAGCTCAACAATCGCAATGACTTAAAAACATTTGCTTTAGGTAGCTGAAATTGTAATGCCACATAAACGTCACAACTGTAAGGTAAATGTTGGTGTTTTGATAAGAAATTGAACCCCTAGGGTGAAACCACCTGTAGTCTCCGAAGAGTACGATTATAACGTAAAAATTTAAAATTTACTACCACTGTCTTAGATCCACTATTTGTATTTTATTCTGAGGCTATTCGCTGTATTTATTTACCAAACATTTTTTTCTAATTATTTTTTAAACTTAATTTTGGATTGAGCGTCACTGTTTCATTCAGGTGAAGCATTGTGAAAGAAATCAGTTTGTGTAATTTAAGGCAGTGGTTCGTAAATTGTGGTGCACGCTCTCCGGGAAATAGCTATGTTTTATGTTTTTGACGATGGTTCTTTCAAATCCCGAATTAAATCATAAAGCGGAAACTTTCATTAAATTCTAAGTATTTGTAACGAACGTTTGTACTTTAAGAAGATAAAGTAATTAATCGTGAATTAATTATTTGTGAATTTGTAATTCTGTCAGTCTACACTGTATCTTAAGATAAGGATATTTTAGTGATTATTAGGGTACGAGAACAAAGAGCAGAAATAAAAGTTAAGAACTAGTGATTGTAAATGGTTAAAAAGGGAGGTTTGAGACGCCCACACTCGTATCCTGGAAAAACATTTCAAACGCCCATCTTCGCAATTTCCTCCGAACTCAGATAAGAGTCGATGTTTGTGAATGAGTCGATAGTCTTTTGTTCGTTATTTCCCAGTTTTCCTTGCATCCAAAAATGGCGATGTCAGTAGATTTTGAAATCAAGTTACTACCGTAATTTCAAAGTTTAGCGTACTTTAAGTCATTTAAAATTAGCGAAATTAGTTAAATTTCATCATTAAAAAGTCAGCTGAGGTCTTTTATTCTTATTTTCATCGAATTTCTAATATAGGAAAAATTATGAAGAAAAATTAATTTTTTAAGTCATGAAAGCATCCATGAATTAGATGATTTTAGAAATGAAATTAAAAAATAATATTGAAAGATTATAGGATCGCAGAAATTTCAAACTGTTCAGATCTTTAATAATGATTATTATGAAAAGAAGTAAATTACAGTTTGCATGATAATTTTCGAATGACAGCAATGTTACTGCTTTCATTTAACAGTTTATGCCACATCAATATGGAGCTCAGCTCTGTTATTAAAATAGCAACTATCTAGAATAAACAGCGTTTGCAGATTTGTCATAATCAAGAACAGAAATGCTGTATTCCAATATTCTTGTGCCAGTAAGATTATAGTATTAGGATTATTGAAATGCTACTATGGAGCTTTATTATGGAGCTTTGCTGACGTATGATGAAGACAATAATATCTTTTGATCTTCGCTTCCATACATTTCTAAACGAAGAAAATTTAAAAAAAATGATAATGGCGAGAAAAATTTCAAAGATAAATATTTATTAAACAAACTAGCCTGTTACCGCCGCTTCGCTCCGGAAGCCGTTTAAAAACGTTTTATTTATTCAAAAAACCAAATTACATCAAGTAAACTAAAAACTGAAATTTAGAATTAACAACACTCATGTCAAATTTCGTGTTTCCAGCTAAAGCGGTTTGAGAGAAATGCATACCCGTTAACAAAGTTCCCCCCCCCTCACATTTTCAACCCTTAGGATCCGAATATTGAAAATTCGGTGATTATATATATTGTAGATTTTCACAAAGAACACTGATGTGGAATTTCGGAGATAGGCATACCCTGCAGGGAAGTCCCACCACCACCCCGTTTATTATCCTTCAGTCAGGATCCAGGTTTTCGTTGTTCATGCATTATTCTGGGATGTTTTATCACTGTATAAGTATACATACCGTGGTTTTATAGCAACCTACATTTTCCGCAAGTACAATTTCGTCTTTATCGGAAAAAAAGATAATTCATTATCGTAAATAAAGCAGGAAAGCAAAAAACAGGAAAAAGAAAAGAAATGCAATACAAAAACAAATAAAAAAACCCTTATTGCCTCCAAGCAGATTTTAATCTTTTAATCCGATACCCGTACCTCCAAAGTTTACCCCCTGCGCTTCGATTGTGACGATAGAAGTGAGTTATTAAGCCAATACTTGAAAATTATACAAAAGTATCAAAGGGATTAAATCATGAGGAGGGGGATGTGTCCAGATTTCAGAGGGGGATGTGTCCAAGGTTTCATTGCAGCCTGTTTTTTCCGCAGGGTCCTAAAGAGTAGTTCTGCAAAGTGCCTAGAAGTATATAGCGAACAAACAAACTTCTCTTTTATAGACCTCTATAAATATACTGTAGATAAGTAACAGTCTCCGCGTGATTTTGTTCACTTTGTTTCTGACATTTTTTTTCAGCGACCCTGTAGAGAGAAGTTGTTAGAGGGTTCCTGTGTCTCTTGCGTGTGTGTGTGTGTGTGTGTGTGTGTGTGTGTGAGTGTGTGTAATGTCCTTTACAGCCCAACTGGGAGACTCGTAAGTCATGCTTAGGAACTCTGGAGGTTTGGGGGAAAAAATCCTATTTCCGGTTTTATGTGGCCAGATATCGGGTCAGGAAAATATTGGAAACTGGACAAAACTGGGTTTTATGTATGTGCTGAATCAACTATGCTGAGAACGAATACGAATCCCTCGATCCACTGGCCACTTATTCAGAGTTATCCGAATGGTGCAGAATGGGCGTCTAGACATACTAAATGAACTCAATGAGGACATTGCTTCCACAGTAATGCAAGGGGCGACAATAGCTCTCCTCAAAGTCCATTTCTATGCCAAAGGTTTATCGTGGTGGAAATTTTACTTGAATTACAACGGTTTGAATAAATGAGTTTTGAGCGCCAAACAGTTACATTTTCAATAAACACAAGCGTTTGATAAATTGCAATTTATACGGGGACTCTCGGTTTTGTGTTTATTACAAAAAGTGTGAATTACATTTTATTTTTGAGCCAGGGAAATGAGGTTCCTCAAATCAATCAGTCTTTATGTGTGTTCTCCTCAATGAATGAAAGGGATGACTAGATCTTTTTCAACTTGACAATCATATTACTAAGGTATTGAAAATTGTTTTGTGTGGGGAAAAATGGAGTGTTAATGGTGACCAAAATTCCTATAATAAAGAATTAGAAGCAAAAAATGTGAAGTCCTATCAAGGTTGAACAATGTATATTCATCCCTAAAAATATTGCATTGCCATTTGAGCTGGCTTTGAACTGGCTAAAATTAATTGGATTTAGGTATCTTAAGTAATACAGATTTAGTTAACTTTTTTTCAGAAAATGGAGAAGCTCCACTGTTTGTATTAGAAAAAAATTATTTAATATTTAAAAATAATGGGAGATTTTTCGTTTCTGCTGTTTTCACGACTTTAATAACATAATTTTTTTTTTAAAAAATGATATTTTTTTGCAATTAAAGACAGACTGTTTACAGGAACATATAACAATAAAGAATACAGTACATAAATTTATAGCATAGCTGTTTATTTGGCTGTAAAGTACAGTATAGTATTATAAGTTTGATACGTAGGTACCATTATGCCACTGGGTAGTAATCTGTTTCCGATGGAATTCATAAAACCAGATACGCAGAGACTTTATACCTACGACCGTTGTCAAATGCAACTGAAGGGTTTGTGAAAGCTTTACGTGACCTTCCTTGACAGGAAGTAATGAAACATATCACTACCTCTCTAACCCAAATTACAAATCGGACAAACATGAATCTTATTAGAACTTATACATGTGGGAAAATACGAGTTCCGGTTTTCGATCACTTCCTGTTCCGGTCTTGTGATAATATTTAAAAAAAAATATTCTCAACAACTTAAAGGCATTCTGAGGGGCTTTATTCAGCTCTTGATCGTATAGTATATTGCGTTTAGGCCAGGGGTCGGCAACCTTTTAAGTCGGAAGAGTCACAAATTACAATTTACAAAATTTCAAAGTTTTGAAAGAGCCACAAAATTTTTTCTTGCCAACAATAAATAGTACTCGCATAAATAAAGTTTTTTGATAAAAAAAAAAAAAAACTACCGGACCGTAATCTATTTATTCATAAGAAAAAATATCTAATTTATTCATAAGAAAAAATATCTATTTATTCATATATAAGTAGTGTTTTTCACAACAAATTAGATAATATATATATGGCATTATTAGATAATTACTTATTACTTAATTAAAAAATTAAGACAATTAAACATTTACTTACAACACTAACTTGTACTTCAATAACAAACAATTGAGCAAACAAATTCAATGGGAGCGATGGCTTTGCATGGTTATTCAAGTAGAAAATTTAAACTTTACTAAACAATGTAACTTGTACTTAAAATTAAAAAAAAAAACAATAACTTACATTTGAGCAAACAAATTCAATGGGAGCGTTGGCTTTGCATGGTTTTAGAAAGTTTGGATAAATTTGGCTCATAACTTGTTGTTTATTATTCTATTCTATTTTAAATAGAAATTATTCTATTATAACTATTATTAAATTTAATTTTTTTTTTTGATAAAATAAATAATATTTGCGTATGGAACTAAAGAGCCGCAGCTTCACATTCAAAGAGCCGCATGTGGCTCGCGAGCTGCAGGTTGCCGACCCCGGGTTTAGGACGCAATAACCTGTGTTCAACTTCTGGTCACAGCAATGTTTGTTTTTATGTTTCTTTTTCATTTTTTTTTTTATTCTTCTATTTTTTTCTAAAATTATATTTTATATATTTTTAATGTAGAAAATGAGACATGTACGGGTTCGCTGTATACACTGTAAAACATTTTTTTTTACCTTGTTTGGTTAGCAATTGTTATGCTGCTGCAATGTTTTAAGGCGTCACAGTTTAGTATTACGTACTCTTTCTGAGTCCGTCTCACAAGTCAGAGTTCTTTGGAGCATTGTTAGGTAGGTAACAATGACGTTAATGCATTCTTTCTTTCTATTTGATTATAACAACAATGAATTTTAATGAATAAAGATATTTGAATATGCGTATACTCGACCTATGTAATTGTCAAAATTGTAATTACTTAAATTGTCAAAGACGTTAAGATGGGCGATATTTATTCCAAATAAGGATATACTGTGCGTTTATGAAAGGCAGAGTTACCACTGCCGGACGATTTTACTCCGCAAAGGGGTGATACGCTGAGATGGGTACTTTCCTAAGAAATTCTTTTGGACATTTTGGCTTTTAAGAAAAAAATAACGAGGAGCTTATTCTTTCCATAATTCTTTCCCGAAAAGCGCAAATAGAACGCAGCTATTAGTAAACTAACACTATAAAAAGTAAACATCCCATCTTTGTTTCTCCTCGCCCCTATTTTGAAGAAATCGAAGGAGACCTGACGCATGCGCAAAAGCGTTGAAGGCTCGTAAACAAAACCGAACAGTAGTAACATTTGCACAATAATAATAATAATAATAATAAAACTGATAGGCTAGATGAAATACATTTAATTAAATGTAAATGCATTAGAAAATAAAAGCCAAATATCTCATAACTTTACGTATAAAACAAAAAGTGTAAAAAAAAAATAATCTATAATAACACTTCCTCATCTATGACTTGCTTAGTATGAAATTGGATACACTAAAATTTCAGCACCGTAGAAACCCTAAGTTTCAGAGTTTAAATAAACTTAATTAAATTCATAGATGATGATTGTTACTAATGTAAGACATGAACCAAACAATAATTTTGCATTAAAAATAATTTTGTAAGTAGTTAAAATTTAATTTTGCATTAAAAATAATTTTATAAGTTATATATATATATAAAGTCCTGACTCACTGACTAACTGACTCATCAACGCCCAGCCCAAACCCTTGGACCTAGGAAGCTGAAATGTTGCACAGA
>JAFIDM010009631.1:267609408-267674362 GCA_023159025.1 Thereuonema tuberculata | reverse complement strand
ACTTCAAGTATTCAAAGTTCATTTTCTCAATACTGTAATGGGTGCAGTTAGAACACTATAATTCTGGACCAGCGAAGTGTCTGCAAAAGAAGTGCCTGTATTTGAAAAAAATTTTCAAGCTTGCCAAAAGCAGAGTGGCTTCTTCCGGGTAAATCTAGAGGATTCTGAATGTTCTGCAAATCTTTTAGTCATTAAACTTTTAAATTCATGAAACGTTAAATGATTTTGCATTGACTTAAATAAATCGAAGGAATGGCGGCTGTCAATTTGTGAGACGGTGATGAATTTACAGAAAAGACGCTGTAAGTTCAAAAACTTCCGATTTTTATTTCCTTTTCATCCATCATTGTTTTGTTTTGTTTTTTTCTTTTCTTTCTTTACACTTCATTACGATGAATCTTCACTGAAACTGCAGAAAGAACAAAAAAAAAAGTTCTTCAAAAAACTAAATCTTACATTCCTTAAAATGTTCTAATTTTTTTTGTTTAAAGTTGTGAAAACGAAAATCTTACGTTTACTTTTTAAATTATATATTTTCTGAATAAAACAGTAAGTTTCTACATTTTCTAATATATTCGCGTTCCTCACTTAATGTTGTCTAAAGCCAAGTAATTGTGATCATATCAACGAAAGTTCAATTAATGAATGACGAAAACGGTTCAAACGTTATTAGAGGAAAAATGAACAAGCAGACTGTATCATTTGACGATCCTTATTTTCGTAGGAAAACAGTCAATCTCATGAAATTGGGTGTTTCTTAAAAACCTTCTTTATTTATTTTCTAAAGTAGTATTACTCTTTATTTAAATGATCTTAAGACAATTATCTGTGATAGTTAAATATCCATCTTCCACTTTTGCTTCTGAATCAGTGCGAGTTAAAATAAAAATTCCAGATTCTTAAATATTTAATTTGTAATAGCAGAATAAACGTTTTTAATTCTACTTAACTATTATTCTAAAGCCGCATTAAAAGAATTTGTTGAATTTGGAGTTTACATTACATTTTTTAAAGATAAAAAAATATAGATCAAAAGTGTTGAATCGGAATTCTGATAGAAGACCATTCATCAACGCATTTCTTAAAATACTGTTAAATTTCTGTAACTTTTACTTGATTCTATTGATTGTATTTCATTCCTCTTATATTTACAGTATTTTCTAATTTGAATAATGAAATAAGACCACAAACTTTTGAACAGTCCTCACTCCACGACCATACTAATTACTAAATATATTACGAAGCTATAAGCGAATACCATATAGGGACCGCGAGTTTGAGATCACTAGGTTAAAATTTATGCGCTACCAAAATATTAAAAAAAAAAATGAAGTTGGAAGACAATAAGCACCAAGACCGCGTTTTTCTATGATGACCACGCAAAAACTGTTACAGCTTGGCTGGGATGTTCTGATTTATCCGCCATATTCACCAGACACTATACCTTCGGATTTCCATTGATTTCGGTCTTTACAAAATTCCCTTAATGGAAAAAACTCAATTCCCTGGAAGACACCAAAGGCACTTGGAACATTTCTTTGCTCAAAAGGATAAAAAGGTTTGGAAAGATGGAATTATGAAGTTGCCTGAAAGAGTGGCAGAAGTTAGTGGAACAAACCGTTGAAGACGTTGTTTAACAAAGTTTTCATTTTCACCAAGAATTGTCTTTTATTTTTACTTAAAACCGAACTAACTTTTTGGCCAATCCAATCCATTATGTAAATAAGTGATTTTATTTCTCAGAAATTTCTGAGTGTTTTGTTTTTATGTTTCAGAATCAATATTGAGTAATAAAAATATTACAAACATCGACTCGTAAACCATCAAACAATTTTTGATTATATTTTATAGTAATTGAAAAGCTTTAATATAAAGTGCTGTAAAGGATAAATCGATGAAAGCGTTTTAGAGTTTTGAGCTATTCAGAAATTTCATATTACATAAAAAGAAAACATTGGCGGTTTTAGTTTCGAATATAAAAGCCTTTTATCTCTTTCCATTATGGAAGGGAGGTTCATCAAATCAGTATATGTATCGCTCCAAAATAATTTTTAACTAATGAACGTGATATTCGAGGACTAAGGACGTTTTAAGGACATTTTTTATTTAAATCACCATCGCTTAGATTCCAATATTTTTTTCTGATGGAAAAAATCGTGCTAATCCTAAGCGGTTTCTATCCTATTTGTTAATCTCTCATTGTCTTAAATAATGGGAATTTATTCCTTTAACTAATATTTTTTATAACTTCTTCTGTTTACTTTCTTTTTCTTATTATCAATTAATATTATTAATTATTTTTTTTTTTAAAAAATGAAGTAATCAATGTGACTTATTCTCAGTTAAGTCAACGGAAAGTCTTCGCGACTTTGCTAAAGACTACGAAGTTATAATACAAAAGAAAGGAAAGACAAACTCCAGAAATCAAACTCAGATTAATAATCTCAGATTACTCGAACACGCCAGATGGCCATTTATTTAGTAACATCAAAGAAAATATCAATTAAAACGTCAGATTCAAACTCTGTGTCTTACGGGAAAAAAGTTAACCTGATTTCAGAACCTCAAGATGCACACGGGGGGAATACTGGCTAAATAATGTAATATAGATAGTGTTCCATAAAGATCGAAATTCATTGGCGCTTCCTTGACATGGGGATTTTTATTAATTAATTTTTCTTTTTTTTTGACGTGGGAAAGTAAATTAAAAGACAGATATACGGGGAAAAAAAAAGTCAGTTTTCAATTAATTAATCTGTCTTTTATTCAAATTAGGTGAATTATGAGAAAGATTTTGAACAAAAGAAAAATAGTTTTGACTATTTCAATCTGCTATTCGGTAGGTCTTTTAAAACATATCGAATTGTATGATTTCAATTGAAATAAAATTAAAAGAATTCTTTTTTAAAAAATAATTAACTTCATTTTGCTTGATGCATCGCTTGATAAGTCGTAAATTCATTACCGAAGTTTTAAAAAGGCAATTTCATATTTACTTTGATTTAACTTTGATTTTTTTATTTTGATTTTTAAGTTTATAACATAGTTTTTTTTTATTTTTCTTATAATGTGTGACACACAGAATTGAAGTTGTGTAAAGAGCTTCTTGTTTTGGAAAATTGATTATCAACTTTGAGAGAAAAACGAGAATAGCAAAACATTGAAAACATACAGGAAAAATTAAAGTAAAATTATTCGTAGGTCAGGATACATTCACCTGTCGGAAATGTTTGCGATCATGGTGGTATTAGTTTTAGGTGACGAAAGCATCCAAACAGTTTTTACCATTTTCTTAATTCATTTTGATAACTGCTACTTTCTTATGCATCATCAATTGCTTCTTATCCATAAAGATTTTGCACACAAAAATTTGATGTTTTAAGTTTATATCAAAAATAAATTATATAAACCACTGTATTTCCATTAATTAATGGAAACTGGTTTCCATTAATTAAGGCAAATAAAAAATTGCGGTTCCATGATAAACAATAATTGGAAACGCGTGAAAGTTGGTTATATGATGTGAAAAATAATGATTTTAAACGTTAAAAGAATTTAGAGTTTCGTACGCTAATAAGTGACGCTGCCATTGGTTGATGCAAATGAATCGAACTTAAAAGGGGCTGTTTGGGGGTGTTCGTTAATTCTTATTCGGATTGGAAAGAAAGAATACTGAAATAGGATATGTATTTAATGGTTTCGAGATACCATTTAACAGATTTACTATTTAACCTTGGATGGACAGCTTGAAGATTAGCCAAACGGTAGGCCAGAGTCATTTGGAAGTAGCAAGATAACTGAATCCTCCTCTGTTCCACAGATTGTGGAGCCAATTTCAAAATACACATTCAGCTTCCACGCAGGTACAGCGAAAGAAGAACTAAGACTACAGCTTGCGTGGATGACCAGTGTTTTCAGTTATATACTTGAAGGAACAGCACTGCTACTTCCAACACAGTTCTTGCTGTGGTTACAGGTATCTGCTGTGCTCCGAAGGCTTTGTGAAGAAGGTTTTTATACCAGGCGACCAGCAGTCTTCGTATCACTTACCCTTTCCGCCCTCAAGGTATGAGGAGGGAACATTTGAAATGGGGAAGACTGCAGTCATTTAAACTGAAAATAAGTAATATTCAGAGAGTCCAGATCTACTTTGCAAAGCTATTTTTAGCTTGCTCTGATCCGGAGAAAACGAGACACTATCATCCCCTAATATCCGAGAAAAAAGCGATGAAGACAACATGGTGATTTGGGATGCATCTCGTTAGGTGGTCGCAAAGATACATGCTTCCAAGAGGAAAATGAATGCTAGACGATGTAGGGATTATGCCTTGTGCATTTACGTTCGCCATTACTTAGGTACAATAAGTGATACATTACTTCTCTAACAGACAATGCATGTCCATGCCGAAACAAAGCTGATAGATCATTATCTTCCAGGGGGAATCATTTGATTTGGTCAGCCAGCTCTACTGACCTAGATTTTGTCGAGCATGTCTGGGATGTTCTCAGAAGACAAGTTGTTACCCCCAATCCCCTTCCCCAGGGCTAAGAAGAGCTTTAACAAAAGCAACAATGGTCGTTGTCATCTACTGAACTTCAGTCACCACCATCAACATCATGAAACATCAGTGTGAGGCTTGAATTTCTATTAGGCTCTTCTCGAATGTCGTTGTGGGTTGCTCCCGTTGTTTATATCGACTTGAAATAATAATCATTGCAAATGATTCTTCTAGATTGACTTTTCAAGGTTATATTGGCACAAACGAACAAAGATCTGATTCCAACAGCCGCCATGTTCAAAACGAGTAAACGGAAGTATGCGGAGTAACTAATGCTCAGTCGTTCACCATATATGGAGTGTCACGTGCCTCCACAGATATAGTGAACTGATTATAGTTTCCAGTTAGGGCATGAAAATAAGCGAAAGTTCCTATTATTTCTTCCACCCCATTTTCACAGTTTTTGTTGCAACTTATGAACCTATGTGAATACTTGGACCAAATTGTCACCAATGATATTAATGTAATTTCTTAACATATGTGTACAGTTTCAACAGGTTCATTATTAAAAGAATTATACCAAAAAAAACACCTGTTCCTATCTTTTTTTCCATCGCTGTATATACATATTCATATATTTGTGTGTTTATGTTTGATAATTTCGCTCTGATACCAAATCCCATATGGAATTCTGAAATGGTTTCGTTCTCTCTATTTTATGAATTTATCTATTCTTAGCCCACGCTTCTAATTTTTTTTTAGTAATAATCCAGATCATCTTTCTTGTTTTCTGATATTCATTCTTTTTGTTTTGCTTTTTCAGATTTGTTTCTATTCGTAGGTGGATCTTTTCTTTTTGTTGATGAATTTTTCATTTTATTAATCAATTTTCCAAAGGAAAGGAAGGCTTGCAAGATCACCGTCTGTGTACGTTTCCTCCCTAATAGTATAATTTTAAAACCCAATGAACGAATCTTCTTGAAATATGATTTATTATTTACGGACAACAAACTCCATCAAACTTCCATAAAAAAAAAATAGTCCATCAAACAATAGTTATCAAAAATTATTTGAGTAGTTTCTGATCTATAAATTAAAAGATATGGTGAATTATTTATGGTGAAATCAGCAGAATGTCGCGTGGACACCACAGTTCTCTAATGATAATAGCTCGATTGAGCAAAGTAGTTCAAGATTTCTTAAAGCAATTTCTTGTAAAATATATAGACGATCCACTAATGATCTGGCTGAGTCCTGGAAATTCACGAGCGCATCAATTTCTATAAGTCTGTTACCTTTAATATTGATAAATCAATACTATTACATTAATAAAAAATGTTGGCAAATGCGCAGTTGTATTCACTCAAAGATATCCAAATAAAATGGTTCATTTATGATTACTTTAACTGTGATCATTATCATCAGTTGTTTTAATTATCCCTCCAGTTTACTTTCAAATGTAATTTATTATAATCAGCAGCCGGAGACGGGAGCTGAGAGCCCCAACTACCGAGAGCCCTAAATTGTTCTTTTCTTTACCCTAAAGGTGCTTCAACATACTTCCAGTTAAAGAGAAATGGGTTTTAGTGAGGCAATAGAGCTGAAAGATTGGATAGAATATTTTTCTCACAGTTATGTTTGCATATCAGGCATTCTGTTGATAGTTAGTCACCGGGGAGTCGGGATCATACCACTTTGTAACACTACCAACGATATGACCATATAAATACTAACTAAGATTTAATCAACTTCTGTTAATATAGTTATCTTTTAACAATGTTGATATGTTTAACTGTAAAAAGTTAGTATAATCATCCTTCAACTTTAAGTCCATGATCATTGGAGAATACTGGTAGATTGTTAAGGCCTAGTCAGCAAAGGAAATGATTCTCGTAATCTTTAACTTTATAATGACCATGTTAGCTTTGAAACGATAGTACACGTAATCAGATACTGATTCAAACGCTGCTGCAGTAAAAACACATAGCAAACTGTCAATACTGTTATTCTGCACTAAAGGGTTAAGCCCCAAGGAAACCTCGACCTTATTAAAGGTCTTAAACTGTAACATGAAAACATCTTCCAGGTCATGACACTTCCATCACGGTCTGTCTGCGCGGAATTGTGGTGTCAGGACCAAAGCGTGTTGTGGAGGTGCGTCTGATTCTCTACCGTCTATCTACTTGGAATATCTGGCTCATCAGAGAAGACATGACTCATCAGAGAAGACAGTCTTCCGCTAATCTTCCACGGACCAACGCCGGTATGCCTGTGCAAACGCAAGACACTTTTGCCGATGGTCGCAGGTCCAAGGAAGAAAGGATGAACTGCAACACTCGGTTGTATTTCCTGGTTATTTGGCTGTTGGTGGAGATCATTCGTGATAGACGATGCCCTCGATGGCACTTGCTCTTGTACAGTTGATTCGAACGGCTCCCATGTCTCCACCATTCTGCCAGGTATTATAATCTTAACAACAGCTGCACGGGAACAGCCTGGGAAATTGTACCTCCTTTTGAACAGACGACACGCTGTGCATCCGACGTTAGAAGTCTGTTACTTCACCAACTTTTCCTATTTTCTCCCCTGTGCTTGAATATTAATGCGACATATCTGCTGCTACTCCCATTTTCTACGTAGATTCACATTATCTGTTTACTGTTGAATGTGAGATATTGTAATGGGCCACGAGACGTAATAAGAAATTATCGCCAGTGTATATCTGAAAACAAATATATAGGAGTCTTAAATAGGTGCTAAATCAGTAGAAATTGAACTATTAAGCTACGCGAACACCATGCAACTTAACAGCAATTTTAGTCGTCCGACTTCGAGTTGGCCAACTTTATCAAACCCCGAACACCAAGCAACTTGCAAATGAGTCGGCCGTGACAGAAGGAATCCCATAATGCAATGCGTTTCCTCCAGCCGATGTGGAAAATCCGAAAAAAACGAGGTTTTGAAACCTCTCTGATAAATTCTGCCGCATACAATTACAGCATTTCAGTATAAACTTTATTTCTGCATGAAAGAAACTCGCAATAATCTTGATATTCATTGTTTACGAGCATGTCTTCGAATCGAATCGACGAACAACATTTTGGACGCCATTTCTTCCATGGGCGTGACGTCACGACTGACGTGTTCCAACGCTGCCCTGTGATTGGGTAATTCCCAGCGACTTCGATGCAACTTTTCGAGTTGCAGGTGTAGGAACAACTCGAGTCGGATGATAAAAGTTGCAGCCAAGTTGCATAAAAACGGGCTCAAGACTAAATCGGACGACTAAGTTGCTGAAAAGTTGCATGATGTTCGCGGGGCTTTAAGGGGATGCAAAACAAAACAAAAAAAATCCTCAATCAGATCTTAGGCCTATAATTACTGGAAATTAGCATAAACTATCGTCAGCAACAAATTAATATTCCCGAATTAAACTAAAGCAATCGGGATTCAGATTTTACCTCTTTACTCAGAAATCGGATGTAAGAATCTTATCCTTATACATTAAAATAATAAACTGGACGATTTTATTTTATTCATAGGAAAGTTTCAACTGAACACAATAGGTCGAAGCAGAGTAATTTATTTAATGCGAATTCTTAGTTCTGTTACACGCGAGCCACACCTTCAACAGAATCATATCAAATAACGGCATCAAAGTGAGAAATGACTATTTAATCTGGCAAATGCTTCAGTTTATTGCGCACGTTTGGGTTTTAAATGAGTTTGGCTTAAAGGTGTTAGTCCGCTGCTGCGTTAACAAGTGAATAATTACATATCACAAAAGTATTGGGTCTAAATGGTAGCATTTAAAGATGTATTTAAATCAAGACTTATTATTACATCTTTGTCCTTAATACATTTTCTTTACCTAACTTTTCATTAGTGTAGGTCCAGTTATCCATTGATTAGCGTTCGAAAATCATCTTCCATAAGTTGTTGCAAAGCTTTTAAATAAAATTTTTTACAAGCATCGAAATTATTCTGATCGTGAGTAGTATTCAAAATTTTATCTTTGATGACTGAAATCATTCCATCGAATTTGAAGAGGTGGGTTCGGTGGTCAGTAGTATACACATTTGGGCTCCAGGCTGGAGGAACAGGGTTCGATCCCTGATGGAAGGTAAGGCTTTTCCAAGATTATTTCTTCTCCTATAATTCACCAGCCCCGTAGTTCAGCCAACTATCTGTTAAAAGAAAACATGGAGATTGAGATTAAATAATCGGGGCTTATAGTTGGGCGAGCTGTGGGCTGAGCCAGCGCCGTCTGGGCTGAGCACTCGTGCTCAACTTATCCCGATTGCTCAACGTGTGACTTGCTCTTCGGCTTACTCTCTTTACTGCAAGATAGTGTAATGGATTTTTATAACAATATTTATAATTATTTTGCTTATTCGATTTTATCTTATTTACTTTTATATGTATTTTACTGTTCCAATCAATTAGAATCTAATAACTTGTAAATTTCAAATTATGACCGTTAACGATCTTTCTGTTTTGTTTACTTTTGAATTTCAACGGCTGAGGGTTCCCATAATTCCCTGTAATTTAAAATCTTCAGTTAATTTCAGTTATTAATCACGTGTTATTTTAAATCATCCAATTAACTGTTAAAACTCTTAGCCAAATGACCGATCATTATAAATACTCTATAAAAAGCCCTTGTTCTCCCTGAATAAACAGAACCTAGTTAGATCCAACTTCAATCTAATCTACTTCATTTCTACAAACCAGTAGCCAGATAAATCACCACAATAGAAGAGCAGAGGAAAAGGTCAAGTCTAAAAAGAAAGACACTAATATAGACTAAATTTTAATATAATTTGCTTTAATATAGATTAAGTTTTCCTCATACCAACCGAATTGAAAATATAACCCATTCTATCATATCTGAATTCCTTAAAATAATGAATTATTTACGGAGTCACTTCAAAAAAGTATTTTTTACTTACAAAAGATAGTCAGAACAAAACTTCCAGTGACATAAGTACTTTACTGAAAAACTTTGTTTCATTTCACAGATCTGTCTTGTCTTCTCATTCCATGTGCTGGGATAGTAACAGTTTATGCATCTTTTTTAAAAGGGTAAAACAGATTCAACATCATAATAATCGTACTTCAGTTTTTAAGCTGGTAAATTCATACCAAGTATTAAGAAAATCAATTCGACTACTCTAGCGATGTGCATGGAAATATGAGTGTTCACATACATGCTCAGTTCAGGCATCGAATTCCTACAATTTTGTTATCTGTGATATCAGTAAGTTTATTAAACAGATTGTAATTATTGTTCGGATTTTTAATTTGATGTTAGACAAGAATGCCTTTTTTTAACGGAAGTTAATGGCAGCCATGTAGGAAACCTATTCCCTGGATTACTTTTGCCTAATCAGTTTCACTATTTCAAGTTAATCTCGGTCAGAGAAGCAGGCTGCTTGGTGAGGAAGAAAAAAATCCTCGTTAAAAGAAGGATCCCAGTTGAAGTGTCCTTATATTTCTAATATCCTGATAGAAAAAAAATGATTTCAGTCCACCTATTCAACATATAATTGTGTGCAGAAAACGGAAACAAATGTAAACTAGTCGTTAAAATAACGATAGGAAGCTTCGGCATTAATATTTACTTTTACATAACTAACTCACTTTTATTATTTTGGTTTGCAACTCAGTCATATAAATGATGCCATACATCGGTTAGCCTCCTAACTTAATATGTTTTAAAGTTTTCCTGTTTTCTGATTTGGTAGAAAACAACAATACGTAATTAAAGAAAAGTAAGTTGGCATTTACGTGACATGAATCCATGGATAGTAGCTCCGTGAAAACTTTGAATAACATATTTGAGTATTGTCTTTGCTGTTTGTTTATTTGTCTATTTTACACGCATCACGTTAAAACGGCTGGACGGAATTCCATTAAATTTGATAAGTAAATTACTTATTGTTCAACTTAAAACAAAGGGACATTTGTCTTGCTCCCCACCCTCCCCACAAAATTGATGCCCCAGCGCTGCCTGTTCAGTCCACACTATGCGATGATAGCTGTATTCACTAAATATTGCAGATTTGTTTTGCAGTTTTCTTAATTCCTTGGTATTTTTTTAGCTGAAATTGGGTAAAAAGTAATTGAGTTAACAGCTTCTTTTTAAGTTCATACATGCGCTAATCTATATTGTTTTTTAGAACTTTAGAATAAGAAGTGAAAAATAAATTAGCCATTGTTTTTGAAACAATTTGCAGTGAAATTTCTTGGGCGAGAGACAGGATCGATATCGAGGCGAAAGATGAGGCGGAAGAAGTGAAAACGCGATCCGAAAAACCCAAAGGCGGAAGATAAAACCCGTAATCATTCGGAAACACGGAGTTGATAGATGGATCATTTGGGATTGGAAAAGGAGAGAAGGAAAATGTGGATTGGTTGGAACAAAGAAGAAAGTAGAGCAATTACAAATCAACATCGACGGATTATTAACAAACAAACAATTGAAAGAAGAGAGAACAATTTAAATTCCGTAATTGAGATTCTGTGTATACTATTTTAAACGCAACTGGCAAGAAATACCGAATTTGATGTTTACGCGAGTTATAAAGGACTACATAAGAGTTAGAAACGATTTAAAATATTAAAAAAAAGTACTAATAATAAAATATTCACATTTTAAAATACAAAACGTTCCAATTTTATAATACCAAGATTTTTTTTTTTTTTTTTTTTTTACAAAACTTTATATTGTAAAATAAGCTTTCTTTATAAAATTAAAAAAACAACAACACTTATTATCTTCGTTAAATTGAAAGATACAGTTACTGAGTACAGACTGCCAGAAAATACTTCAGCAGTAAAAATTAGCTTCCTACAATATGCAGTTTCGAGTTATTTTTTGTCAGAAACAGAAGATCTGACGCTTGTATATTTACTTAAAAAAAAAAAAAAAAAAAAAAAATCATTCTAAAAGTTTTTTCCTTCAATGATTTTTGTTTGATCAAACCTGCATTACTTTGTAATAACTAAGCTTATCATACAAATATAGAAAAAGACGATTGCAATTCATTCATTGTTTTCCTAAGTTTTTAAAGTAAAGTTTGCAATGTATAATATTCATTTCTTGTTGAATGCAATGCACAAGTTTCATCGAGTTTTTAAAGATTTTTTTTTTTAAGTTTCAGCGTTTTCACTGTAAGCGCTTTAGTAACATCGCGTTTACAGCAATGGATAAGAATAAGGATATTACCGTTTAAAATCACTTAGACCTCAAGATGGGTCCATTGTGACCCGTCAAAACAGATGATGACTGTCAAAGATTAATCCTCAAACTGGGATAGATTCGGTGGTCAAAAAAAGTCCTATGGATAAAATGACCTTGATTTTAAAGGTGGAGATAATATCGGTGTTAAGACGAATCTTAGTAAAGATCTGCCATCTGTTCCTAGCCAAAGCTGGGCAAAAACATAAAATATATTCAGGAATTCCTGATCCATTCCACATTTCTTATATATATTACTTTGGCAAATCCCAAGCAGATGAAAGTGTCCTGTAAGAATATGATGTTTCCTATCTACACTTAGGATTGACATTGCAAAGCAATTAATTAATTATTTGGCCTGCCTCACACCCTGCGAGGTACTTCAATGCCAATGGAACTGTTTTCCCACTACGGTCCCAAGTAATCATTTACCTAGATCAAAGGAGAAACCTAAGAACGGTTCCGGGCCAATAGGAAGTGAAGAAGAACCCCTCCTGGCCAACAGATCAGCCTTCTCGTTTCCATCAGTATCAAGGTATTCAGGAACCCAGGACAAATTAATCAAATTTGTCCTGGCCTGACAAGTTAAGGCTTCCTTGCAGTCAGCAACAAGTTGTGAAGTGCAAACAGAACTGCTCAGAGAATACAATGCTGCCTGACTATCCGAGCAGATAGAAATAGTCCAATTGACATATTGATGGTTGAGGTTTTCATAAGCACAAGAAAGAATAACAAAAACTCAGCCTGAAATACAGTACAATAAACACAAAGGGCCTGAGAAATATCAACTCTTGGTCAGTAAATACCTGCTTGTTACCAATCTCGGAGTCATCAGTAAACCAAACAGGAGGGTAAAAGGAGATGACCCTTGGCAAGCTATTCCTCCCTATTGGGATAATAAAGCTGGATAGTATATTAAAAGTAAATGACAGAGCAGTTCTGAGAGATAGCATAGGACAAAGGTTCTGTGCTTCCTGCCAGATACTGGAGTGATTAGAAGTGCTACAATGCCTTTTGCCTTGATTTACCAATCTGAAGGCGGTATTTCTGGCCTGATGTTCGATAAACGGATAAAGAGGTGGCAAATCTAAGAGTGCCTCTAAAGCTACAGTAGGTGCCGTCCTCATAGATCTGGTGATACCTAAACAGGCCAGACGTTTAACTTAGGATAGTAGCCTCCTCACAATCTTTAGTCCACTAAACAATAGCTGCATAACAAAGTGCAGGTCTAACAAGTGCCACATAAAGCCAATAAATAATTTTTGGTTAAAGACCCCATGAACTACCAAAGTCCTTCTGCACATCCAAAAGGAGGCGATTGTTTTTTTTATTATTATTCTTGATTCTAAATGTTCTTTCCAAGTCAGTTTTGAGTCGAGAATAAATCCAAGATACTTGATACATGGAGAGATCAATTTGTTTGTTAAACAGGCTTAAAATAAAAGTTTTCCCTATCTTCCTAGTGAAGTTTATAATTGTAGCCTTGCTAGGATTAACCTTAAGACCTATGTTGTGGCACCAGCCCTGTATACAGTTAAGAGCCATTTATATGAGCTCAAAGACTGTACCAGGGTCAAGGCCACTAATAAGAATAACAAGGTTGTCAGCATAGGCTTGAACGTAGAAACCAAGTTCCTGCAGTTCCACGATAAGGGACTGCAGCTCCTGCAGTTCCAAAGACCAAAGCAATGGTGAGATAACCCATCCCTATTTACATCTTCTCATAGCCTGAGTTGTGATAGTGTTACCTTAAAGGTGTACACAAATAGTACGAGTTGAAAGCATGTTCCTGATCAATCTAACAATAGAAAGGACTAAACCATGCTGTTCAACTGCATGGCAAATGAAATATTAGATGTACGATCAAATGCTCCTTCAATATCCAGAAAGGCGCCAAGAGCCATCTGCCCGTGAAACATAGAACACTCTATCCTATGTACCAGATGGTGTTAGGCTGTTTCAGTAGAAAGTCCTTTCTGATAGGCATATCGCCTGCAATGAAGAGGTTGTTTTAAGGGAGAAACATCCCTTATATATCTATCACTAGTCTCTATATAGCTTTTAGAAGAAAGATGAAGAGACTGATAGGTCTAAAAGATGTGGCAAAGATGAAATCAGACCTTCCTGCTTTAGGGATAAAAACAATTCTTGTCTTCCTCCAGTTCATAGGAATGTAACCTAGTGCCAGACAAGAGCGATAAACTTGAACGAAATGAGGTACAATAAATCTCCATCCCATTTAGAAGTAGTGCTGGGAAGATTCCATCCTCCCCTGCCGCTTTGAAGGGCTTAAAGCTAGCAATGGCTTGCTTAACCTTTTCATAAGAAACAATGCGTTTGGCAAGAGGAAAGTCTTTGCCAAAAGTTGCATTTTGTAAGGATTTATTCATCGATAGCTCTTGACTCTGGGAAGTGTACATCCAGCAGGTACTTATAAGCCTCTTCCTCAGATGAGGTATAGATCCCACTGGGTAGTAACAAGAATCCCCATCTAGTATCAGAGCTTTTGGATAAAGCCTTGGTTAGCCTTGTGGGAAGGAGGCTGTTTTCACAGAAGGGTCTCCAGGATGTTCTCTTATAGTGCCTAATGGCATGTTTGTAGTTCTTTTGGGATTCTTTATAAGGAAATACCTGTATGCTTTATTAAGAAGTCTTAGTCCTAAGTTTATCCAAATGTGGATTTCACCCAGCGGCGGATCCAGGATTTTTGAAAAGAGGGGTGGGGCGGCTAACTTTTCTGAAGAGCTGACTATATCTTCGAGTGTGATGCGCACGTGAATCGCCGGATTTTTATTAGCAAATTTCCTTAGGAAAAGAGCTATTGAACTCGTCATTATGACAAGACGCAGATCCGGGAGTATGAAATGTCTTCAAGACATATATATGTGTTACATAAATCTTTCAATTTTTTTATCGCAGACTCGTTTTTTTTTTCTTTTTTATCACATCAAAACAAACTTTTGTAAAGGTTTGGCGATTAATAGGGAAGTAAAAAATTGACGAATCAAATCAATTTAATATAATTATTTATTTTTCTCTCGTAGAATTAAATTTCCAAGAACAAAGAATACACGCAAACTTGTTACAGAACCATCAACCGTATCATAATAATGAGGCAATATTACTTTTTATTTACAAAGAAAATAGAGTAATTTCACTTCCACATTAGTCATTTTCCCAATTCGAAATCTCCAGCCGCCGTGGTTTTGTCTTTCAAAAATGGTTCAAGACGTCTTCAACATTGATTTCCTTATCCTTGTGTATTGTTTATGTATCCTTGTGTAAGACCATTGAGTCGGTTCTCCATCATAGTACTTCTGAGGTAGATCTTTAATCTTCGGAGAATTGAAAAGCTTCTTTCAGTTGTAGCTGTTGTAACCGGGAGAGTGGCAAATATTTGTAATAACACCCTAATATTTGGAAAGAACTCTTCATTGCAATGAATTAGTCTCAATGCAGTTTTTTGGCCTTTCATTTTCGCCAGGATTTGACGCAGTCCAGTTTGCTCTCGATAGAGATATTTCATCTGTTATCCTTGTAGCTGAATAATCTGTTTCATAAATTTCTGCTGCTGCCACAACTTCTTCTATCGAAAAGTTGGAAAAATGGTAAAAAATGAGCCCTTCAAGAGGTATTAATTTGTGAAGAATCTCGCTGAAGCGAGATTCAAGTGGTCGATAAAGGGCAAAAATATTACCACTCTGTAGTAGTACTCAGGGTCTCTCGTCTGCACGTTCATTCTTTGAGTTTGCTTGGCACAAATAGGGGGTAGACGGATTTCTTCACCCATTGATGTAGCCGTGTCACTTGATGCAATAAAAACAGCTTTAAACTCTTCATCAACATTTTCTCTCATTAACTTGAACCTTTCTATTATGACAGAAATGTAGGATACTGCAGATGTCAAATTATGCTTAAGATCCTGTAAAAACTTGCTTAGCTTTATTGTAGTGAACAGCTGTTTCCAAAACAATCATAAAATCACTTCTTTTCGTAGCTGCGCCTAAAGCAATGACTTTACTTGACGTTTCACTATTTGAGTCGTCCTCCATTTCTTCAAATAGCTTCGCAAGGTGTAAATTAGTTCCTTAAAAACAACCAAACTCGTGTCTTTCTACCCAAAGGATTGGACAAAAAGCTTTTAATTTCTTCTTTTTTGATTCACTGACTTATTTTCACTGATGACTCTTTCCAGGGCGGATACCCTTTTTGGAGATGCAGAAACAAAGGTTGACACACATGAAACAATTCCAATCATATTCATAATTGCTTTGATATCACAGCTTTTTGTAAGACATAGATTTAATTCATGGCTGAAACAGTGAGTATAGAATGCGAGAGGTTGTTCTTCCAAGATGAGTGCTTTGGCGCCATTGAATTTGCCAGACATGTTTGATCCTCCATCAAAGCCCTGCCCCCTTAAATCTTGCAAGTTTAAGCCAAAGTTCTGTAATTCATTTAGAATATAATACAGTTTTTCATTTCCAGTCCAGTTGTACCACTCAGTTCTGTAAAACCCGACAAACTCTTCATTAACATTTATACTCTTTAGATCTACGTATCTTACACATATACTCACTTGTTCTTTTGTGTTGATGTCTGTTGTTTCATCAGACAAAATTTAAAAATATTTTGCTCTCTTTACATCAGACACAATAGCAGAACGGACTACTTCACTAACAGAATCGATAATTTCATTTTGGATTGTTTTACTTATCATTGTACAATTGTCACATGATATGTCCACCTGTGCTTTCAAATCGTTATCAAGATCCCTGGTGCAGAATTCCTAAGGAGGAGAACATTTCTGGGCTTTATAAAAATACAAACACTTGCAGTAGTCTGTAAGCATTGAAGCAAAAGATCTCCACAGCCTCCCAAACCACTAACTTTGTCCTTATAGAGTCAAGGCTCCTGAATAAGGGTTAAGTCAATGTCAAGCTCTGTGATCTTCTTAGAGAGAACCACAGTAGCTGCTGAACAGTGCTGTAGATTTATTTGTAAAAAAGAAAAAGAAATGATAATTAGCACATATCTAGGTTAAGGAAAAGAAAAACAACTTACTTAGTTTGAACGATCCATGACGTCAGGTTTAGGAGGAACTCCCTCCCTGTTTATGGCATCTTCTTCTGGGCTCTGACCTGGAGTTCCTTCTAGTTCTAAGAACTGAGATTTCTCCTTCAGAGTCACTTCAGCAACATCTAAGGTAATACTTTAATCTTCTTAAAACTTGGCATATGAATTTACTGACAAGAAACGATCAAACTTTTTGTTTTCTCTTAGGATCCCTGTTGTAAAATTAACGTATGAAGATACCAAACATTCCCCGATGAAAAGCATTGGAAGCGAACCAAAGAATTTCTAAGAATATTAATCCGTTTATTAATCCCACTTTCAGTTGTGCTTTGATGTGATCAAATTTATTTGATTAGCAATTTAAGTTTTCGAATTTAATTAGATTTTAGGAAATGGAACATTTGAAGATTCTGTTTTTATTTGGCAGGAATTCCATTCACAAATACATGGAATCCTTTCGTTTATTTTTTTTTCACATCATTAAGAAATAAAAAAAAAAATTCCAACAAAAAAGAGGCTTCAAATTCTTTCAGAAACTTCTTGTTTATTATTTAATTTACCATTGTTTTAATTAACCAAAATGAATAAAAGTTAAAAAGCTTCTTTTTTCTTTCGGGAAATGATTGGAGATCACCACATGTGTTTTCCGCATTTCTACAAAGCATTAGAAATATGAAGTGACATTTCTCAACTGAAGCACTTTAACAGAGAACAGGGTCAGTGAACTCGTAAAAGTGTTTTATTTCACTGTAGTTTCTCTATTGATTGGAAAACGATATAATAAAAATACAATAAAAGGGAGCCTTCAATATGTTGATATTGATCGAACAGTGAGGAAGTAGAGGGAGTCCATCAATAGCAGAAGTCAGAGAATAATCAAATAGGAATACATCTGGCCAGTAATACCTGGGGGGTTTTCTTGTTGTTTTTTGAAGTAAATGTTGTTAATTTTGTTTTTCAGAGTCAGTTTAAAGAAAAATTTAATGGACAATAAATTCAACAGTGATTAAAATATAATCTAAAACCATTAACAAAAATATATAAAACTGCAGGATGAAGGTCTCCAAGTTCTTTTTTTTTTTCTTCAGTTCGTTTGGCCGAAAGCTTTTCTCTTACAGTCAAATCCAGCAATATTTTTAAATTTCATCGACCCATCTATCTTATGGACGCTTTTCGGCCTCCTCCATTCCTCGAAATTCTTCAATTCAGAATTTCTGTTGACCATCTATTATCATTACGCCTTGCTACATGGACAGTCCAATTGCATTTAAGCTTCTTTGTAATGATTATATAAACATATGTATCTATTGCAGGAGACCCGGATTTTTCCAGAAGGGTCCTTATTGCCCTTGGGGCCTGTAAGTGGTAAATGGGAAGCTGTGAAAAGATTTTCTCAAACTCGTCACCTGATTAATGAAACTAATTAAGGCTAACATTATAATATATAAGTTTCTATATACCTAAGTTTCGCCAATTAACATTATATTGAAGAATATTTTATCGTACTAATTTATTTAAGAAATTAAATTACATATTTATGTAATACTTTAATTTTTTAAATAAATAAAAAGAATGATAATATTTCGAATGCTTCTATAAAACTTATCTACGATAGTTTCTGACAATCTATTATCAGAAAAAGCTTTGTCCCAAATAAAAACATAAATTACGATTTCTTTACACTTTTAAGTAAATCGCAAGCCTCGCATATTCACTAACAAAATGTTTTCCGATAAAGACGAAGAAATCTTGCTAATTTCAGAGGTATTAATACGAAAGCTAATTGATTGAGAATGAGAAGACCTAAGAAATTTAATTTTTGTCTGTCTTTCTGTTTGTAAGCACATCGCGTTAAAATAACGACCAATTAATTCTTCACCAACGATTCGTTTTTATGGGCAAACTGTAAATACGATTTCAATTCTTTTTGGTCTTGGTATCTCCCCCTTCCTTCGCATTTATGTAATATATATATATATGCTGATGTTTATAAAAGTTAACGACTCCGCATACTCGATAGTTTGAGATGCTATAGTGTAGGTCACAAAAGCATATAAAAGGAGTGTTGCAATTACCCATGGATTAATAATTTCAGGCATCCCAGGGACATCTTTTGCTGAAAAACTGAACTGTTACAAATAGATCGTGAATGAATATTAAAAATAACGGGATAATACATATTTTCCTTAAACTTAAGGAAAATATTATTATTTTATTGTTATTGTAATTCAGATGTAAACATAATTCTCAGCTTTACTGATTAATCGTTTGGTTTTATTTATATTTTACGTAACTTGGTCAGGGAATTTCCAGGCGTGATTAACAGTTGTGGCCATTCCCTTTTACTGCAAACTTTCTTTGGTGGCAGCAACTATAATACTAAGCAATATTTATTTCCTGCGCCGTCGACTCTGAATTCGCTTCATTTATGTTCAGCTTACAATAGAAACATTAGTCAGTTAACATCGTTATGTCCCGAAATTTTAGGAATCAAATCAGTTCCCATAAATTTCAGATGCAGTGAAACGATCGTGGGTTACAGCTAAATAGTCGATCGATGTGGCAAACAACAATCCACTGTCGAACTTGCTTTGTCTCTTCGCTTGAGATACCGTTATATTCTAGAATATTCATCCGGAACTTGAATTTTCGATAGATGCAAAGGCAAATTTAGATCAGAACCGAAGAAAAAGCAGATAAAAAATATAGAAGGGAGCCCAAGGTTTGGTATGAGTCTCTAATATTGAACAGGTGTATCCGCAGGAGTTTTTGGGAGTGGTGGAGCACAATATAGTGGTACAACAAAAAGAAAAATCCGCTTGATAGGTCATTATTTCGTGATTTTTTTTTTTTTTTTATTTTTTTGTTTTTTTTTTTATGGATGTGAAATTAAAAAATTCGCTGCAATTCTGAAAATGTATGTTCAGTTATATTAAAGTTAAAAACCCGGGGGGGGGGGTCAATTATCCCTAAATCTGTTCGCCCAAAATTAAAAAAAATAGCAAAAGATTTCGAATTCTGTTAAATGGATTCTTCGAATGCTTATTTATTAAAAAACCTCACTCTAAAATGTGATATCATCTAAATGAATTTGAATTTACATTTAAAACAGTGGCGGGAAAAAAACCGTTGTTTTGTGGTTCTTAAGAATTGTATAGGTCACCTTATCTAGGGCTGTCAGGTTAATATTATACCTAGAATAACCTTTCGAAAGCCAAATACAGCAAAATTCTTTCACAATCCACTCTTAGCACTCTTAGATCTTCCTTTAATCTCTTCAGATTAATATTATTTTGACACGCACTTCACGCGGTGACAAATTACCCAAGACGCTTATGTTTATAAATACGGACTCAGATGATCTTATCACCCAGTGATATGAAATCAGGCGCCAAATTTAGACTGATGACGTCACAGCTGGGCGATTTGTTTATTTTATTGGTTTAATTAGAATTGGATTTAAAAAGTCAATCAAAACAAAATCACTGGAATTCATTGATAGCTTTGAAAGGAAGGAAAATAAAAAAAAAGGCGAAGATCGAAGGAGAGGAACTGCTAAATTGATGAGACCACATATGAGATCACATGACTTTCAGCGATTTTTTTCCCCTTAATTAGACATGAAAAAGGAAGTTTCGAAAGGATTTTTAAGGCTTTATCAAACGATTTCTTCTTTCAGTATAAGTAAATGTTATTTACCTTAGAAAGATGAAACGTTAATGTTAATGTGCAAAAGAGGCGCGTAAATATTTCATTTTGCAGCTCATTTATTTCTGCCTTTAAGAAATCCTGTGCCCCATTGTGTAGATACTTCTGAAAGACATTTTGATCAAAAATGAACATTATATTAAAGGTCAGGGCAGAGCAGATTTGAATTCACTTATGATCCTTTGGACGAGATTAAATGTAGCACATGGTTTAATTCACGTTGAATTGAGAAAGAAAACAGGCTTAGGTAACCAGGGAGTGAAGGACGCTTGAATTCATTTGGAGAATACTACCATAGATTGAAAGCTATACCTCAAGCTTAGAGCCTTCATTACGTGACTGCACGGAAATATAAAATAAAAGTCCTTGAAAAAACTGAAGACAATTTAAAATTATTGCACTTTCTTTTCGTAATTTTATGTAGTAGTTGTGAAAATAGTACAATTTTAGAACTGAATTTTTTTTTTTAAAT
Organism: Thereuonema tuberculata; assembly: GCA_023159025.1. Taxonomy (NCBI): domain Eukaryota; kingdom Metazoa; phylum Arthropoda; class Chilopoda; order Scutigeromorpha; family Scutigeridae; genus Thereuonema; species Thereuonema tuberculata. The sequence goes on along the minus strand of JAFIDM010009631.1, from coordinate 267,653,364 downwards.
TATAATCTCTAACAATCAGAGGCAGAACAAATTTTTTCCGTTTTCTGTAAAAAAAATAAAAAAAAAAATAATGAAATCCTCCAAAAACGACTTAAGTTGTCTTTATTTTAATGAATCAGACCATGCGCAGATGAATTAGGACTGTTAAAAGGATTACGTCCATTGTTAAAACTTGATTGAAATCCAATGTTTTGAAACTAATGCTTTTCTATTTTTGTAACCTTCACGCGCTTTTTATAGTACCTTTTCTAATTACGATTTTCTTATAATTTAAAGCCTTTCAATCCTACCCATTTATTAGGAAGAAGATTTTGCACCTGATTTATTATTGTTTATTAGTTTCGGGGGTGACCTCCACTTATGTTCACGTCTTTCTGGGTTTATTATCGGGGAGGAAGGATCGGGTTTATGAATCTCAAACAGGACGAAACGGCCGTTCCCGATACCCTCTTATAACTGACCCGAAAGGCGTTCTTGTTTATTCTTTGTTAAGCCCTTGGTTTCTTGTGTTAAATATACAGTATATATTTTCCTATCATTATTTGTTTTTCGATATGTATCAGGGTTCTTGTAGACTTTGCATAATACCATTTGCAAATATAAAGTATAATAATACGACAATTTATAGTTTAGTTACTGTTTTATTTGTACAACGTTGTTAAGAAAATGTTAATTTTTTTTAACATAGTAAAGCTATAAAAAAGATATTTACTTTTTTTTCCTCGCATATTCCTTGGTCAGATCCTCTCTATTTTCCTGAATGAGGTGAACGTGCAAATTTGTTTTTCTTATCAATTTTTGTTAATTTGATGAATTAATTAGCCCGTAAGGTACAGGCGTCCTCGATGTATGTTATGTTCCTGTAAAAGCCCTACGTATAACGAAACAACATACATAGAATTCCCATTGAACTAAAATATTATGTTTGGAACCGAATTACTGTGGACCTGTAGATGAATAGGATGGTGTTATGCATCATGTGACCAAGCGCCAAAATTCGATTTTGAGATATTCCCATAAATGCAAAAGCTTATGTATTATTTCACATCTTTTATGAAATGAAATGAAGAGTGTTATATATCAAAATGAAAATACTTTCACAGGACAATTCTGATCATCGTCAAAATTTATAATACCATTCAAAGGTCGTTAGTCATATGATGCAAATCTTATCGGTTACGATTAGTCAATTAATTAATCAAAATTAATTTTCAGGAGAATTAGGTTGAGATAGCAAGCAGGAACAATTTTTTGTAAAGAGTTTACGCCTTTTATTAGTAGATGGAGCAATAATCTAAAAAAAAAAAATCTATTTTGGCGCTTGGGTCAAATGATTCATAACATAACCCAATAGAAAATACTTATTATTTTTGTGCAGTAAACTGTAACACAATTAACTGTAACACATTTTATTGTAATTGTTAAATGATAATTAGACACTGAAATTATCATTAAAACAAAGATATATTTTTTTAATCTCTAAATATGTGTTTTGGCCTCATTAATTTTTTTAATTACGATAATTACACCTCACACACGTTAAATTGCTTAGTTGGATAAAGATGTATTTTTTTAAAATTATTCTATTACAATTGCTCTTTCTCTTTACTTGAAGTTGCTGTAACTGTAATTGAAGTTTCAGCTGCTTCTGTGACTAACTAAGGTTATCTTCAAGAAGGAATCTAACTTATATTTATCACCACGAATCTTTGCAGCGTAAATCTTTAATAATATATTTATTAGGTTGCTGTACGTACGTTTTGATACATACTGTATATATATTTTTATATATATTTCATAAAAAGTATGTAATGTTGAATTGAAATACAGAAGAAAGAGAAGATTCGAAATATACGTGTACATTTAATCATCATAAAACACATCAAACTTAGAAACAAAACTTCCTTTATTTCCTCCAAACATCTCCAGAATGCAATATTTGAAAAATCCTCAACGGATTTTCTTTCTCAAGCAATAAGGGACAAAGAAAACACCTTTCTCTTTTCCCAAAACAAAAAATAAATAAATGATAATCAGGATTTTTATTCCAAAACAAATTTTTGTATTGTTCACTTATAATATTGTTGTTTTGGAATCAAAAAATTGTGATTATCATTTATTTATTTTTTGTTTTGGGAAAAGAGAAAGGTGTTTTCTTTGTCCCTTATTGCTTGAGAAAGAAAATCCGCTGAGGATTTTTCAAATATTGCATTCTGGAGATGTTTGGAGGAAATAAAGGAAGTTTTGTTAATGCGTGTACATTGTTGTTCACATGACGTAAGTGCGAATATATTCGACGTATTTGTCAAGTTTTCATCTCTTATTAATCAACTGAGTATATGAGAATCAAAGTGTATCGAAGACCTTCTAAACTAAGTTCAATTTTATGTTAAATTATTTTAGACCAATGGTAATTGTTAGAAATTCATATCTATTTCAATATATCGTGGGTTTCAGATATTCGAAAGTTAGCACGCCAATTTTTTCTGTAATACTCTTTATTTACATCTTTTTTTACTATCAATATGTGGTTTGTTTTCATTTTATTTTCAGTTAATAAACTTGGTTACAAAATCCTTCGGTCTCTTCATAAGAACCTTTCTTTTTTTCTTTTTTTGAAAAAGAAAAAAAAAAAAGAAATCCTGAAACATGATTGACCTGATTGACTCGGTTTATTGACAAGAACATTTCCCGCAAATTGATTTCAATTGAATCAAACAAAAAGCTTTTAACTTCAGTCTGTTGACTGACTTTACCAGCAAAACCGTTAAGCAGTAAAAATATATATATACACATACAGTAAAACGTCGTTAAGCCGTCACCCGGATAAGTCATCACTCCGTTTAAGTCGTCGTTTCCCTTTGGTCCCGACAAGGTCTCATACACAATAATGTAAAATAACCCTCCTTTACCCGTCACCAAATCTGGGGGCACGGCAGTGCCCCCGCCAAGACGAGCCGAAGGCAGGAAGGGCACTACGTACCTTTTCTGGAAGTGTTTCGTCGTATTTTCGAACCCTCATAGCTTCGGCCTAGATAATACTAGAGAGCTCAAATTTTCAGGATAAGATGCAGTTAGCAGACTAATGAAATACGCTAAGTTTCATTTATTTAGCTTTTATACTTTGGATTTTATTAATACCTAAAATACGTCGATTCCGTCACTGACTCATGATCATCAAAACCTCTAGGGTACTTCCTGAAGTCCTAGAAAGCTGAAATTTGGTATGCAGGCTAGGATTAGCACACAAACAACAAAAAAATTAAGAAATCCGTAACTTTCACCCTGCAACCTCTCATAAAGGGGGGGTCTGGTTATGTATTATCGAACCCTCATAGCTTCGGCCTGGATAATACTAGAGAGCTCAAATTTTCAGGATAAGATGCAGTCACCATACTAATGAAATACGCTAAGTTTCATTTATCTAGCTTTTATACTTTGGATTTTATTACGTCGTACCCTCAATGCTTCGGCCTAAATAATACTGTGTAATAATGTGATTTCTTACAAAAGTGCAAACAGCTTGTATATACAAGTTGACCAATAGAAAAACAGAAAAGTAGGATATTGAAAAAAAAATCCATTTTCTAAATAATCTTAAAACTAAATTTAGTTGTAATAGGTAATCCCACCCAAAACATTTCATGTAAAATAAGTTGCCAAGACTCACATGCTCATAACGCTTTCACTGTTAAAAAGTTATCAGATCTCATCTTACAAAAAGAAATGAAATCTCACCCAAAACACTTCTTGTAAAATAAGTTGCCAAGACTCACATGCTTATAACGCTTTCACTGTTAAAAAGTTATCAGATCTCATCTTACAAAAAGAAATGAAATCCCACCCAAAACACTTCGTGTAAAATAAGTTGCCAAGACTCACATGCTCATAATGCTTTCTCTGTTAAAAAGATATGAGATCTCATGTAGAGCCAAGCCCCTAACTCTACGAGGCCTAACTCTACAAGCCCTAACTCTAAAAACCCTATATCTTGGTCAAAAAGTATGGCTTGGCCGTTTCATGGAACTATTTCATCTCACCCAAAACATTTCATGTAAAATACGTTGCCAAGATGCTCATAACGCTTTCACTGTTAAAAAGTTATCAGATTTCATATAGTGCCAAGCCCCTTACTATACATGCCTAACTCTAAAAACCCTACTATCTTGGTCAAAAAGTGTGCCTTGGCATACTCCATATCCTTTACATAACTCCATGGGATTGTCTGTGTGACAGCCACGAAACGGCCAAGGCATACTTTTTGACCAAGATATAGGGTTTTTAGAGTTAGGGCTTGTAGAGTTAGGCCTCTTAGAGTTAGGGGCTTGGCTCTATATGAGATCTCATATCTTTTTAACAGTGAAAGCATTATGAGCATGTGAGTCTTGGCAACTTATTTTACACGAAGTGTTTTGGGTGGGATTTAATTTACTCCGGATAACTCGTCACCCTCAAAAATGGCCAAGAGCATCTTTCTTCTCCATTTTGCATGCCATCGTGTTGTCTTTTCAGCCCCGCTCCTTCACTTTAAGAAAGCCAAGCCTTTACGGGGAATTTTCGACCACGCCTGTCACTTCATTCCTTTCCTACCCCTTCGGAGGATTTGGGTTCTTGGAATCTCGCTGTTTAATCATTCAAAACACACTTCTCGCTGCGACTCTGTCGAGTGTAGACGTTTTTCTTGACCGCTCCTGAGTGTGACTTCATTTCGTAGCGAGTAAGCTTCGCTATATAGGCTATTTTTTCTCTTGTAATTTCGTGGTTCGATTACGTTTTTAACATGCCAGGGAAACGAAAACTTAACTCATTATCTTTTAAAGAAAAAAAAGCCTTAATTGCACTTTTTGAAAAATCAAATGTTTCGAAAACAGCTTTTGCCAAAGAACACCATATTCCCAGGACTACATTAAACGATATTCTTTCATCGAAACAAGTAATTGAAGAAGATGACTGGAAAGACAAAAGAGAGAGAATGAGGAAATCGAAGTTTGAAGAGATCGAGGAGGTTTTAGTTCGATGGCTAAAACATGCCAAATCCAAAATGTGCCGATTTCTGCCGAGATTCTCAAAGAAAAAGCCATGGAAATTGCTAAGGAGTTGAACATTGAAGATTTCGGCGACAGCAATGGTTGGCTGGAACGTTTCAAAGACAGACATTGCCTTTCTTTTAAAACGATTAAAATGTGGTAACTATAAAAAGTGGGGGTTTTTTTTCCACTCATTCATTTGCATGTATTGATTTCTGAAAATCTTGTTTTTCTCACCGAATCCTACAGCAATTCATGATAATACTATATTTCAGTATTTTTTTGTTTGGTTTTTTTTTTTTTTCAAAAATGCCCACTCCGCCTAAGTCGTCATTCCGCTTAAGTCGTCAAAAATGTTTGGTCCCTTGAATGACGACTTAACGAGGTTTTACTGTATATATATATATATATATATATATATAGATAGATATAAAGAGAGAGAGAAAGATAGAGAGACAGAACCGTTGCTCTTTTGTTTTTGTATTTCTGTAAGATATAATTTATTTATAAAAGAGCTGAATTAATAATCCAGTATTTAACTAAATGGTTAATTACTAAGCACGAGAACTATGTTATGATAATGTTAAAACTAACTAATTTAAGTAGAACTGCAGTGTTTCAATAGATATATGCCTAGCTTATTACGTATCTAACATATTATTCCTTTTCCGGAAGTAGCAGTTTCAACTTCATTTGCGAATTTTCCTGAAACCAAATAAGTTATTTAATTTATAAATTTATTTCATCACCAGAAAGCAGTAACTGAATAAAAACTGATGCTCTTCCGGATTCAATTTGCTTTCCTTATTGTATTTCCATCCATTTATAGGTGGATGCCCATTTTTTTGTTTGCTTACATTTCAAACGCCGCTTTATCTCCGGAATTAGCAATTCTTATGCAATGTTAGCTTGAGTTATGGATTTCTATTAAATAAATAAATAACTTATTCTATTTTAAAGAAATATCGTAAATTTTGACGATTTATTTCATCTTAAGACGGCATAATTTATCAACAATTATAAGTCTTCTGGAGTTACTTTGGTTTGTTTACACCGGAAGTGTTTTTAGAGCCCAACTTCCTATTTTAAGAAATTACATGAGCATCGCAGCAAAAGTTCATATGTCAAAATATACTTTATTATTATTATTTATTATTATTATTATTATTGGCCCAATGCATTCATTTTTTATGGTTGCTTTGACTCCAGTTGTCACAATTTCAAGGTATTTGTTTTTACCTATAAGCAGAATTTGAAATCCCTGAAATCCAATGTTTAGTTAGTGTGTGTGTGTGGAGGGGGGGGGAGTAAGGCTTTTTAAGACATGCGACCTTTTGCAACAGAGCGAAGATGTTTAATAAGAGTGAAGAAATTAAAACATAAAATATTATAAATAACAATTTTTTTTAAAAATAAACTCGTTGTATTACTATTTGAAATAAAGTAATTACAATAAATAAAACTTTAGTAAAACTAAATAAGTTTTGTTTCTAAAAACACTAGGTTTGTAGATACTGCTATATCACTTTCAAAAGTTTATTTCAAAAATTCTTCAAAAAAATATTTAAGTTTATCTCTTGCTTTCAGAGATTTTTTATTATTATTATTATTTTATTTTAAATAAGTTTTGAAGAAAATGCGGAAATTAAGGAGAAATAATAAGGTTAGAGCAGGGATTCCCAAAGTGGGCGATACCGCCCCCTAGGGGGCGCTGGAACGATCCCGGGGGGCGGTACTAGCAGAAGTTGTAGGACTTAGATAAAAATATAGATACATAAAAGATCACAAATTTGTCCCTACATCTTTCTTTTCGTTCGCTTAAAGAAGGCAGATCTCCGGGGGGGGGGGTCTGAGTAATTTTTTTTCCTGAAAAGGGGGCGGTAGATCAAATAAGTTTGGGAACCTATGGGTTAGAGCATCTATTATTTTGGTTTGAGTACATGTAGCTTAGGAGGTAAGACTCTTTCAGACATCAGCCCAATGGGACAAAGTTGAGATCGGACCGAGCTTTCACCCTCCGTTAACCATTTGGTAAAAAAAGAGAAGAGAAGGAGGAAAAAAAGTCTTCTTTGACGGAGGATTTGGTCATCCAGGAGAGAAATACAGTGGTAAAAGAAGAATTTCTACCTCAGCCAGAATCATAGCCCTATCTCCAGCCTTTAGATAAGTGCCTTACAACTTAATCTGGTTTTAGGGAAAGATAACTGAGATAAAAATAGTTTAATTTTAGATGTTTACCTTACTGAAATATTGTGTTTGAATTCCTTTGTTCTTTTTATTTTTAAACTCGCATTTTACTAACACCAAAAGTAGAAGTAGAATCAAACTTTTGATACTCAATCTTTCTGCAACTGCAGCGTGTTTGGGCGTAGGTGGTGAGAGAGATCCTATACACCTTCGAGAGATTTCCGTGAGACTAATGTACATTGGATAACGACATTCCAATGACGTCATACCATCATTTGGTGACGCCATCAGATGTGTTCCTTTTGAAGTCTCGCTTTTGATCTAATGGATGACGTCACGAAATGAAAACAAAACATTGGCAAAAGGAATATTTGCAAACAATTCGAGAATTCCAGTAATTTGTTGATTTTCAGCATAAGTTTGATTTATTGCTGTTTTCTACTTTAGAAGCCTTTTGATCTGTGAATTTATTGAACTAACCACACATCATTTTTATTTTGAATGTCTGCTTATGTAAACTTGGTATTAACTTCATTGCACTCGTAACGTTCTGTTGTTTGTTATTGGTTTACTCGCTTATTTCAAATGTACCTACGGCGCTGAAACTTGACATACAATCATTGATTATGCCAGCTAATAGATTTTGGATCTGATCAGATGCGTCGCACAGTGGGCCCGATTCAGTAATCATGGTGCAAAAAATCCTCCTGCCCCTATTTTTGGGAGTACTAGCCTGAAATTTGGTTTACAGGGGTTTTGGAGGTCGCTGATTTCAAATCTGACATCCTTTGTCCAAAATTCAAAATGGCGGATCCCATATGGCGACCGAATTTTGCTAATTTTCTACTAATTACTTGAAATTTGGTATTTATTCGAATGTAATTATTTATGTAGAATTGGTTTTATATCACTTTTAACTTATATGAGTGATAAAAGTGATTATCCGCACCCAATTATCCGCAACCAGTTTCGCACTCCAGGATTAGAATTTATATTAAAAGTTAAATTATATTTTCTTAATATAAAGGGAAGTAAGGAGGGGATTGTGGAGACCTTGCTTTCATCTGTAGTTAGAAAATGTAACAATTAATGTTTTTTTGTTATACCCTTCAGAAATAATATTGCTTAGGGAACCAATTTCCATGGTGCAATTGCACAGGAATGAACTGCACTTTCATCATCAGGGCAAGACAATTTTTTTTTTCTTTTTTTTGTTTTAATTTGAAGTTTCATTTTATATTAGAAATATGAATAAATGTAATAATTGTAATCTTATATTCACATTTATAAAAATCTAAAACAAAACAATTCACTCGGTATAAAATAGGCTAATGTTTACTTTAAAAATCGGATTCATCGGATGTTTCTTCACAAATACTTTTACTGTCATCATCTTCATCTTCATCGTCTTCACTATTTTTTGAGGAAATAATTAAATGTTGTAAGTCTTTTTTTATTCCATCTGCAAGTTTTCGCACACTTTTGTTTGGAAGTGGGCGAGCTGAAGATAGTACTGGGTCTGAAGACAGTAACAGTCTGCAAAATAAATCCCGGATATTGAGACTTCTGCTTGATTTTCTACTGAAAAATTGGTGATAGTTCCGGATATCTTTGTTCCTGGCTTCCTGGGCCTCCTCAGACAATTGTCCAAGTGGTAAAATTGCATTTCTTATAATTAAGGAGCTGTGTTGTAATACTTTGTGAACAGTAGGTGTTAATTCGTACCAGCTGTACAACTTCTTGTAGTGAGTTAAAGTCCTGTTGCAATATGTCTCAAATTGTTCAATATTAACATCACTTCCACTAGATAACACGAATAATATTACTGAAAACCTTTTAATCAACTCCTCATCTATTCCTGAAGATTTGGATCGTTTAGCTGCATTCCCATCAGTAGTAGAGTCATAACCTTGCTTTGGGCAATCTGGATTAATATGCATATTTTGTTTTAAATTCTGAAGCACTATCTCTTTCTGCTGCTTCACTTCAGGATCGTTTTGGTCTCCACGGTTTTTTGTTTTTGTACCTGTTCAAACAAATAAATTATCTATTTCATATATATACCCAGTCGATAAGAAATAGCCAGAACGAATTCTAAAATCGAATGTAGGCATGGAGGGGCGAAATGCCAAACTTCAAGGCAGCTTCATCTGCAGGCTTAGACTGAGATCCTCTCCCTGTTTGCTTACAGATGGGAACTACTGTACTAGTGCCTGTCAGGGCACACAAAGCTTTGCCGTTAATCATCGTAAGTTGCAAAGAAAAGTTTATTTCTGCTAATTCAATCTTCAATGGCTGCAAATCATCAATTTGTTTTTGGAAATGTTGTTCTTCTGATGTGATGGCTTCTTTGGTTTCCTTAATGAACTGAAGCCTTATGGGTCGACAAAAACGTGTAGAGCATGGATTTTCCCAAACTTCACCTTTTTCTCCTATCAATTTTAAGGGAACAAGTGATGTAATGAACACGCTTTCATCGCTAAATTCCTCATGTTCCCAACCTTGCTTATATATAGATTGTTCAGATGATCCATCAAATCAAATGTACCATGAAGACTTTCTGGAAGTGTTTCGATAATCCTGCTAACCGTGTGGTCCAGCAAATCCTGTAATGGAACTTCACAGCTCACTTCCGAGCATTGAATGTTTTTGGGAAAAGTCAGTTGTTTTGTCTGTACTAATTTATTATAACTAGGATAAATGTCGAACTTGTTTCTCTTTTGAAGACAATCGTATTACATAAAAATTAATTCTACATCTAACCACGACGAGTTAGCTTGTTCAAATCTGGATTTTGTACGATTAAATTTTTTCCATCTTTCAACATATTTTTTATAAAACTCGTATAAAATGTTTTTTAATTCGTCTTCTTTTGGTAAGTTATATTCAATTAGCACCCGGTTATAAAAGACTTCAAATGTTTTTGAAGAAGATATCAGAACTCCTAATTGTCTTCTTGTAGGCGTGTCTTGAATTATCTGAAACAAAACCAGTAATTGTACTTTTCGATTACCTAATATAAACAATTAATATGAATTCAACTCTCTAAGCCACGAATAACTTATAAGGCATGCACTAAAAATGTCGTGAAAAAATGTGAAATAGACTTAACTCACCAAAACGAAATTTGTTCTCAAATATCTTGTTCTCTCTACAACTGAACACTAGCACTGCAGTAAATGTTTAGGAGATAGATGGCAATCTCAAAATGACTGTTTTGGAGGGGTTGACTGAACAAAAGTTGGAGAGGGGGGGATGCAATGACCTCCAGCCCTTCCTAAGACGGTTATGTGACGAGCTGGATTTTCTCAGTCTTTCTGCTCTGTACCTTCTGGTGGCAGATGGTGGCAGCTAACTTGATGAATAATGTTACAGCTATCCACAGTCTACTATCTGGCATAAATAACTGCTTGGCCTTTTGTGGCCTTTTTCTTTAAAACCTTCCCTAATGTTTGAAATATTACTAAAAAATAGGTCTAACTTTAGAAGTATCTCATTTCTTTAAATATTGAGATATGACATATGTTTAGGGATAATTATGTAGGTCATTTGATGTAGTTTAAAAATATACTAATTGATCTCAGCTGCGAAAAATCACGCCATAGAAGTAAAGTCAGATGTACGAGAGAAGAATACTGTCAAGAGTGGAAACCATAAAAGCTGTCATGTTTGATCAATTACAGTGGTAAGACAGTGGCATTAAAATTTAAAAACAACTTGCGTACATTCCTACCACATCCTATAGAACAACTTAAGAAAGGTTTGAAATAAAAAAAAAAAAATAGTTCGATTTTGTGATTTTTTTTGCACCATGATTACTGAATCGGGACCACTGTGCGTCGTTTCTAATTTCTATTCACAGTGGTGCCTTGACTTACGAGTTAATTCGTTCCGTGACGGAGCTCGTAACTCAAATTACTCGTATGTCAAATCAATTTTCCCCGTTGAAATAAATTGAAATGCTATTAATCCGTTCCGAACCCCTCCCCCCCAAAAAAAACCAATTTTTTTGTTAAATGCCGTATATTTTTAAAAAGAAAAATGTGCTTATAAATAACGAATATTGTATAAAAACACAATACAAAAGAATGTACTGCAATAAACTGGTTTTATTAAGTGTAATGTACAGCATTTTTCTTGGAGATCAGATGACTTGAAGATGCTGATGGAGGTGAAGGAGAAAGGCTGAACTGATAATTGAATCTTATTCGCTGATTTTTTGCTCTTTTCGCCACGCTTTCCTCACTTTCATCTGAAGGAGCTTTTAATAAAAACCTGTCCAATGAGGTCTGTTTCATCCTTCATTATCAGAATGCTTCTTAAATGAGTTAGGCAAGTGTCATTAAATAGCACTGTCGCCCGTCCAGTTGCAACTTTTTCTGGGTGTTTCTTTTGAATAAAGCCTGAAAGTTTCTCCCACATTCCCAACATTTCCTTTATCTCATTTGTAGAGGTAACTTCCTCCGCGTCACGTATTTCCTACAAAACCTCCGTGTGTTGCTGGTCTGTGGCTCCTCCGTTGTCAGTTCCTCAAAGTGCTCCTCGATGAGCTGGTTGATGTCACCTTCATCCATGTCCAGGCCCATGGAATTGCCAGAGATACAATCTCCTCTACCACTGCCGCTTCGGGTTCGAGTCTTTCAAAGTCCGTTTCAGCACAACCTCAGGCCACAGCTTCTTCCATGCAGAGGTCAAGGTCCTCTTTGTAACACCCTACCAGGCCACATCGATAATTCTGAGGCATAACACGATGAGACAGAACTCTCGAAGGGTGGTTTGTGTTCTCCGTCACCTCAAAGCAGCGGCGGAACAGGTGCTTGGTGAAGAGCCTCTTGAAATTAGAAATCACCTGCTGGTCTATGGGCTGCAGGATAGGGGTGGTGTTGGGTGGAAGGTAGAGAACCTTTATAAACTTGAACTCTTCGAGGTTAAGTGGGTGAGCAGTTGCACTGTCAAGGACGAGAAGGGCTTGCAGGGGTAGGTTATTTTCCCGGAGATATTTCTTAACGTTTTCCGAATGATAAACGAGCAGCGATTTAATCTTGAAGTCGCCGCTCGCATTGGCCCATAGTGCGAGGGTTAGCCTATCTTTCATGGGTTTGTGGCCTGGCATCCTCTTCTCCGCTGCCGCTATATAAGTTCTCCTTGGCATCATCTTCCAGAAGAGTCCTGTCTCGTCACATTTGAAGACTTGCTGGGGATATATAAATTACTCCGGCTGCTGTAATTCCGGCAAAATTTTGAGATAATCCTCAGCTGCCTTCATATCCGCGCCGCTGCCTCACCATGCCTAACAATGGAGTCAATGCCGGTCCTATTTTTAAAATTCTCGAACCAGCCCCAAATTTTAGCTCTCAACTCAAAACAAAATATCGGCCGAGAGACGACTCGTATCTCAAAAAACTCGTTACTTAGGACACTCGTAAGTCGAGGTACGACTGTATCAGTTTTCATATTTATTCAATTACTATGCACTATAATTAATGAAATACAATAATAAGGTAATTGTTTTACATTTCAAAACTGTAGTAAAAGTATTTTAAGTATTTGTTTTACTATATTAGTGATCTGTGTTACGATATTGGAAGAGGTTTATTAAATAGTGTATGACTGTGTTTATTATTCACCACTCATTAGAATAAATAAATATTTAACGACCTTCATTTCAAAGTTCATTCTTCCCTTTTTGAATTTTGTATTTTCTGAATATGAAACGCAACAACAGACACTTATCAACAGTTCGTCTCCAAACTTTATTACGAGGGAAACATTAGGTTTTTGTTGACTTGTGTAAGGCGGTGGTCCAAGTGTCAATAGATAACTACGTTTCTTGAAATGAGTGTACAGTAGAACCCCTCTCGTCCGCCCTCGGCTGGTCCGCCACTCCGGTTGATCCGACCGTGCTCGAGCCAACCGAACTTGTCCCCGACTCGTCGGTGACTCACCACCCGTCGCGCCATTGTGTTGTTTACTTGCATATACAGTGACGGTAGATGGTGAAAACGTTCTTAAGAATCGAGAAACATTGAAAAAGCCTAAACTTGAACTGCTTGACAACGCAATAAATCCGTATATTTTACTGCAGATCCGTATTTTTCTGTATTTTCTGATAATCCGACCTTTTTTGCGTTCCGACCATACCCCCAGTCCCAAAGGTGACGGGTTAGAGGGGTATTTGCCAATTTTCAGCACTCGAGGTGCATAAGAAGTGTAAGAATGCTTGGGTTTTCCCACTTTTCAAGGCGGGCTTGTTTAGAATTTAATAGAGTACTTTATTTATTTTACAGAATTTACTACAATAAGGGTTGTTCGCCAACTTACAGCGTTGTAATTTACTAAAAACAGGTACATTGAAAACCGATGCATCGCGAAGGCAGAATAACAATAGTCCACAGAAAATTCCAAGGAAATAATGTGTAGATGGTTCTGCTGAATAAGATCAAAGGAAAAACAAAAGCTTGAAAATTCAAAAAAAATGTATTTGTTTATTATAAGATGAACTATTGGAATTGTTGAATTTTGTTTTGGATACTCCTTTTGCCAAAGCAGGGTTTTTGTTTCGTGACGTCATCAATTAAGAGCAAAGTCAAGACGGAACGCCATCAACTGACGTCACTAAATGATGGTATGATGTCATTTGGAATATCAATATACGTAAGCTCACGAAAAACTCTTCTAACTCGCAGGTATAGATCTCCCCTCGCGCCCCCAATCAGAAAGGGGACATCCTGAATCTTAATCAGAATCCCTTACTTAAATATTAAAAAGATAGAAAAAATTACATGGGATTTAAAACTAGATAATTATTTCGTTTCATTTGATGATTTTGATTTGTAGGATTTCACTACTACTTGTAATGCAATAAATCACAGGACAGAATAAATCAGAACAGTTGTAAGGTAGGAGACGTAAACTGAGTAATTCGCCCGTAGAAAGAATAACATAAGTTACGAAGCAAAAAACGGAGCTATTTCAATAACCTGAACTTCTTATATACAGTAGAACTCCAAATTTCTAAATCGATTTTCAGGGAAAAAAAAAAAACTTTAAAAAATACTTTTTCTGTTTAAATACAGATACGTATACAGGCGTCGTCTGGTGGATTAGACTGCGGTTTTCCACGAGGTCGATGCGTTGGCACCTGGGTTTAAATCCCGGCGTCGGCTTGGATGTTGACTTTCTTTCCTGTGTTTCTCTGCTGCTGCTTCTTTTTCTCTTCCGCTGTCTATGGCATTGAAGGGTGTGAAAAGTTATCAGAATTGCAAATAGAAAATGAATACCTTCACAATTTCTGACAATTATGAGGTTAGTGCGTTAGATCCGCAATGGATGAAAACACACTTGGGTTGTACCCATGGTCCTATGGCGAATAAATAAAAACACAGATATATACATATTTGTAATTTTTGTTCTTTTAAAAAAAAATACTTTTGTGTTTAAATATTTCTAACTTTGGTTCTTTTAATATATGCAGTTACTGCAGTTTCACAATAACACGTTGCTAAAGTGATTTTCACTTATGACCAATCATCCGGAATTCTGCAAATCCGGATCATGCTAATCGCTAATTAATCCGGATAATTGGAGTTCTACTGTACTTCTATTTCCTGCATTTGTTCCAAATGCTTAATTTATTGAAGTAAAAGTAAATTTTATTTCTTTATGAGATCAGAAAGACTTCAAATAAATATGAATTTAAAGTAAAATAATCGTAATAATAATCTCTTGAGTTATTTGTAGGTAATAGAAACTTAATTCTTTAGAAAGCAAAATCGATCTAGGCTTATTTTAATTACGTTGGCCTATTATTTAGAATAAAGAAAAACAAAATTCCTTAGCTCGTTAGATGATGCCATCTTGCTTAATAATTTATATCGTTTAATTAAAACAACTTAATTTTGACACTAGATATTTATTTATTTGCTTTCTTTAAAATAAATAAATACGTAAATTAATTAATTGTTGTAATATAAAGAGAAGGAAGTAACGACACTGTGAAACGAAACTGAAACTTTTTCAGTAAAGTTCTTCTGTCACTGGAAGCTTTGGTCTGACTAATTTCAGTAAAGTAAACGAAATGTAAAGTAAATGTTTAATAAACTACTTATACAATCGTTATTTTAAAGTATTGAAACTGAAAAATTAAAACGTATTTTTATCTAAGTTGAATAGTCTAAAAGTAATGTATCTTTCGATTTGGTGAAATAATTTTAGCTTTAATGATATTCAGTAGTACCAGTTTTTTCTTTAGCAGATATAAATAACATGAACCCAAAAAAAACCTGAGTATTTTTTTTTCCTCAATTTTTTATAATTAAACTTTCTTCTAAACTTATGAGTTTACACAGGCAATTTTATTGCTTCTGAATTATAATCTGTAAACTGAAGATGTATTTTAATTCAGTTATAAAGAATTAACCAATTCTGAATGATTCCAGCTGACGATTGGTTTAACGTCCAGTAGTTGCTGCAAGCGGCTTTTTTTCCTATGCTTTACCCTTTTACTTGACTTTTATATTTTTACCCCCCCCCCTTTACTTTTTGATAGCCTTTTAGTAAATTGAATTAAAAATATATGAATATAAAATCAAATTTCAGTATTGAAAATGGATTTTTTGTTATAGGGAAAGTAATGTGACCCTTTTTGACAAAAGAAGAGGAGAGGGATTAGGAAAATATCCCCGCTCCCCTTTTAAAAGAAATGATATACGTTCCCTTCATGCATAGTTTCTTTATTGCAACATAACTGATTTGGCAAATAGCGCCTGATTGCTAACGAGTGACGCATGCGCAGTATTTATTTGGGTCTAAGAGCACAAAGTAAAAGCTCCGTTAATATTTGGCAAAGGACAGAAAATGAAAATAACCTGAATAAGTAACAACAACATTCTTGGTGTCTTACGTTGACTTCTCAATGTCATTGCCAACTCCTTTGATAAACAAGGGATCTTTTTTCACTTTCTTAGTCACCGAAAACTTTTATAGCATAAAGATATGAGTATAACCTCAACAGTGTCTTTAAAAGAGAAAACAGGAACTCCAGATAGAAGTGCAAGCCTGCTTTCCTGACAATGTCACGTTTTTTATATTTTTCACTGTATAATTCTCTCGATTTTAAAAACAAAGGAAATGTCTTCTTTGTATTGTATGTTGTTATTTGAAACACTATCTATTTTCAAATTTTCCATTGAAGTAGAATTAAATAAAATTAACATCACGAGCAATTCCATTATTGGACAAAAACAAACTTCGTTGATTATATCAGTGATAGTTCATTGTTTCACTTTTAGATTTATTCTTCCAGCAACTTTCACGTCAAAATTGTTAAAGTAACTTTTATCAATTTCGCTATTTTTTTTTTATCACTTTGTTAATGTTTTGCCAATGTCACGCAAGAAAATAAGGAAAGTAGGTTAAAAACAAATTATTTTAGTTAAAATAATGGAACCGGCTTTATTTTTCCTAAAAAAAAAAAAAAAAAAAAAAAAAAAATTTATAAATTGAGTATCTAATCTTTCTAAAATGGCTACAGTCTCTTTCTCCGAAGAAGATATTTCATTAGACCAGTGTTTCCCAACCTTTTTTGTGCTATGCCCCACCTAAAGTATCTAAAGTATGCTATGCCCCACCAAATTAGATATAACTTTCACAAAAAAAACAACAACAAAAACTACTTTTTAAGCTTTACAACCAAAAAAAAAAAAAAATTTTCCAATTGCCCCCCCCCTTAACAATCAAATTGCGCCCCACGTTGGGAAACAGGGCATTAGACTATTGTATTATTTTAATTTTTAGTCAACTTTTCGAAGAATATGAGAGTCGTCAAATCTATCTGTCTGTCACCAATAATTTCTTAACCACCAGATGGGTCTTCTTGAAGCTTGGCCTGCATGTTTAAGGACTAATAACGATCCCACTTCTATTTAACATTGTTTCTCTCTGGTTCCTTGTCGAGAAATCAGCGAGTGAAATTGACAAAAAAAATTCCATAGCAAAACATTAGAACCGAAACAATTATATCTACTACATTAATCCTTTTAGTAATCCACTAATTTGTGCGCACTTTGACATGATTAGAATTAATTCGATTTTAAACAATTTCAGTAAACAACGTGGATTGAATTCATTGTTTCGGAAGATGTATTCTGTAGATACTATTAAGCAGTAAGCGTAGGTTTCTTTTTCATGGTTTTTTTTTCGTAATTTAAAAAAAGTAAATAAAGAAAAATAAGGACAACATTTTTGAAAGTAGACTTAAGTTCTTGAAAGGACTTCTTGTTTTTAGCTTCTTTTCCTAAAAAAAACATAACTTATTAAGGAAAGAAATAAAGTAGGCCAATTGTTTGTATTTTAGGAGAAGATTAATCCTGTGCATCTTTCGAACCTGTGAACGAATCTTCCTGAATTTTGATACTGCTATTTATGGACAGGAGATGATTATTCTTTTGCACTTAAAATTTATGTGTATGGTTTTTTTTTTTGTGATGACCGACAAAAAAAGTAAATAAATAAATAAATAAAATAAAGTCCAACAATTAACTTTCACTGGCTACAAACGGCGAATCTCTATTGACATCTAACAATGTATCGTAAACAATTTTGTAATCGATTTTAAATTTCCGCATGCTTCGATTTCATTAATTGCATTTTACGTGAGATTTGTTTTATAAAATTGTCAAACATGGAGGCTTTTCCTTTACAATTGTTTTCTTGAATTAAAAAGAAAAAAAGCGCATTATTTTAAAGAAATTTTGGCTTTTATTTTCTTTAAATCTTCATCCTTGAGCCATATCGAGCTCTATCGATTTAATTTAAGACTATTGTAGCAAACTTGAAAATTTTTTTTGAACCAAGAAAATTGATTTATTTATTAAATATAAATTGCATCAAAACTAAAATGGTTCAAGATCCTCTGTTTCCATCTTATCAAGAAGGTAAAATTTGCTCTTCATCAAACTCTTAAGAAAAATAACATTAATAATACAAATTTAATCGTAGTTTTAAAAAGTAAATATTTGCGAAACTTCCAGCTTACGGAAAAAAAAAAATTACCGAAGTTTTCATTGTTATGAAATATTAATAACTTCCTGCAATTTTAATTATTCTGTTTTCCGGTCTTCTAGATTAAAAGTTTGCAGTCAAAAGACTGAAATGCGAGAATTGGTTAGCATTAAACAACCTTTTATGTTGTTATTTTTCTCTCTCGCCCTTTTTTTTTTCCTCCTCTTTCCATCCATCAAAATCAACGCAGCTAAATGACGTCACTCACTGCCTTTGCGTCATCGGCGGCCATTATCAATCTGACTGTCCTTCAGGAATGTGAGGCCATCATGGTGGTTCTTTGAAGAATCAATGATATCTAGGCAATACACTCAGGATTTTAGTTTTATGTTTATGTATTCTCATTTCCAATTTATAATGATATATAAATTTATAAATTCTTATAAACAATGATGTTACTCGTAATATTTAAAAATATAATTCAAATTCTGCTGTTTTTTTGTTTTGTTTTTTTTAATACATATTTTCCTTTTCAAACAAAAAAATTCAAAAGCATGACTTTTAGCAAACCTACAAAAATTAAAATTCTTTTAAATTTCTTCTTAGAAAATCAGTTAAATTTAAATTATTTACAATATAGTATTTGTATAAGAAATTTGTACAGAAAATATAAAAAAAATATTTCGGATACTAAAGTAAATCGGTTTCTCAATATGAATTACTTTAATAATATTTAATTCAATATTAAATACAATTTATTATAATAAGATTTTACTAATATTTAGTAAGTTATGATATACTAAAAGATAACATTATCTATTACAATGAGATTATTATTATTTGTAGTAGTAGTAGTAACAGAATTCATGAACTTTGTAAAATATGCTATTGTAAATATCATTTTTATTATAAAATTCTATTCCTTAAATGCATAATAAATAGCATTATTTCTAAACATTGTAAAACATTTGCATTAGATTGCTGATTCTCCAACTTGGTTCGTCTCGCTAACCCTTTCAATATTATTATTTATTTATTTTTTTTTACCGCGAACCTTTTTCATAATCATCTATCTGAAAAGCCACTTACTAAATGGATAAATTAATAAAGATTATTATTTTAATTGTTTTGGAGGTAAATTATTATTAGTACACTGAAAACAAAAACAAAAAATCAGAGACCATACATTAATAAAAAATAAAAAAAAAAAAACTCTTTGATTTTTTTTTTCCTTTTATTTAATATTTCAGGGAACCAAAAAAAAAAAAAAAACCCTAATGAATATACTGATTTTTTTTTTTATTTTCATATCAAAATGCAATTATTTTCTTTTATGTTTTGCGTAAAATTTGAATCGTTTTGATTATTTAATCTTAAAAAAGTTTGATTCTTCAAAATATATCGCTTTGACGTAGCCTATTTAAAAAAAAAAAAAAACATTTTTAGGAATTTTTAAAAAGTATGTAACATTATTTATAATAATTTTCTTAAGCATTTTTTTAATTCTTCATAGGATTAAATAATATTAAAAAAATACATTGATTTCTCTTAATTAAAATGGAATTTTAAGTAAAAAAAAAATATTTATTTATTTATTTATTTATTTATTTTTGTTTTTTTCTGAATTTTTGCTAAGAGCGCAGTGCTTATGCTTTGTTCTTCTTTGGAAATCAATGTTTTATTATTTTTATTTTTTGTTAATTTTCTTACGAAACTTAAACTTTTCAATGATTCTCTAAAACTAATATACCTGCAAAAATACTGAAGACTAAGCAGCACTGCCCTTGAAATGCAATGACGCTGATCATTTGCTGGACGTCCCAAGGGATTCCCGATCAAGAAAATGCTGTTAGAGTACTCTAAAATTCCAAACCCTAAAAACTTAGATTCAGAATATACAACTACTGCTTTTAAGTAAAATACAAAATATGTAAATACAGATGTAAGATTGTTAAATACATACATATTTGTAATAATATTGTACAGGGAATGGAAATAGTAATAATTAAAATCCATTGCTACAGTGACCTAATAGAAAAAAAGTATGCGTCACTGTTTATTAACCCAACAACGGTCCACAGCAATCCGTACTCTTCTTTAATATAACAGCTCAGATATATTTTAATAAATTAGTAAATACGCTTTTGGTTGGTTTTGAAATAAGCTGTCAGCTAACGGTGGGGAATTCTGAACGCTTACTTTTCATTCCTAAAATCAATACAATACTTGGCTTGATTTAATGCATAAAATATAAGAAGCATTTTATCACCTGCAAACAACCCAACAAGATTCATAAATAATTGCACTAATTTTTGATAATACAGTCAGTGTTTTTAATTTTATCGTCTTTTGTTATGATTCCGTGAAGTTGAACACGGAAATAACAGAATAATTGTGAAACAGAAAGTTAAAAGTAAACTTTTTTTTATTAAAAAAAAAAAAAAACTACTTAAAAACCTTAAAACTTGTTTTAAGTTTTGATCTTTCTTTTCAAAATATTTCAAACAGAAATGATGTATCTTAATTTTTATCACACATTACTTCCTTTTGAAGACAATTCTCCTGTTTTATCAAAAAAGCCTTGTGACTTGGAAGATTAGAGAGCTGCCATAGGAATGATCATTTATATCATCAAAACGTGGAATGTTTTTTTCTCTTTAAATCCTGATGGCTATGTTTTATAGATATTTATTATATACAATCAATGAATATTTCTTCCTTTATCTTATATACATTTATTGGTTCAATGACGCCATTTGTTTTCCCCGAAGATAACATTAGCCTTAATTTCTTCTACGTTCCTTGATTCAATACGATATGCTTGCGCGATGCAGTTTTGTCGACTGCATAGAAATCTATCATTTCACTGATTTGCTGAATATCTCCTACATTGATCCTGCAGTTCTCAAGATTTTGCAGAAACGTAATAAAAATTTAGCAAGATTGTCAACATATTAACGTTTCTTCTAAGTACGCTTCTACAATTCCTCAGAGATTTACAGTTTGAGAGTTTGCTAAGTCCGACTGCATTTACTAATCAGTCCAAAATATATATTTGCACAAGTTCGGATCCCCGCTTTCTTCACAAAAGATGTTTTGTGTCAGTACATTCGGGAATGAAACGATCCTTAAAAAAAAAAAAGAAAGAAAGGAACCTGGCCCAACAAGTATGCAATCCAATTTCTAAAGCAATTGCCTTCAAAGTAAGGGACTCGGAGAAAATTGAAGGAATTTTATTTTTGTTTATTTCCTTACTTATTTTTACCTTGGAATAAATTCCAGAAAAACAAACAAACAAGAAAAACATACACGCACATGTAAATAAGGAATCACTGTTTTTAGTGTTTTTTGATACCGGGAATCCAGAACAGCTGTTCAGGTTTCCTGAATATAGTTATTGTATATATGTTTTATATATTGTTGTTTTTTAATATGAAGGGTCTCTTGTTAACTTTTGTTTCCTTTATATGTTTCTTGAGATCACTGATTGTAAGATACTATGCGAATTCAGCTGATGAAGGATAGGAAACCTGAGCTGTTCTGGATTCACGGTATCAACAAACACTAAAAACAGATCAGTGATTCCTTATTCATGTGCGAGTATGTTTTTCGTGTGATGTTAATATTATTTCCGCTCTCTAAACTTGTTAAATTCCTGATAGAATTTGACATTTTCTTTTAAAATGTTGCATTTCTTAGGACTTAAAGCCTGCTTTCCTTGAAAATATTACGATTTTTCTTTTTCTTTTTAAAATCGCCAAAAACAAATAGAAAGGAAAAGACTCTGTTAATTATAACATCTGCCAAATACAAACATTATCTTCAAATATGTAATTTTCTGAGAATTAATTAATCCTACAAATCCTATTTTTAAGTTGTCTCAATCCAACTAATCCTATCTAAGCCTGTGCAGATGACACTGGATTACTGACTGACGTAATACATTGACAGAAATTAACTGTTGTGTTTGCAGTGCTTTTCCACGGAAACTTTAGGTATCTTCAAGTACAAATTCCTCGACAGAGAATCAAACTCCAAAAGAAATATAGAAATACAACAAGTACAAAAGATATGTCGGGTCTTGGTTTTAAACAGGCAGACCAAGTTATTTATAAGAAGATTCATTCATCATTTGAAAGATTCTTTTTTTGGGGATGAAAACACACACACACAAACCAGTGATTTGAAGAGTATCATATTCGTTACGAAAGGGCAAGAAAGCAAATAATAATAAAAAATAAAGTCAACTCTTATTAATATTTAATAAATGTTGTCTGTTCAAATAAGCGAGTGTCAGTTGAATGTCATAAATGTGTCTGACAGGAAGTAAAAGAACATATAAGATTTGCGAATGGGCGTTTTGACAGATTCAAGACTTTTACAGACATTAAAATGTTTGAGAATCAAACACGCCAACTCCTACCCTATTTTTAGCCTACATTGAATTCAGTCTGTTCATCCTCCTAATAACCTTTTGAACCACTGAGTAGATCTTCTTGAAACTAAGTATGCTTTTTTTTTCGAGGATGATTTATCTTTTTTATTTGAAATCTTTTCCAAATGGGTTCTTGTTGAGAAATTAGTTAAAAAAAATTCCCATAAAAAAGCATTGAAATCTAAGGAATGAATTTCGATTAATATTTACATCAATGAATATTGAATCTATACTAATTGAGTACGGTTTTAATCGGATATTCAAGCAAATAATGCGAATTTAATTCACTGTTTTTTGTTTTGTTTTTCAGAAACTGAAAAATTTCTATTGTTTGCATTCGGTATGAATAGATATTAGAATAGAAATATAAGTAATTTTACTTTCACAACTTAAAGAAGTAACCTTTGAAGGAAAGAAAGCTTTAAGTTCTTTCCAACAACTTTCTTTTTAATAGATGATAAAATGGATTCCATTCAAAATACTTTAAGAAAAAATAAATATAGATATTATGTATTTAATGCCTTAACGAAATTTTCAATGTAAGTATAACTGAATTCTAACAACGTATTAGTCAAAACAGATTTTTAGGTTACTTTTTTCCGAGTAAATTATCATTTTTTTTTTTTTTTTAACTAAACAACTGTAATTCGATGTCAAATTGTAGTGAATTATCCGTCACTGAACGGTATTTTGTTGAAGATCTGTGTTATAAGTAATAGATTATCTTTCCTGATCGACAGCTGAGTTATGCAGAAAAAGCAACATATTGAAATCAGGTCTCCTAGCTACAGTATAAACTGAATTGCCGTACTTTTCTTAAAATATTGCCGCCTCCTCATCCCCCCTCACTTTTATTTTTTATTAATTTTGATTTCCTTTGTTGTTACTGATGTTGTTGGGTTTTTTTTTGTCAAAGTAATACAAACGAAACAAAAATCCATTTATTCGTAGATTATAATATCTCTAATAAAAGAAAAAAAATTGGGAATTTCTAAGAAAATAAAAAAATCTGGAAATCCTTTTTAACCATAGCAAAGCACACACACACGTTGTAATTAGTGGATTAATATTCTTTGTTCCAGTTCTTAAGCATTTCTTTGGGAATTTTTCTCCCTTCACGAGCTAATTTCTGGACAAGAACCCACACGAATGTTTCAAATACAAAATTTACAAAGTCTCTTGTCCTTACGTACATGTGAAGTTTCAACAACATCCGTTCATGGGTTCAAAAGTTAATAGAGGCATAACGCCCACACATAGAAACACTACACTATCACATTGATTGATTTTGTGTCTCTCACCTTATCATAAAAGGAAACTTCATTACATTTGCAGGTTTTCTCTTCATTTTTAGAGGTTTTTTTTTATTATTTATATATACTTGTATTGTAAATTATTTTAAACTATAAAATTTATGCCATCTTTACATTTTTAATATTTTTTATTTTTTTTTTATTTTGCAGGTTTGTGAAGTAAAAATCTTTAGGAATTTGAAACCACTGAAATCGAACTTAAAGTAATTAGGTATGTAAATTAACTTAATTAGAAATGTTCGGGAACATTCTTATCTTTATAATTGATCTACAGTGAAGTCTCACTTATACGAAATATTCAATTATACGAAGAATTTCTCATTCCCCGGCGTAACCCCATAAGTTCTATATGTAATTCACTTACACGAAATATTCACTTATATGAATAATGTTGGTTTCCCCCTCATATTCGTATAAGTGAGACTTCACTATATATATTAGTAGCTTAAGGTCACTAACTCCACAAATTCAGAAAATTGAGATGAGCAGATTATATACTACCCAGTTAGTAGTGTAAACACTGCTGGAACACTTATACATATGAATGTTATGTGAATTTGCTTGAAGACCTATGAGGAGAATCTTCTCATGAATACGAAATATATACAGTCGGACCTCGATATAAGGTCACCCGCTTATAAGGTTACCCCGCATATAAGGTCACTTTTCTAAAGTCCCAGCTCATTGAATAGGAATTCTATGATATGGATTATCGGATATATGGTCAGGTCTTAAATATCATAATCGCATATAAGGTCACTTTTGTCTGTGATTTCAGTGCCACACTGATTCAATTCAAAGAATTTTTCTTTCTTTTCCCGATAAAAACTCTTACTTTCAAGAAAGAAAAATGTATAGGAGGGAAAAAAAGTAAAGAAAGACTGACAATTTTTTTAGGAGCTAAATATGGATGGCTCTGAAAAACTGAGACAGCTAGTTATCGGAAAATATCAAAAGCCACGTTGCTTTAAAAATGTTATGTCTTTACCTTTGGATTATGATGCAAACAAAAAAGCATGGATGAATGCTAACATATTTGATAAAACTATACGGCGTTTCGATAGACACTTTTTGAAAAATAAAAGAAAAGTTGTTTTCATCGCAGACAATTGCCCTGCTCATATCAACATACCTCAGTTGAAATCAATTGAGCTTGTTTTCTTATCCCCAAATGTTACCAGTGTTTTGCAACCTTTGGATCAGGGAGCCATTCAAAATCTGAAATTGAACTACAGAAAGCTCCTTCTGAAAGATTTGATTTCAGCAATTGATGAGAAAAGAAAATTTCACGTGTTTGTGTTAAATGCAATTTTTTATATTCATAAAAGTTGGAGCTTGGTGTCAAATACCTGCATGTCAAATTGCATTCGACATACTGGTTTTCATTTTCGACAAATAGTATGGATGAAATAACAGATGAAGATGATGAAGACGATATTTCTTTAGCTGTATTAATACAAGATATCAGAAATGCGGCTGTGCTACAGAAGGGGAAAGTAAATACGTGAGAATTGATGATGAAATTGCTACCACTTCTCAAGCTTCGATTTCCAAAATTGTTTCGCAAGTTTTAGATTCCAATGCATTAGAAAGTGAGAATAACGACAGTGATACTGAAAGTGAAGCGGTGATACAAGCAGAAGCGCTCAGAGCATTAAATGTCGAAAGACATTTTTCTACGAGCCATGAGGGAGCTGAAGAACATTTTCAGAAACTACAAAACTTAGAAAACATTGTACAAAAGATGAAACCAAAATCGTGACAGTCTTGTATTATGGATTATTTTAAGTAAGGTCAGTTGTTCATCAGTACTTTGCTTGAGCATACTAGTATTATTTGTATACAACTTTATTCCGAATTAAAATTTCTTTCTGATGGCATTAATTTTAATTGGTTCAACTAAATTTAAAAACTATAACCTAATAAACTGATATTTTTGTATGTATTAAATTTTACAAAGAATTATACTGTATTTATTTAATGCTTATTTATTGACAAAGTGTGTATGAATCGGTTATAAGGTCACTTTTGCGAGGTCCCAAGAGGTGACCTTATATCGAGGTCCGACTGTATATATTAGACGGGTACCGTCGCTTCGCTCCGGAACCCTTGCATATATAGCAATAAAAAAAAAAAAAAAAAACTATTTATTTAGCAAATTAATATTGAGATCGGAGAATAC
Source organism: Thereuonema tuberculata (assembly GCA_023159025.1). NCBI lineage: Eukaryota > Metazoa > Arthropoda > Chilopoda > Scutigeromorpha > Scutigeridae > Thereuonema > Thereuonema tuberculata. The sequence continues at coordinate 267,627,219 of JAFIDM010009631.1, read as the reverse complement.
ACGACTTCCCAGCCCGTTGTGGCCTTCTCCGCTTAACTCAGGTGTATTGCGGGTTGGCGCCTACACCTCGGGTTGCGCCACACATTTTTGCATGTATCTTGCAAACGCAGAAACGTTTATGAATGACTGATATATCGTTCGATAGAACTTTTCTAATACGACATTTTCTCAATATAATGTTCTCTTCCAACTTTTATACTTTTCGTTTAAATTGAGAAAAAGTCAAAATTGGACCCTTTAAAAGGCGACATCTTGGAAACCAAAAAACTTTTTCGAAAGATTCTTGTAGCATTTTGTTTGTCTTAAAAAGATCTTTATTTTATCCATTTGCAGGATCAATCTATCTCTTATAGTTTGACCACAAAATTGGAAAAACGTAAAGTCTTATGACAATGACAGACAGAATAACGCTTTTCTAATATAAGATGTTCCAATAATGTTAAACAGGGAATTTTACTGTTGGGCAACTGTGAATTGCTAAATATTACGGTTGCGCGTGCTCTACGTTTCAGATTTGTTGTTCAAATACTAAAAAAAAGTTGAAGACAGATTGTATTTAAATGATACATTATCAAAGAAAATAGTAGTTATTGTAGCTTTTTCGTCATTAATATTTTCAAAGCATTTTTTTTTTTTCAATATATTGAAAGTTTAAAGTTTATTGTTAGTTCATAGTTGAAACTTAAGGCTTAAGAATTTTACAAACAAGGTGAAGTCTTTTATTGTTTGAATGTAAAATCAAGTAACCAATTAGATTTGCAAGAAACCATATTTTTTTTTATTTAAATGGTTGCGTTAATATATTGCAAATTTGAATATGGATGAACAGAGTTTAATATTTCGAATAAAACACTGAAAATCATTACTTTCGAAGATTCGTAATGTAATTTTTTATGATATTTCAGAAATTTCACCAAAATCTTGGCAAACTTTACCATTTCTTTTACTTGTAATAAAACTAAGCAATGAACTAATTTTGAGCAAAAATAAAGTCCGCTTTATTAGTAACATATTTTTCATAGAACTACAAGTTCAGTAATAGAAGTAAGCAATTTAAATTAATTGAGCATTAGTAGTTTTCATTCTCGTCTTTTCTCGTTTAATTTCGCTCGTTTCATAATCTCGAAAGAATTATTGGCATGCATAATTACTATTATTCAGTAGCAGCGCTTGGAATCCTTTTGCGACCGAGGATAGTTACTCTCCCATCCTTCTAGCAGTAGCTGATAGTTTCCTGTTTCGAATACAGTTTCCTGTTTTGAATACTGTTACATAATCGAGAAATTAATCTGTCTTAAATAATAGAACGACATTTATCGCCCTCTCTGATTTAGCGCTAGGTTTTCCAGATAACCTAGGCCTGTATATGAATTTTCAGGTATTTTTGTGTGTATGAATTTGAAAGTAGTTCGAAATATAACAGTATTTTTACTTTTTAAAGACAGATTTTCGTATCTGTTTGTGGCTGGTCCCCTCCCTAACATCTTTTGAACAGATCTTTCTGAATAAAGTTTTTTAGATTTAATTAAATGAATCATCAATGCGAATCATTGCAGGAATCGGTATTACAGTTAATAAATCAAAATATGAACTGTGAGTAACTCTTCACAAAGATTATTATTAAATATTGCTTTCTAACTCGTTTATCCAGATACATTTGACTGGAAACTCGTAACTTCTATTCTTTTTTAAGATGATATAAAACATTTACGTTGAAGCTACCACAGGAAAACTATCGAGATATAAGGACGAACTGGAGACTTCCAATACTAAATGTAATTGGTTATTACGTGTATTATTTTCGAAATAAATGAATGTGAAGGACATTTACAAGGCTGTGATTGGTTAGTTAGTAGTCACATGTTTTGGAGTGATTGGCTAACCTTAATCTATTTTAAAACAAGTCAATTCACAGTTTGTAATAAACACAAAACCAAGCGATCCCTTACAATATGCAATCTGTCAACGCTTGTCTTGTTAAAGTAACAGTACTATTGATTGACATGCAAAACTCATTTATTCAAATCGTTATAATTCAAGGGTGATATACAATTTCCATCACTGCGTCCTCGGTACACCACAGGCATAAAAAAAGGCTTGCAGGAGAACTGTTGCCGCACAAGCATTCTCCACCCGAACCAAAAGTGGCCATATTGGGTCGAGGGTATCACATGTTCTCAACATATTCAGTATAAATAGAGCCCAATTTTTTTTTTTTTTTTTTCAAATTAACAGTATTTCCTGATAGTCAATGATCTGTGTCGAAAGTTGGAATTCATCAAATCCCCAGGCCATGAGTACGACCTGGGGAAATGACTCATGGGGCTCTTTGAGTCCCGGTTTGGACTGTGAAGGGCGTTACACACATAAATACAGACAGACACATAAAATAGTGTACAGGGTCACTAATAATAGAATCAAATCAAAATCCAGCGGTTAAAATTAAATATCAGAGGAATTAATTTAAACAATTGATTATTATTATTTTTATAAATTCCTTTTGTTTCCTTAGAAATTTAGAATAAAAATAACAATTCATCAGTAGATTGTACATTTGTTTGTAATTGTACATCGGAGAGAAGATAGGTTTTGAAAAATTAAAACAAGATAATTAATGCTTTTGAGAATGTCAAAAGCAAAGCGGCCCCATAATATGAACAATTTTATAAACAAAAGTAGAGTGAACCTAACCAGCGTTTACAATGAACCTAATGGACGCTTACAGCAAACCGGAAGTTGGGAGGGGGGGTCAACAAGTGAAAGCTTCCGATAAAAAGGAAAACGGCGATAGACGTCCCCCCAATATCGACCCTTCTGGACAAATTGCTGGTGGTCACGTTTTTGTCAGACAAACGGTTGCTGAGATACGATAAAAGAAAAACGTATTGAAGCACCTACTTTTGACCCCCCCCCCTCACATCCGGTCAGGGAATGATCCTAGAGGTCTGATTGTTTGGACGTGTTCACCTACTTTTTGATGCTGAACACAATGGTGAAGTTTTCATTCTAATATCTCTAACCGTTTGGCCACTAAAACACACACTGTGACATCCAGCACTCTGACATCCAGCAAGCATAAAAGCAAGAGCGGTCCCCTATGTTTTCCAGGCAAGCTGTAACCTAGGGGCCGCTAAAAACGAAAAAAAAAGTATTAGTAAGGAATTTTCAGTCGAAATACGCAAGTCCATCCTTTTGTATTCACGATAACTCAAAAACTGTCCGTTCTAGTAAGCTGAAATTTTTAGACGTTTGTTTAAGTTATTCAAAGAAAGTTCCTTATTAGGAGTTTTGTCTTGATTTATCCGATTATTAAAATGGAAAAAAGCTACCAGTGTACTTCGCTATTAATTCACTTCAATAGTTATGATAATTCGAAAAGTATTTAACTACAAAACTGAAAGTTCGGTAATAGATGCTGTTTCTATTGATTTTTATGAAAATTAAACCTCAAAAAAACGAGACCCCTTAACGTGTGATTATCACTACAAATGAGTATCAAATTTATAGAAAAGTCTAGTGAATTTAGGCTGTAATTTTGGATGTTATAATGATGGTATTGGACAGTTGGCAGGCCAAATATAAAAATTTGTTGAAAACTACTTGTTTATAAGATTTTGTTCCAGGTTAGCGGGAGGCAAATTCACAGGACAACCGATCAAAAAATAAAGATATCATTAAATAAATAATAAAAAAATTCCAAAATTTCAGGGAAGGGATAGCAATCTCTCCTAATAACCACCCAATCAAAAGAAAATAAACGAGCCTTTAAACACTCAGTCCCTGGCCACTGCTGCGTTGTATTTTTCTGAGAGATAGTGAGATAGGGCACTCCTATGGCTTCTTCCAAAACGACCATGATTATTTAGAAATCTTACCACGGGGTTTTTGTAAATTGCAGGACTATTATTTTGAGCTTCAATTTATTCTTTGTAGGTAAATTAGCATTAAGGATTAATTATCTGTATTTTTTTTAACTTAGGTCTTGTAAGTTTGAATGTACCATCAGTTTGAATGTACCAAAATTCCAATTTTCCTCCCATTCCCTTTTCGGTTCTACACTGGAATATCCTTTCGATTTGGTCACCCAATAACTATTTGAAAACCATTTTCCTGTGGTTCTGTTTAGTCTGACTTCTCGGCTGCTCCTTCGTTCATTTTCTAACGCTTGCATATTGGACCAAAACCCCCCAGGGAATTGTCGGTCGCAAAAGCTTTTGCCTGTGACCGCCTTCGCTCAGAATCTGTTATCTTCAAAGACCCGATGCGACGATCGCTCAAAGCTAGAAAAAAGAAATGGCGCTAATAGCTGTCAGTTGACAGGAAATGAAATGTCAGTACCTCCATGTTTAGCATTTCGTACACAACGTCGTTATTACAGTTTTGACAGACATCCGTCCCTGCAATTTAAAATAATACGACTGAAAAATTTAACCTAGAAAGCTGAAACTTTAACTATTACATTGAATGTTTGGAAAAAACTGGCCTCCGTACTGATTTTGATACAAAAGAAAGAGATCAGTAGATAACGAAATTGGATTGTTGGCTTATTTGCTGATAAATGAGGCTTCTCAAACTCAATATGGATGTACTGAATCGACTATACTGAGAACGAATATGATACCCTCGATCAAGTTGACCACTGGCCACTTTAAAGTCGTCCGAATGGTTCAAAATGGGAGTCTAGACATAACGAATGAACTCAATGCAGCTATTGCTTGAAATTGAACCTGACCCTCGAATTACGACTTGAATAAATGAGTATTGCGCGCCAATCAATAGTAATGTCGCATTTAACAACGCAAGGTTTTGAAAGATTACAAATTGTACTTGTGTTTACTATGAAACTGCGATTTGTTGGCTAGTTTATTTCCTTGGTTGAACGGCATAGACCATCGTAACCCTTCCCATTGCAAATTCTTAGGTACGCCTCTGAACCCATACAGTAAAAGTGCAACATTGCTTTGAATCGTTGTGTTAAAATTTAAAATCATCCATTGATACATTTTAAGACCGCCACAGATCAGCGTTTCATTAACTCTCTAACTGATGCCATGAATCTTATTATCTAGTAGAAACTAAGTCCTTTATTTATAGCGAACAAATCTATTAATTCCGGGATCAAGTGGATTCTTGGCAAAGAACGGTTTACTTAATTATAAGAGATAAATATAGAGCTATTAGGGGTAGGATAGGAGACAGTGGCTTAAAATAAAATGGAAGAGAAAACCGAAAGTCATAATATGGAAATTCACGAAGTAAAATGAACATTAGTGAGTGAATTGAAATCCCTTTTTTAATCAGTTAAAACCAAAATGAATTAGATTTCTCTGGCAAACGATAATCGAAAGTGGACGGTCAGTGACATGGTAGCCTTTTAGAGTCTCAAAGCTGGACTTATAATTCGGAATCATGAGCATTAACTTTAATTAGGAAGCCGCAGCCATGGCAACTGGATAATTTCTATCTAGCGTTCGTGCAAGTTCAACATAATAGCATTACTAATTACAAGGCGTACTACGTTTTGCGCTTCAGAAATTAGTCCTTAATGAAACAGTTTCAGCTTATTTAGCATTTTCTTAATAACAGTACTTCTTTATTTAGCATGATATTCCATTCTTAAAACTGCGCAAATGTCTGCGACTCTTTTCATGGTGTTACATGCTATTTTGCGATAGCTAAGCGTCGAGCGCTTGATTTCCAATCAAGCCATTGAATTACAGCCATTCATCATACAATTTATGCATTTCAAAGTCGATTTCTATTGACATACGACGTTCTAAAACTATTTTTTTTTATAGCTGCTTGCTGGGCTCTCCACTGACTTGAGTTATTCAGTTGGGCCGTATTAATTACGTCGGTATTATAGTCCGTTCACTTTACCTGTGGAGGCACGTGATCACAGCAAACCAATCGTTATCGTTTCTTTTCTTCGCTAGAATTATTTCTTGGTCGCTTCTAGAATGTCGTTGTGGGTTGCTCCCGTTCTTTACGTCGACTTGAATTAACAATAATCATTCCAAATGATTCTTCTAGAATGACTTTTCAAGGTTTTCGTGGCACAAACGAACAAAGATCTGATTCCAACAGCCGCCATGTTCAAACTAATAAACGGAAGTATGTGGAGTAACTAATGCTCAGTCGTTCACCATATATGGAGTGTCACGTGCCTCCACAGATACAGTGAGCGGATTACAGTAGATCTAACTTTTCTACTTCTAGATCCTCGTCGTTATTATCTTTTAATTTTATCTATAACCATACTGTTTTTCATGAAATTTTGGTCAATACTTACCAATTACAATCCATTAGCGTTTCAAGATTTTTTTCTTTTCTTTTTCTAATAATGTTTCACGCAAAAGAAAAAAAAAAAGATAGATTATCTTTATTAATTTTAAAGATGGCTTTAGTAAAAAAAAAAAAAAATGCTTAAAAGATCAATATATTCTATTTAAGATTTTACTGAAATTGCTTTGAAATTAAATTATAGTGTTTGTCTTGAAAATTATTCCATCTGGGTTTAAATAAAACATTATAAATTAATCAATAAGAATTTAACAAAATTGCTTAAAAGTTACAACGGTAATTGCTGCAATCAAATAAACCTAAATTCATTATTCTTTATCGTTTCAACGCTATTTCGAATCGAAATCGAAATTAAGAAAACGTCTCTTTTATATTCTTTTCTATTATTATTTTAAAATGCTTAAAATAAATTTACTTTATCGACTATATAGAAAATAACTAGGCTTTAAAGTTTATTTTGTTACAATAATTATATGAATTAAAAAGTCGAATCACAGTTTTGTAATAATCATGAAACCAAGCGACCCCCGTAGAATTTTCAATCTATCAAACGCCTGTGAGTAAAAACTCATTTATTTAAGCCGTTATAATTCACGGGTCATCATGGCCTACTCAATACACCTTTGGCTTACGAATGGACTTAGAGGAGAGCTGTTGCCTCTCAAGCATTGCCAGTGGAAGCGATTTCCTTATTGAGTTCATTTAGTATATTGATGTGTGGTCGAAAAAATAACAGAGACTGGCGTCCGTGTTACAGCTTAAGATACACACACTTTATTTACAATTTATTTACAGCTTATATACATTTTTGGTGGATATTCAAGATCAGTTTAGAGCTTCCTTTTCGGTCGGTCACTCGCCGCTCGGAGCTTTCTGTTCGGTCCGTCATTGGGAGAGAGAGCTAGTCGCATAGTTGATTGGCCTCCCGGTTCTGCCAATCACAGGGCAGATTAACTGATCAATCCGGGAAGATTTTCAACTTTGCATCAATAAATTCCATTTTGCCGTTTTAGGTGACTCGTTCTGCCTTTATTCAACTACTTACTTTAAATACACATTGATCAAAGAATATCAATATTTCCGTTACCTGCAAATATATGTATACAATATTAACAGTTTAAAATACATTAATATATATATATTAAACATGAAAACTAGGTAAATGTAAATTGCAAATAAATTACTTATATAATGGCGATAATCTGCGGAATTGGGTGGCAAGGGCTTCGCGGATAATGAAAATCGCGGAACCCGAAAAAAGACTAAAAATGAGGTGTAAACACGAAAAAAGTATTTCACCATTAAAAACTACGTTTTATTGTACAAAAAACATAATATGTAAAACTTTTAAAATATGTACAGTAAAGCAGAAACCTTTGTTCTACGTTTGCATCCACAAATTCCGAGAAGGCCTATAGGATCACAATGCACAATAAACCTGTCAGTAATTTTCGATCTTCGCACTGTAAGGCCTGTTGTATTTTCCCTGTTGTTGGGTTGGATTAACATTGTTTTTTTTTTTTTTTTTGAGGTTCATAATTAAAAAAATTTTTCGGGGCTCTACTATATATAAAACTTTAATTTCAGTGTCTTTGTGAGCTGCTAGATAAAAGGTTATGGGGCTTATCGATGTGAGATGTGGTAATTTTTGTGTCTAAGCTAATCTCATTTAATAAAAACCTCAAAAAACATCATCTCGGCAATCTTTGACAAATGTTTCAGACTTATTAGACTTCTTCAGCTAGACTTGCCCTTGGTGATAGGCTCAGAATTGAGTGATATAGACGGAATTCTCGCACCTGGGAGTGACCTCCTAAACAGAAACACAAGCTTTCCCAGATTCCCGAGATAAAGGTTGAGGGAGCCAGAACCTTTTATTTCTTTTATGTTTGCATTTTTTTTTAGGTTTTTATTTAATTGTGCGTGTAAAAATGTTATTACTAATTTCATTTATTTTCTATGTATTTGTTTCATCTCAGTAGCGCTGTAGCAAATTATTGAATGGTTTCTGTTTTATTTCCATTGGATTTAAATCTTTACAATTCTCTACAGTTGCTAAGACAATAGTGTTCCCAATGCTGTTCTCTCAATTCCTCACTGAAGAGGGTCGAGATTTGTTTTGCAGTTTAGATCAGAAGAATGACATCATTTACCTCATATCAGAAAATCACTTGTACTGTCGCCGGCATTTCCAATGTCACATTAGCTGTCCGATGCTTCCCCGCAGTGCAATAAGCTCTCAGCTCTTACAATTTTTTTTTACCCCCTTTCAGTGCGAAAAAAAGAGCTAAAATTTGGTATACGTCAACTCCTTAAGATCCTGAATAAATGATAAAAATTTCAAGGGATATTTCGATCTGACAAACCTAACCATTCCCTTGTTAGACTGGTTTAAGGAAAGCAATGCAGGAAAGCACTACTTCGCAATGTGACATTGGAAATGCCGGCGACAGTACCATATTGTACAACTAGAAGCTGACGAACAGAGTCGTTCAAACACAGGGAAGCATAAAAATTAAATCTGGATTTGATCGGAAAATAACACACATCATCTCCAATTACTAAATTGAATTGAAATCATCAATTTACAATAACAGGACAATTCAAGGCTTGACTTCATCACCAGTTAAAATAATAGAAGTTCTCAATATCTCTCGCCAAATAATGCTTTGGTTTGAAACAAATGTAAACAACGAACAGTGCGAAGTTATGCTAAGATTTTTTTGTAGGGACTTTTATTAAAAGTAGATGTTTGGCCTTATCTAAAGGATATTGAAACAGGACGTACTGATGTTTCTTTATTATTGTATGTTTTTTTAAGGATTTTTGGGATGATAAAATAAATTTTATCATAGTCCCTGTAAACTATGTTGTGTTCTGTCTGAATTTCGTTTTGAATTTTATTTTTCTGAAATTAATTTGTTCTGACTTTACAAATGGTTTTAATACTACAGTGGCTTAAAAATCCTTCATACAGTGTTAGAAACTCTTGGTATAAAGAGGATGCAAACTCTAACCTTATTTTCTTTTCAATTATCTTGTACATGTTATCTGAATTGAGGAAATGATAGTTTTTAGGAAAAATCAATCACAACTACCATTTTATTTCTTGGAGATCCTAATGGTCGAAAATGTTTGGTTTTGACAGTATTGAGGCTTGCGGAAGAATCCAAAGAATATTGTCTTTTTAGGTCTACAGACGTAAACCCTATCCAAGCACTATTGGGATGCAAGGAGCACGCGAAAGTCCTTTTCAGAACTATAGAGGTGAAAACTGCTCCGAGGAATGCGATTCATTCTCTCCCCAGTACTGAATAATATCCTGAATCATATTGTTGGAATCACAAGAAATCATTGTGAGGCCTATATTGAAGATATAGTTTATTCAAACGAACTTCGAAATACTAAAACTTATCACATTTGCGACATCTAATGTCCTCAATCGCATTTACTTAAGACTTGTTAGTTATAGGATCAATTACGCCCATAACTTTATATCCATAAAGAAGGCTGAAGTAATTTTAATAATAAGAATAAAGCAACAATGCACTATCAAAACAACATACAATTTAAATTTGTGTGGGAGAATTCTCCCTCCTTTTTTAGATACCTACAAAAATTGCATTCATTTAAAAGCTTTTTTAATTTAAGAAAATAGTATTACCGATAGTATATCTGATGTGAAGATACAATTTATGTATTATTACACAATCATTTTAGTAATCAAATGAAAATAAAAACAGTAATTTTAATAATGCAGTAATAAACTGCAATATTTACAAAAGAAATATAATGATTTTTTTAATCTCTTTAATATTTTTTTATCCCATTCTTTTAAATTCTTCATCAACATCTATCCAATGTAGTTGTTTTTGTGCCTCTAAATATAGAACATTCTATTAATTTTATGTATTATTAACTTTTGCTGCTCTTACAGTACTTTGGATAGTGTCTGTAATTTAGACTATATTCCGTCCACTGTCATATTTTATTCAGACGTCTATTTTTTATAAATTATAAAGGACAATGCAGATAATTTCATATGTTAAGTTCTTATCTTTGGTATAATTGGTATAATTGTTTGGTTTGGAATGTACTGTATTATTCTAATTTCGCTGGATATTTTGTTCGTTTTTCTATCATTGTATTTGCTTATTTCTCTGGGTAATGTGTTCTCTTTTTATTTTCTCTATTTCTTATAAACTTTAGGAATGCTTACAATAGTGTCAATTCTGTGAACGTAATTTCGTATAATTTATCTTTTTATTTATAGAGAATTTATGAATTTCAATTAACCATTATAATTTTGACCACAAAAATCCCCAAAATAGATGTTGTCAAGAAAAATCAAACGTTTAAAGTTTGATATACAATTGCCATATAAACGTGGACCAAATCAAATTAATTTTTTACGATTTTATTTTTTTAATAGTACGAAAATCTTAAATTTCCAATATATACGTAGTAACATGAAACAATAATGTAATATATAAAATATATAAGGAAACTATGTGAATAATTTACAATGTACGTAAGTATCACATTAAATGACGTAAAATGCGAATAATCAATTTAACTCTCCATTAACAAATACATTGGTATCTTTTTTTATGGTTCTGCACAATCATTATGGACCCACATATTGTTGAAGTATCCTCATTTATCTGTAGTGACTAAAATCATTACAACCGCGGTTGTAATTATCTTTTGTTTGGTAAAATTTAAGAATGACTTAAAAACTGGTGCTTGAATCCAACCAGATAACTGTGGCATAACAACTACCAGGCAAGTATCTCATATTACAACCAACACTTCATTCTATATTGAATCAGTAACTTAATAAATATTGATGTATTTTCTAATTGCCTTTTAAAACTGCATTTAGCTTAGAGTAATTCATTTGATTAATAATCGCAAAACAATTGATGTAATTGGCAAATCAAAATGACTCTACAAAAAGAGTGATGTAACAACGAATGTAATAAACCGGCTATCACAAAACCTCGCAGTACTGAGGTGTGTAGTTGCCAAATGACAGACGATCAGACACTCGAGTCTCAAATTATCTTATATCCTATCTTACATTACTATCTTCTCCTCTTTATGATGTCCTGATGTTCAGTTCAGTGGGTTCTTGATTTTATAATTTTTTCGATAGAATTGATTCAGTAAATAACCATCACTTTTTATTACAAAAGACAATTTAAGACAATTACAAAGACTTGGTTTCAATAAATAAATTGTATGAATTCATTGCCAAAAAGAAAATGGTGCAACTGTCTTTCTCTACCATCCATATTTCATTAGAATATCGCCTACGAACCCATGATATTCGACATTTCTGAAAAAGAATTAGACCATGAATGGTCGTGGTCAGGCAGTGAACAAAATGTATACAAATTCAAAATTAACATTCGTTTCTTAGAATTAAAAGGCAATAATTGTGTAATGACTTCATTTTGAACTCTGCCACATTAATTCTAAAATAAGGTTGCTCTCTAATTGAGCCATTTCACGCCTTTAATTACAGAATTTTGTTTAAAAGTAGATGAACTAAATAGATGTATCTTTAACTACAGTTGTTCTGTACGAATTCAGTGAAACTGGTAATCTTATCGAAAGAAAATGGCAGACATCTTGCTATCATTAATATTGCAGATATAATATTTCCTTGTCCGGAATAATGATTAGAAATTTTTCCAATAGATGGCGTAGCATTGCAATAAAATAATAGAATTGATCGCAAATCATTCAATTTGACTTTCTTTCTTTCTTTTTTTTTTTTTTTTTTCACATCTCTTCTCATCAATTCAAAATAGCAATAAAAAAACCGTTAAGATTTTTAAAAAAAATTCAAGATTTAAAAAGAGTTTGCATTTAAAAAAAAATGAAATAAAATTAATAAAATAATGATAACAATCCCTTAAAATAATTTCAGAAAACGGTTGTAGCAGCATACCTATTTAATTTTAAAATATTGGCACTTCTTCGCTCGCCAATCCCTCACTATATATTTCTTTTAAAAATAATTGTTAATACATGTGTGTTTTTGTTTTTTTACCTTTTAAAAAGTCCTACTAAATAGCATTACAGCCGCGGTCACTAAATTTTTCATGTTAGCAGTATATTGTTATAAATTATACAATTTTATTGTTTAGAAAGATTTATGTTTACTTATTTTATTATCGGTAATATTAAATCGTGGGCAACCGAATAACAAACATTACATTTTTAGTCAAGAAAAAGTTATACAACCGATTACAAAATAATTAACTTCCATTGTACAAAATAGGCCGACTTATTTTTTCCTGTTTTGCTGGCAAATAACATACAAGAAGAGATATTTTATAAATAATTTTATTACAGTTAAATTATTATTAAATTTAAAATTTTGATTAATACAGAATTCTTTTGAAAGCATTTTTTTCCTTACTTAGCCGTTACTTCAATAAGATATTATAGATATTCTTTATATAAACACTTTTATATAGCTCTTGTTGATAATTACTAGAAAAAAGTTATTTAGAATATAAAAGTTGCGCAAGGAAATGTATTCGCAAAGAAAAAAAAATAAAGAAAGACTTAATTTCGGAAAAAAATGTAACTTTATTAAAATTTAATTGGAGCTGAGGGGTTCACGAGCAAAGGAACCTCATTCTTTTCAAATTAAATAAGTAGGCTGCTATAACCGTATTATAAAATAATTTTATGGTATTGTTATTATTTTATTAATTTTATTTTTTATTTCATTTTTTTTTTATTAAATGCGAACTCTGTTTAAATAAGCAATCTGAACAAGTTTTTTTTTTCCTCGATTCCTCTGTATTATCTCTGTGAGGCGGAAACATAGCAGTGAATAATGATTTTAATTATTAGTGCACCCGAAACCCAGGGTGTATTAGGTTTCGAAGCGCTGGCGACTTCCTCTTGGCCTGCGAACGCGTGCCACAGCGCGTGCTCAGTGGGTGTCTCCCCGCCGGCCATCGATCCGTTCGATGGGAGCTCCCCGACGCCCCGCGCACATTACAACCACCGTCGATAGATCACCGCTGCACACAATATCTTGGTACGTAATCATTTCTATTTCCTTTTTCCTCCCGTCTTCCTTACCTTCCCAGTGCTGAGCGTGGCCAGCAGCTTTCCGCCATTCGAAAACCCCATGGCGGCCGCCGGAGGAGAGAGCGGCCGACAGCGTGCGGACTCTTACTAGGCCTTGTACGTTTGGCTCGTCGGTTTGTTGTCGCCTCCGAAGAGCGGGCTTCGGGTCCAACATGGCAGCTACGATCCACTCCGAGATCACACAATCTCAGATTTCTTCAGTCTAATCATGGAGTCCGCGTTTCGAGGAATCTGTTGGTTCTCCGACCTTGAATGAACAAGGCAAGTTGTTCGAAAAATTCATACTTGTACAGCATCGTGAAAGCATGTTCCGTTAAGATATTTTTGGCGTTGATATACTTTTCATCTTCTAGTCTCGGTGACCTAAATACCTCAGATATCTTTTCTATTTCTATATCTTGAATTTCTAAGTAGCGAGGAAAAAAAAATTAATCAAAAATCTCCAGATCTGAAAAAAAAAAAAAAAATCCGCATTTGAGATTCGATTGGCCAGCTTCGAGAAATGCCCAGAAATAGGTTTAGAATATTTATTATTATTTAAAATAATATTAGATTGTTTAACAAACCATATTGTTATTAATGAATTTGAAGAGGAATGTAACGAGAAAGCAGTTTAAATAAAAATATATTAAACAACAGGACTTTTCTTATTGCGTTATTTCAAGGAAAGAAATAATCTCCTCTTTGCAAACTGTACTGACGAAGGTCAAGAACGTACAACAACCATTACGTCATACATTCAGACCAATCAACCTCAGTCCGTCGCCTGCCGGTTCTACAAATGCTTATTTTGTAATCGTGAACAGTATAATAACAGTTTTCAAAAAAGAAGGTAAATTAAATTGCTGTTGGTAATTGGTACTTTCAAATTCTGTAATGTCATAACATCAGAATAAGTTACTGCAAATTTGAGTTAAACCTCGAATAAAAAAATAACTTAATTAAAATTAAAGATTTAAGATTTTAAATTTACTTATAAGGTCTTCGGGAACCATCATTATTGTTAAAATTTTGTATAGTTATCCCGTTATCATTCCTCATTTCTCATACTTTTTCTTTTCTCTTCCGGCTCGACTTTTTCGATTTAAGTAATTAATATTTTAATTACTAATGAAATTTATTTCAAAGTTTAAATTTGGTGTGATATAATTATTGACAAACGTTTTTTTATTTTTTTTTAAATTAAAAAAAAAAAGAAATGGAAACCTTTGGTTAACCACATCATTTATTTATTTATTTTTAAAAATTAATAGAAAATGTTCTGCTACTCTTACACCAGATTATTAGATATCTATAACTTAAGGACCCGCCCAACCCTACTTTCACATCCTAGTAGAACAATAATATGACCTGTATTTCCATTCAACAACTTCTCTCTAAAGGATATCAAATAAAGGTTTTTAAATAAGTTCAAAAACGCAGAGTGAAGTAAAGGAAATAAGACTAAAGGCACGACAGGAACCAAAACAAATTCGATTTCGGTTGTGCTCTGAAATTGCAGCGCTCAGGAGCAAACTGCAAGATGCTGCTAAGTCATATCAGTACAGAAATTATTGATCTCTCATTCTTTCAGTCAGCAATAATTCGAAGAAACAATTACACTGCTCTGATTTCATTTTTTACTTCTTCCAGTTTTGTTCTTTTTTTTACCCCTATTTTTTGCAGATATTTAGGGATCGTGTTGTATTTTCTCAAACTAAATAATAAAAAAAAAAGAGCTTGATATGTTAAACTATCATTTCGCTAGTAGAATGTTTGAAAGATTTCAGTTATTTGTTGTAATAGAATATATCGCTCTAGTAAAATTATGTAAATGTCGAAGCGTTTAAATAGAGTTATAAGCCCGATTCTAGGTACAGCCTAGAGAAATTCTTCTTCTGGATCTTCGCCAATTTTTTTACATCATTTTCAAGAGATTTACATCAGTCCTTTAGGCGCACTATGAAATCACCACTTCTGGTTTCAAAAACAGTGCAATTGGTCCTTCCTTCGATCTCACTGTAACACCCGACGTACTGGACTTTGACCGACAACTTACCACGCAGCCGTAAGTATTTGTATTACTTATAATGCCTGTTTCTACAAATAAAAAGTTAAAATTTACAAATATAATCAATGAATATATAACATTTAATGTTAGAAATTACTTATGAATCGATACCTGAACAAAATTTGCGTAACCAGAAGTTACTCAGATCCAACAATTAGACTGGATAATCTGCACTGGATGATTATTTAGTCCTTGTCATAACATTTTTTTTTTTTTTGATTGATTGAGCAGTTAAACCCCGTATTTTACAATACTGGGTTCATAGTGATATATGTGCTCTAAATGCATTAGTTATCCCGCAGTTTTGAAGACCCTTCTATTTATATGATTCGATTTATGATTATTCCCTTATACGACTCAGGGGCGTTTTTGTTTGAATAGATTTTTTGGCCCGGGCCCCCACCGAAATAATGAAGGAAAGTCCTTCCAACGTTTTATTTTTGGTTGAACAGATAGGTTTCCATGGGGTGTCTACTTAAAATTACTTAACCTTACATTAATCTTGGCCCCGCCCCCGAAAATATATTCTATATACGCCACTGATACGACTTATACTCAAGAATATAAGCCAATCGTAAAAGGTGACCTTCTTCCACTACCAAATTGTAGTTGATAAGCTTTTGATATTAATATTGTTGAAAAACGAATGCTGATGAAAGGCAGTTTCATTTCCTCTTCATCATTTAGTTTTCGTTGAATATTTCGAATATTTAGGGCCATTTTCCATTTCAGACGTAAGTAATAGGGTGGCGAAGTTAATTTATTATTGGTTTTCGTAAGAATCAAGACGACGGTTTCAGTTTTTTTAATTTGAAACTAAACTGATGAGGTAAAACTATGGAAAGATTTGTTTTTGGCTTTTCTGTCACTGGTTTCCACGGACTATCCTCACAGTGATCTAAAGTTTATATCGCCTCTTGATAGAAGAGAAACGAGTTTCGGATTTTTGTTTTAAGTCGAAAATACGCCTGACCATCGGTTCGTCTATAATCAATATCTTGATTATCACCCAAAGACAATAACAGTCTTCTTTCATTGATTGAAGCAGTGAAATTTTATATTTCCTTAAAGATCCTATGATTTTCATACAAACCTGACTATTTGGTAAGGAGTCAAAATACATTGCTTTTAAAAAAAGCTCAATAATTGAGTTGTAGGCCTAGTGGTTTTTAAGCTTGAACGACAATATACTTGGTATTTTTTACCAAATGTAGTCTCCTGTTGATTTTGATAAAAAATTGACCCTTAGATCAGTGCCAAAGTAACTATATTTGATACCTGTGCGAAGTAGATATGCAAAATCATTCAGCGCATCGATTTCCATCTTTTATAGAGATAAGGTCTCGACGGCGTCTGGTGCAGGGGCACCACTCTCACCACCCTTGCTAGGCGCTGCCTTCGATCTTAAAACTACTGTTTTTGTGGCAAAATAGTCTATAATTTCTGCCCCTTGTGAAGGCGAACGGTGCAAACCAACTGGCGTAGGCCTTGTGGGAAAAAAAGTCATGACTATTCGATTAGTTTTCTTAACTAATTTGTTCCAACAAATTAAAAAATTTACAAATCGTAAAGAATGAATTGTACGGTTTTTATTATTTATTTATTTCCTACAAATTTTACATTTCAGTCCTACGAGATTTTAAATCAAATCTGTCTGTACTTGCTGTGGTTATGATAGTTATAGTAGATATACAGTAAACTCCCGATTATCCGCGGACCTTTCCTGTTTCCAGTTTTTTTTACTGTACAATAGATTATGGAATTAACAATTTTTTAAAAATCTAGAATAAGGTAAACAATAAAAGAGGCACATTTAGCGACGTCCAAGTAGGGGATTTTCGTATTTCGACACGAAAAAACAAAGACAATTAACCGATTTTTTTTTTTTTTTTTTTGTTAAAAAGTAAGAAAATGAATAAAATAAAATAATTGTTTATAATGTATGTACTGCCATTTAATCTAAATAAAACATGTTAAAAGCATTTTTGTGTTGATTTTCGTCCTATTTCGGATTATCCGCGGAATTCGCTTATCCGCGATTTCCGCGCCACCCAATTCCGCGGATAATCGGGAGTTTACTGTAGTTATTTATAGTTGAAGTATATAACAGTAACAAAGATATAAGTGGTTAAATAATTATAGTAGATAAATAAAAATTAATTAATTAATGTTTATAATTTATATCCATGATAAAGTAATATCTTTGTAAGTGTATTTCAAGTAAATAACAATAACAAAAATATAAGTAAATAGATAATTATGATAATTAAGTATAAATAAAATAATACCGTAATTACACTTTTATATATTTAATGAAAAAATTATTTATAATATCCACT
>JAFIDM010009631.1:267583802-267604408 GCA_023159025.1 Thereuonema tuberculata | reverse complement strand
TCCATTTTTCAGGAAACATACCTTTTTTTTAACATTTTCTCAATAAGTATGATAAATATTTTTGAAAGATAATTTTGAAGATTCTTGATTTCTTTTTCTGAAATGCTGTCGAATCCCTTGAGTGTTTATTTTTTATATTTTTAATTATCTCTATAACATCAGCTTTTGTTGGCGAGATTAAAGCTAAGGAGTTAGATTGAATTAAGCTTTGTTTATTAAGAAGTTTCGTATTACAGGATTATACTTCAATATTACCTGCATTTACGAAAGTATCTCCAAACTCCGTTAATATATTTTGAACGTTGTTTTGTTTAATTAGTGGATCTATTTCTTTACTTTCTTTATATTATTATTTTTGTTAATAACATTGTTGATAATACTCCACTGGTCATTATTATTATTGTTATTTTCTGTTATTTTTTTTTCGTAGTATTTTTTCTTTTTTTTTATTAAATTATTTATAAAAGTCCTTTTTTTTCTTATAATTTTCTAAATATATTTTGTTACTGCTATTTTTGTGTTTTAAATCTATTTCTTTTATATGTTCTAATAATTCATCTGTCATTCATTGCTGTTTATAGTTTACAATAGTTTTATTATAAGAGGATGAACTATTTGTATTATGGGATTTTCTAATTATAAGTTTGTCTTTACTTCCACGCCATTTTTTCATTAATAGATTTTTAATTTTATTAGGATTCGTAATGTTATATTTGATTAGTTTTTCTATAAGTTCTTTCATATTTTGGGCAAGTTTCTCTTCATTAATTTTATAGAAAACTGTGTTTTTTTTGTTTCGGTATTTGATTCTCTATCTGGGTTTGTTTTGCTTCCAATTTCTCAGTTGTATAATTATCATGTAATGATCAGATATATCGGTCTGTATAACGTTTCCAATAAAAGAAACTACATTAGCTTTAGCAAACCAATGGTCAATGCATGTTTTTGAAGTTGATATATTTGTCTTAATATCTCTTGTGATTGTGTTAATATATTTTTTTAAACCAAAAATATGATAAATCTCTATTTATTTCTGAACAAGAGGATTTATTGCATCGTCTAATATATTGATGTTCATATCTCCCACTCTAAGCATGGCTTAATATTTACTTAAGTTAGGTATATGATATTCTAAAATATTTTGCAACTCAGTTAAGAAATTTTTTTATTAGTATTAGGTGGTCTGTAAATGGCTAACAAAGTTATTTGAAAATCATTTGTATTATTGTTTATAGTGCATGTTAAATTTTTACAGGTAAGGGTATCAATAATTATTTCTTTTATAACATACGTTTTTTTTGTAGTAAACAAATATACCATCACCTTTTTTGCTTTTTTTTTTATTTTATAAATCATGTTAAAACCTATAAGTTGATAGAGTTCTGGTTCTTCAAAATTTACATTAATTTCAACAAGTATTATAATATCAAAATTATTAATGATGTTTTGTGTATTCAATTTTAGATAATCAAAATTTTTCCTTACACTTCCAATATTTAAAAATATACAATTTAAACTTTAATTATTTGATTTATTATTTTTCCAGTATGTTATGTTTGAATAAATGTTAGTAGGATGGTATGTTTCGTTGTTCCATCATATCGTGATTTTTTTTTTTTTTTATTGACAAGAGTTCTTTCAATTTGCTTTCATCATTTATTCTTATATTATGTTAGATTCTTCATTTTTCCTTTCTAGTACGCCTATTTTTCCTTTCTTGATCCAAACAAATTTACATTGTTTTTCCTTAGATAGTTGTTTTACTTTCCAAAGTAAAGCTTTTTTCTTTGTAGTTAAATTCTTATTTATGAAAATTTTTGATTAATCATTATTATTAAACATATCATGGTTTAATGTGATTTTCTTTTTTCTGGCATTTACAAGCCATAATTCTTATGCTTATAATGAACAGAATTTGACAATGATTGGTTGTGCTTTGCTTTGTTTAAAGACAGAATACGATAGTGAGTTCAATATGTTTGCAAGATTCAGGGATATTAAGGTGGTTTGCTAATTTACTTAATAAATCATATGTCCTCATTTGAAAATTGTTTGAGTCCAAGGATTTCAATATTATTTCTTCTAGAATATTCTTGAAGTTTTTGCAGTTCTAATTGTAATTCCGTAATTTTGGCTTGGTTGAGTCTATCTTGGTTTTCTCGTTCTTTTATCTGGTGAGTGTTCATTTGAATTTCTGAATTTTGTGCATTTAATTTCTCCATTATTTCAGTGAATTTTAGTTCAAAGGATATACCTTCTTTTACTTCTTGCAGTTATTTTCTCATTTCAGTTAAATCACTATTAATATGAGTTAAGTTGGTTTTAATTGTTGTTAGTTCTTTAAGAATGGCTGTATCCAGTGCTCTTGATAAGGGTGTAGACGGTGATTCTTGAAGTACTTAGTCACTTTTTTTTCATTTCTGTATGATGTTTTTTTACATCTAAATTTCTGTTATTAGTCTTTGTACTCTTTTCAAAAGTTGTCGTCAGTCTTATAAGAAAGAAAAAAAAAAGTTTTAGTGTTTACCCGATTCATACAAAACGTTTTCATTCATTTTCTTTCTACCTTTATTAGAAATTACTATAAATTTTCACATCCATCTACGCGTAAGCCTTTCTTTTTCACTAAATTTTTACAAAATGTGCCGTTTAAGCAAAGATTCTATGGCGCTGCAGTAATCGTCGTTTTAACCCCATAAGTAATCCCAAGTAATCAACCACTGTAGGTGAACAAAGTTAAGTAAAGACCCCTCCCTCCCTAATACTGACGCCGAGATAGTTAACTATACGATGGAATGGTTGGTTAGTTGGATTCGTTTAAAGAACGACCTATGCTAAAGAGATTCAACGTTGTTATAATTCATCATTTTTATCATTGCAGTATTGAAAGAATTCTCTTGGCAGTGTTTCTTAAGTTTTTGGATAGTTATCTGATTGTAAAAAATCTTATATTTTAATTAATAAGATTGTTTTTATATTCAGTTCAATACGTAACGTTGTACTGGCACGACAGTATTTGTTAAAAAAGCTTAAATGCTGAATTAAGGATTGTTTTCCGGCGCACAGACCAAAACTACTCCATCATAACTTTGAATACTGTAACGATAAATTGATTCCAAGTGTTAGTGGTACTGTGTTATCACGAAAATGGCAAATATCTCTTTCCTATCTTTGTCGTACAATTTTTTTTCCGATGTTTCTTTTTTGAAAGATGAATTGGAGTGGAAAATGATTGCTATATTAAAATCTTAAAGATTAAATTTTGTGTAGGTGGATAAAATCTAAATGCACTTCCTGTGTAAGCAAATCTAATTGACTCCACTGGCTTGTACGTATATTAGAGACGTAATTCCTCGCTGGTGAATCCTAAAGAATTAATTAGAAAATTCTGTAGACTTTCACAATTTTGTCTCGACATCAGTTCGTGATTATTTAAAGTAGCCTATTACCAGTATAATCTCTTCGTACCGCGTTACAGTTGTAAAAAAAAATGAACAAAAAGTGAAAGCCCTTTCTTTAATGACCCTGCACTATATGATTACTGATTTCATTTTACACGTAAAAGAATCGGATACACTATAAAGATAGGGAAACTGGAATGGTCAGCGACACTCCCATGAAACCGCAGGAGGAGTGTTCTCGAACCCTCTCTCGACACTAGTAGGATACACAGCAATTCGCTCTATCCGTCCAACCATTCAACGCAAGGAGTGTTGTTTTATCACATAAGGAAATGACTTGCCGATCAGTTACTCCTGGAGTGCAACGTCACATTTGAAATGTTGGCAAATGTTTTCGATCGGCAGCAGTCCTACGTTTCTATCTGCAAATTCAGAAAAAAAAAGATAGAAATATGCAATAATTATATAAATAAACAAAATAAAACATTTTTTTGTTTTTTGTTTTTTACGTACTCAACATCCAATTTAGATTGTAAAGAAAACCACTCCGTTCTTAATTATGTAATTTTAAATTTTACTTTAGCTGCTTTGATTCTTTAAGATCTTAGTGGAAGTTGAAATGCGTTTTTAATAATTACTGAATTAGACAACTATTCAACAAATAATAATAAAAATAAAGAGAACTCCTTTCAGATGGAAATAATGGTCTAAATTCTAATTCAATTGGATTTCTCCAGCATCAATGATTTTTTTTTAATTCATTTGAACCGAGGAGACATTAATTAAATTCTGCTTGAGGGAATTTAATTAAGCGCTTGGAAAATGAGAATCTAATTTAACTTCCCAGTGAAACTGAACACGTTTCTATTGTATTTCCAGTTTTATTTATTTTTTTTAGGAATTAGGGAGTTTTTTTTTTTTTTTTTTTTTTTTTATTTATTTAAAACTAGACCTAATTCTTAAGTTATTGTTTACTATTAAATGCATCTTAACTATAAAATATGATCGATTTGAAACATTTTTAAAATTTGTATTTCGATGTAGAATATCGGTAGTGCTTATAAATGATTGATGGATATTTTACATTATCTGTTTCTTTCTTGAATAAATTGGTTATGGTTAACATTAACTATGCGCTTATTAGTTGTAAGAAAGTGCAAGACGAATCTTATATTAAGTGTGTTTTCATTCAGTGATTCACTTGATCATGCATTCGATCGAATCCTTCCTTCCGCAAGTGTTTCGCAGGTTGACGCTTAGCAGATTCCCGATATGATTTAGAAATATTTCCATGTCATTGTCTGCCTTGCGGAGCAGCTCTCTATCCAATACGCAAGTGATTCCATTCTGTGGAGAAGACCTTGCAGTTTGAAGGGAATTTCAAGCAATTTTTTAAAATTTTTATTGGATTAGCTGGCATTATTATGTATATATTTCACACATAATCGTACACTTGTTTCTAACACAAAACTAATGATAGCTAATACAGGATGTATCAGTTGGACCCGATCAATTTTGGCTTTGGCGATTATATGTTAGTTCTCTTCGAATGTGATTGTGATGTGCGACTCTTTCACAGCATGTTTTGGTTGCAACAGAACCATTGTCTTCAAATTTTTTCTTGATTGCAGTCATTGCTTCATGTTACGGAGAAAAACCATATTCTTCATCTAATAAATATCTTGCGGCAGAGATGCTGCCCATCGATTCATAAATAAACTTAATTTCAGATAGATGTTGCTTAAACGTCAACCGGAACGCACCACTTTCACTGCCTGCCATTGTGAATCATCGCACGGTCACTAACTCGCGTTCAATGTCTCGTCGTGCTCGTACTGATATCAGGTGCACGCCCACTGTTGTACACAGGTGAAGCATTCCAGTGCCCGTCTTGTGTTAGATACTGTTATTCTTGCTGCTCTCGAAAATGGCTCCCAGGCAGAAGTTACCGGGTTGACCGGGTTCAATTGATACACCCTGTATATTTGGACTAAAAGGTAGAGATTCTCATACTTTGTCTAATATTAAAAGAAAGTGAAAAGTTCGAGAACCACTGCAATAGTAAGCGATTGTCATTACAACGGTAAACATTTCATTTTCAGAAGGTGAATGTTTCAGTGCCCTTTATTTTATAATTTTAGTGAAGTAGTGTTTTACTTGGAGTATTTGAATCAACCTCATTAACATCAGCACTTAGGTTATTATAATTTTCAACCAGTTTCAATCCACTGCAGATCGAAAGACCCAAAGGAGTTTTTTAAAAAAACAATAAATAGCGTAAAATCAGAGATTGTGTCATGATGTAGGGGGTGAAGTCTATGTGGAGACTGTTCCTCGAATATCTCTAAAGTTTGGAAAAGAAAACAAAGAAATCCTTTCCATAGCCTGTCAAGTCATGTAACATAAACATGGAAGTATGGGTTGAGGTTCGATGAATCGAACATCATAATTCCCTGATTCATCGATCAGGGAATAAATTGATAATTCTGGCACCATATGAAGTATTGGACAATACCGTATTATAGTTACTGGAAAGATCTACTTTAAGACAGTTATTTGTTTCATTTTCTTCACCGCCTATCACTATGAAAACCAAAATAATACTCCTTGCAATTAAAATGTACTCATAATAGCCTATTAGTAAGGATGTAGCGGAGCGTCTCTTTATGGCATAATTGATATAGTGATGTCTAAACTCAGCAACTACAATACTGACATCCGTGAAAAATTTGCTACGTAGTTACTATGTATTGTAATCGATATTAGAAATAAAGAAATGAAAAATCGGAATCGGTCTTATTCTTCTTGAGGAATATATGCCGAAAAACCGCTTTTGCGCGCCCACAGCGAAATTAATAAATTAACTAATAAAATACATGACCGATATCCTTGATAAATATAGTTTATATGGTAGGATCATCGGAACTTATGATTAACAATAGTAAACGTTAAATCGATGTTGTCCGTAAGGAATACTCTAGGAAAAATCATGTTTTATGCCAGAATGGATGCTTCCTGAGAGCAATCCTCGCTTCGCCGTAACTTGGCAACCAGAGATACTATACCGGGTCATTATTATATTCTTATAATTGCTCTTCGTAACACTCCGTGAAAATGTTTGAATTGAAAATGTGATGTAAGCTTAATAAATACTAAGAAAATGCAATCTAGGTGGATGCCCAATTTTTTTGGTTCACATTTCGAACGCCGATTTCGACTCTGGAAATAGCAAGTTCTTACTGCGGTTTCAGCTTCATTCGTGTGTGGCTAACGCTCTTCTACCTTACTTTACAGAAGTGTTGTATATTTTAATAATATATTTCGTCACCAGTAATTTATCCGAAAATTTCGGTCTTCCGGAGTCAATTTGACTTGTTTATACCGGAAGTGCATTTTAGATTTCCTTCCACTATAATAATTGGACAATTCGTGACAATCGTAGATTGCATTCAGAGAATTGTATTTTATTACAGGCATTATCAATGAATTTTCTATTGATTTTCTCATTATTGTGCTCATGCTCTTAAGTACAACGCGATATCAACTCGATATTGTAGTATAGCTAAAAATGTGGAGAAATCGACATATTAGCGATTCATAAATTGGCTTTGGGGTTTAAAAAAAAAATCAATCAAACTAACTTGATAGTCCCAAATTTGTAAATATTTTATATTTATTATAATGAATTTATTGTTACCTAAAAAGTGATAATGTAGTAATTAAGGAAAAGAATAACTACACTTCTCTCCAGTTTTACTTCATAAATGTATTTTCTTTAATGTAAGTATTGATGTAACTTCACATTGTAAAGTATTTATAAATTTCTCAACAATCAATGTATTTAGTAAGTTAACGTAATTATAAAACTAGCAGATTAATATATTAGATTAAACACATTAAATAAATTAAATATTCGAATTTAAAATAAATAGCTTTTTATCTGTCAGGCTTAATTTTGCAGGAAGTTTGAAAGAAATAAAATTCCTATTATTTTTAATCAGTAATAACAAGACATAACCACTAAAATTACCAACATTCTGCCAGTTGCGAACTGCAATTGGTTTAAAAAAAAAAAAGATGGCTGGTAATGACGTCATTAGAGTTTTCGTTAGAGGAAATCCTGTTTTGATATAGGGATGTGCGCTCTATACAGATTGTGAAATAACTTGCATTAGTAATACTTTACACATCCAAAATTAAACAATAGACTAGACAAAAACAAGTACAGGCATGCCTCGAATTTATGTCACTTTTGGTTCTCGAGGGATGACGTAATTTGAAGCACTACTTTATTTTTCACTTATCGATCTATGTACTGCATTGCAATCATTATATGCGTGCATAACTGACGTAAATAGCCGTCAAATATATAACTCAAATAAACAAGAAATAAAAATACATGTATATGGGAATAAATAATTTTACTAAAGCAACTACAGTAAAGCATTTTCTTATGCCACGCAGAAGAAAGCTTTTGGCACTCGATAAAAATTTGGAAGAAGAGTGGAAAAATCCATTTTGATCTTCTTTTTCTTAATGAAGGGGGGAGGGACGAATGTTATACGAAGGAATCTGAAGGAGGGATATTGGATATTACAGTGTGTATTGTTTATAATAATGCCTGATCACATGTATGAAAAATGCAATCGAGCACTCGAGTGTTGAGGTTAGTTGTTGTAATGATGGCGGTGTTTTTTGATCAGTGTGTGTTTTTTTTTTGTTTTTTTTTTGTTTTTTTTTTGCAAGATAAAAAGTATTACAATCATGAAAAATAAGAAGCAAGAAAAGAGAAGACTGAATTACAATCTTCGAAATAGAGTGAAGGGATTGGACCTGTATGTTCAGTGCAACACTAACTAGTGAAAAGCCATAAGATAGATAGCCTAAATGAAATCGAAGGTTCAACGATCGAATAGGCGTAATTGTGAACACTAGAATTAAAGAATTCGTCGTTCAATCATTAGATTTTCGTAGTGAACATATCACAAAGACATCTAAGATAAAATATCATTGTATTATGACATATTGAAGTGACTTCCGGTAACTTGTTTGTATTTAATATGAAAATATCGTGAAGTGTTCGTCGTGGTTGTCGACGTAAAGATGAAACTTAACTGTGAACATAGGTGATGTTAGGAACTTTGGTGCGTCCAATATTTAAGTGATAATTTATTTAATTAATTTTTGTCTTATTTAATAAAGATATATGTTTCGTTCCATGTTTATATCATGGTTTATTGTTCCTGCAGATAAAAACATTTTACTGTTAGTTAATTAAATATCTAACAAGAGAGCTTCTATGACATAATTAGTCATTTAGTAAAAACAATGGCAATGCAGATGGACGTTAATCGGACGTAAGCCGACGCAAGTCCGGGGACTGGTGACAATTGAAAACGAACGAAAGTCCGAAGCGATTTCATTTGAGGTATAACATTATAGTTAAAGTCAGCACGGGCGGATCCAGGATTTTTCAGGGGGGGGGGGGGCTAACTTTTCTGAAGGGCTGACTAGATCTGTATGTCTGAAACGCACGCTAGTAGACAGCTTTTTATTAGCAATTGAAATCATGGCAATAAAATGTCTATCAGACAGCAGCCTTTGGTTACCACCTTTTATCCAATCTATATTCACAGCTAAAGGAGGGGATATAGCCCCGCCCCCCCCGGATCCGCCTATGAAAGTCAGGGTTGGGAAGTAACGCCGTTACTAGGAACAGTTACATTTTGTAATAACGATCGGTAATGCCGTTACTTTTATCTGCAACAGAGTAACGAAAACCCGTTACGTTTTCGTCCGTTTTTGATTTATTTTCATACCAAGCTAGTGGGAAGTTTGGCAAGACCTGCTTCAAAAACACGTATCAGTTATTGGGACACTAGCGTTGCTCAAGATCTTTTCTAAGAAGATTATCTTAGACATATTATTAAAAGTCATTGAGACCACACACAAATTATCTTTAAAAAAACACTTAACACACTAAAACACGACCAGGTTTTAATCGGCGAACTTATTATTTACATGTATTTACAATACATTACGATTGTTTAACTTAAGAATTTGCAGAGGTAACCAATGTCTATTGAGATGTTCTGAAAAGATAGGCTTGTTCGGCATTTACATTTTTAAAATGGAGAATTCTTTTCCCTGGTGGTTATTTTCAAGACTTAAAATACAAAACAATAAAGTAGAATGAAAAATGTTTTGGATTTCTGGAAAAAGAATTCTTGATGGCAAATGTAAAATTGACTTGATGTTACAATGGAAAATCATACATCATTGAATCAGTATATCTTCTGAATTAAGAATTGTTTGGAAAACAGAGCTTCCTTATCTAGGCTTAATATAAATTTTCCATTTTTTAAAATGGATTAAGCACTGACATTCATTGAAGCTCATTATGTAGATTAAATTTTTGACATCAAATTATCTGCGCAAACATGAATTTAAACAATCATTCAGTTTCTTTCTAATAATAAAGATTAATAAAGTATTAATTTGCATTCCAATTAGCTTAAAAACAGTATTTTTTCAGCATATTAGAGTATTTTTAAATTCTTAAAATTGACTGAATTATTCATGTGAAAACCATGTTGATGTTTTTCAAAGGATTTTGTTATGTATGTGGTGTGGGATTTTATGAAATGTAAAAGTGCACCGTGAATCAAAAACTGATTTGAGAAAACTGCTCTACAGTGCATTTAAATTAAAGAAAAATTGTAAATAAAATTTCAGAATAATAAAATAATATAAATCTATACATTAATTTTGTAATACAATCAAACAATTTGATAACGTAATATAACAATTACAACAAGAGTTTTTAAAATATAAATTCTTAGTATTTTTTTTTTTTTTTTTGATTGTTAAAACGTAACTGTAACTCGGGTACTTTTTAAAAGTAACTTACCCAACTCTGGTTAAAGTGAATCTCCATATAAGCCCAAAATTAAAAATAGTGGTAGTTAAAGGAAAGTTTAAACTTGCCAATAACTTTTCAACTATTTTTACATAAAAAATATAGTTTTATAAAGTTCTTAAATAGAGCCAACACACAAGTCTAAAAATTAAGTTAAAAGTTAAAAAACATAAATATTTACAATTAAAACAAACTAGTTTCTCCCCGTTAACGGGTCATCATCAGATATAGTTTTATCCCTTTAAGCATTTCATATATTGGGGTACTTAAACTTAAGCTCCAATTTATGGGCACAGTTTGAAGAATTATTATTTAATGGCGCCAATAATAAATTATAGTTAATTTTTGTTTTTTCCTCCAGCTAAATTTCTGACGCCATGTAGTGTTTTCTTAAATTTCGCGTGTATATTATTTTCCTTTTTCTTTCTGCAGACGAGTTACTTAAATGACGTCATAAATACTTCCGCCTCCCAATTTTTTAAAGTTCTCAAGCTTCCTGTCGTGTGATTAAAACTACATTCAGAAATTGCAATATGTAATTATAAATAAAGAGAAGTAAATTGGCATTCATTGGTTGATAAAAATGCAAGCAAAACATTCAAAGCGCTATAAGCCACGGATAACAACTTTAGTTATAAGCTCTGAATTGGGACTATTTTGTTTCCGGTGTTACACAAGAGAGTAAAGTTCTTCGTGAAACTAATATAGATAACAATAATATTCCCTGGCAACATCTTGTTTCCATTTTTTTCACAGGCATATATTTTCGTGGAGCAAAAATTTTGGAAGAAAAAAACTAGATTTTCAAAAGCAGAAATAGATTATGAAAACATCGAATTTAGATGCTAACAAAACATAACTTTAAAATTCAAAATTTTCATTTAGTAACTTTGCTTCATATTGTTAAAATGGTTATCTTGTCTTAGTAAAAGGTTGGATAAAAAACATAAAATCTATTTAAGAGCGGATTTAGCTTCTTACAATTTTTTTACAAATGAACCAGTTCCCATCTTATAACAAACATCTTGCTGAACATTTCTAAATCAGAATAGCTCAAAGCAGTAGGAAATGTAAATCTACCCCTGCTTCTCCGTAGTTCGCGTCTATTAAATATGACAGCATTGCAAATGGAACTACATTTTGCCATTGTATATCAGAAATTTAAAATACATAATGAGTTATGATGTTAATATACTCGTATTGTACCCTTTTTGAGTTGGCTATATACTGTTAAAACAAATCACAATGTAAAGTTATTTTTAATATATTAGCATTTAAAGTAAATGATTAGTTCACGACTATTCTCTGACGGGCAACGGCACATTGTAGCATGCCTCTTTGACTCACAATGCTATCACGTTAAATATCCGCAAACGTTTTGCTCAACAAATTTGTTAATTAAATTATCTTCGAGAACATTCTTGTTTTTGTAATGAATGAAAACTTCATTTAATTAGGTTTAGTATTTATTTATTTTTTCCGCTGAAAAATCTGCTTGACTTGTACTTTGTGATGTTTTTAGCTAACAGTGGCAGTGGAAAAGTTTAGAAATTTGCAACTTTGTTCTTCCATCAACTATTTTTGCTGCAGATCACGTTTCAACAGAAAAAGAAAAAAAATTCATTTGAGTTTCTGCATCAGTGGGAATTATCCAAATTCTCGTGCTGTTTATGGAAGTCTGTTTTAATATCAAGTCTAGTAAGATTATCGAAGAATAACTTCACGCGGCTGTCTTTAAAAACAGAATTTTTGTTCGCTCACAGAATTGATTTAAAATAGATTCAGCCAAGCGCCGTAAGAAACTTGCCAGAAACAATGAATTCTTTACGCTACCACCGGGGTCTTATGCTATTGTACGGATTTTAGTCTGCAGAAAAAAGATATTTTCACGATCAAGTAAAAGTTCGGAACTCGAGCAATCCCGAACATATAACTTAAAAGTAATGCAAAATTTTCCTTATTATTGACATATAATTTTTTTTAATTATTTTTTGTGTTACATAAACAAACGGATGTAAAAGATATAAACGGATTGCTATCAATACTAGTAATATTGTATCAGAAGTAATACTAACTGTCAATGATCGTACGTTGATGTCATTACTGTAAATAAAAGCCAAGATTCGTTTTGACAGTTTCATCGCCTGATTGTGGCGCCTCTAGCAGGAGTGTCGAGAACTATTTAAAACAACAAGTTCATCTGAATTTCTCTGTGAATGTGTCAACTTATTAAAAATTGTTAAAACACTATTTTGGAAGTAAAGTAAGTTCCGTAGCATTACAAATTAACTCTTCACCACTGCATAAAATTTAGAAACCACCAATGTATTTTGAATAAATTTTATTGTTCGCAAATTAAGATGGCGAATATTTGAATTATTATAATAACACGTTTTGTTAATTTGCGCACAGTGTCAAGTTCTTTTTTTTTTTTTTTCCAGATTGTTTTAAATAAACGTTGTCATTTCAGGGTAGCTGTGAATAGAACAACCGACCCTTAGCTACGACAGAGACTTCAATTTTGAAGTGAAGTGAGGCCCAATGTCTTATTTGACCATTTCCTCTCAAACCGTGGCGACACTCTTGGACAGCGTGAGAATCGAGAACTATTTAAGACAATTGAGTCATTCTGCAGAATGTCGCCTCAATGGTTTGAGTTAAGTAAACTAATAAAAAGTTTAAGTGGAACCTATTAATGCAATTGACAACACGGACTACATCTCGTATGGTATCTTTGGAAACAGAAGATATGACCTGCATGCAATAGGCCTTCGGACGATGCAATCAGTCAATCGTCCCTCAGTCACTCAACGAATTAAAAGTTAACTCTTGTGGAAGAATGAGATCTATAGCCTGAGAACATTCTGAAACCATCTAATGAAAGAAGTGGTTAGATTTATGATGATATATTCCGTTCAATTTTATTTGATGAGCAAAACGCGTCAGCTTACTTTTCAATAGGCAAGTGCCCTAATACCTTTAGAACTGCTTGTTGAATCATCTTGAAACATGGTTTGCATATTCGAGGGCTAAGGATGATCTTAACTCTTATATTTGATATTTTTTCTAAACGGTTCCTTGTTGAGAAATTAGCTAAAAAAAGGAGAAAATGCTGGATACCAACAAATGGTCTAAAAACAACCCTGTCTCTTCACGGTGGGAGACGGATGCGGATTAACAAGAGTCTACTATATGCTTTAATGAGGGGGTTATTGCGGGCAGTCTCGCCGATGAATTGTTGTGGATTTTCGTGGAAGACAGAAGAAAGAAAAACAAAAATCTAAGTCAGTTGTAGGAATGGGACATATATGCCGTGCCGGCTTGGCCGAGCAGTCTGCCGTGTGTAGCCAACGTGCCGGCACCTGGGTTCGAATCCCGGTCGTGGCACGACTGTTTCTTTCTTCTTCTGGGTTTCGTCCGTTTCCCCTGGGAAACTCAGGTGTATCCTCGACGGGAAGTGAATTCTCGATTCTCATTTCCTAGCCTTGTTCTGACGTTGTCAGGGAGGCTAGCGCATGGACCGTTGAGGCCCATTCGCGAGTAATAGTAGTAGTAATATATGTATATATTAAAGAAAAAAAATACGTAATTATAGCGATTACTTCGATGCGAACGGATTCGATCACTTTCTAGTTGTAGGAGGACGCAATAAAAGGGATCCAGGAGGCGTCAATTTTGTATGAATTTTTTTAATTAAAATTACTGTAAGAAAAAACGAATATGCTCATGCACGCCTCCGCATCAGGACCTTTAATTTGATACCATATTTTTCCCCCGTATTTTATGTGGTTCTCGAGAAAAAAAAGGCTACAAGCCTCTTCCTTTTATACATAGCCCTATGATTGATATATACTGCGGAGTCGTCTGGCCAACTGTTACCTAAGGCCTGGGGTAAAAGGGAAAAAAAATGTTGTTTTTTTTTGTTTTGAATCTATCATTACTCGTTTATTGCTATGAATTTTTGCAAATATTAATAGTTAAAATTAAAACATTTTCATTAGAATCAGTAATTTATTTCTAATAAATGTCCATTAAACGTTTAAAATATTAAACTTCAGCAAAATCTAATCATTTGGATTCTAATTTGTTTCCAGGAAGACGCACATAATTAAGATAATCGACAGAAAGTTATTAGAATTTAGATTTAAATTTAGTTAATTTGGGACAGAAAATTTCCCATTGGATATTAGGAAGGACATGAATTGAAATAAAGCTAATCCCATTGAAACTTGACTGGATTAAAGTTTATCATTATTTAAACTTGGAATGTTAGCGATGTGTCGCTGTATGCTTTCCTTGAGATCAGGCAAACCATACGCCTTCCTGATAACTATTTATCTTTCAGATATCCCCACGGCCAGAAATCACAGGGATTCAAGTCCAGAGATCGTGGAGACCACGCATCTGGAAAAGATCTGGATGTTATGCGATCATGCCAAAGGTGGCATGAAGCAATTCCTTCATTGTTTGACCAATATGCGGTGTTGCTCCATCTTGCATGAAAACAGTGGTCTCTAAAACAATTTCTTTCTTGCAAGCATCGCTGTGCATTACGCATCCAGCATGTAATCGACTTAGTTGGAGCACATATATGTATAATATATATTGAACATGTTCTGTAAAATAAATCATATTATTGTAGTGTTGCATTTCAGACTACGTTTGCAGCGACATATTTTCGCCTAGTGGCAAAACTTTGAACCGATTTTTTTTTTTTTTCATCGGAAATCGCTTCCCCGTGGTCTAATTAGCATATATGCCAATTATCTTTGAGATTTTGATTAGAACTCGCTCCAGAGCTGAGAGTAGGGTCATTTTAATTATAACCGCCGTGTATTTCAAATCCTTAAAAATCCCATGATGAAATATTTATTAGTAGAATCAACATTACGGAACAAAACGGCAAAATAATCACACAAAAAAAAAGTAAAATTTTATCTTCATAGCAACATGCTTCGTACGCTATATTTGCGTACATTTATTTTGCCATTTTGTTCCTAATGTTGATTCTACAAATAAGTCCTGTATTTCAGTAAGTTATAATATAATCTTAAGAAAATTTTGAATTTAGCATATTATTGTATATAAATAAATGAAAGGATGCGTGATTTTTTTGTTTTTGTTTTTTTAGGGATGGGAGATTTTGGATAAACGGTTATCGAAAATAAACTGATTATCGGAGAAAAAAAAAATGAAAAGGTGTTTCACTACAGGCCATGCAGGTCTTTGGGTGCGTGGAAGGTTAGGCTCCAGCGATTCTCTCCCAATTTGATTAGTTGATATCTGATGATGTATGCCCTTAACCCCTAAGTAAGAAACCCGGAGCCCATTTGACAGAGGACTGGGTTAACCCTAGGGTCTGTCTGGCGGGGAAACAATCGTGGAAAAACCCCATGACTACCGTCTGGAATTGAACCCGGGCTCCTCCGGTCCGCAGTCCAGCGCCTAAACTACTGGACTAGCACAGTAAACCTAGTCCATCCCGCAAACTAAATCTTTTTATGACTATAATGGAATCTTTTGAAAAACATCTATGATTTACAATCTGACTTATAACATTTTTAAACATTTAAAGATAACTGAAATATTTTTTAAGTCGATTTGAACGTTATTTAATATGTTATTAATATTAATTGTTAGAACAAAACCGAATGCAGTTCTTATTTCTGTTTATTTGACTTCTAGACTTTATTCTAGATGCGAGTATTTGACTAGGGTGAAGCTAAATGTTGATGCACTCGTCATACAGCAGTTGAGAAGCTCTGATTTATAGGATATAAGACTGGACTATTTACATTTCATCTTTATTTTATCTCAATGAAAGGTAAATGTAATAAAAGTTCTTACTTTTTTTTTTCTAAACTATCATTGGGAGTTTTATTATTGTAAGAGGATCCTCGAGGCAGCCATTATCGTTTCGTCAATAAACAATAATGGGAGAAGAAGGAGAGAAAAAAGGGTAGGGAATGGAGAGGTCAGGATCTAAGCTCGAAATCGATTTGTCTACAATGTAAAAGGGTCAAGACACTGCCAATGGTTAGAGTCAGTGAAAAAAAAAAAATGGGTTCTCGTAGATTCTTGCACGAGAGAAAAAAGGAATTAATTTATTTTTCAAAAGAGAGTCGAATTAGGTTATCGTTATTTGTGAAATAAGTTTACGAGAGGCAATAAATGGAGAATCTCACATCGATAGCAACTAAAGAGAGAGAGAGAAGGAAAAAAACATTGAAAAGACGCCAGAGGGAATTTGGAAGCAATCTGAAACTATTGGCCTAAAATACGATGATATAATTTCATTTTACGGTATTGTTTTAACTTCCATGCTGCTTTTGAAAACGTATATTTTCGCATGACAACGTTAATAACTACGTAATAATCCAAAACCACTTGTACCAAAAAGGGTTGTAATACGTTAAGCCTTTGTATGAACTGTAATTTGTGCTTGGTTATCGTGATAAAGCAGTGTTTTCGGAAAGCGAATCTTGATAGTTTTCGGTCCCTTTGGGGTCAATTTTTATCAAAATCCACTAGGATATCACATTTGAGAAAATTTAATTAATGACAGATACGATACTCTCATCTAATTTTTTGAACTATTGCAATTATTGTGCCTTAAAAACAACGTCTTTTGACAGGGTTTTATGTCTCTCTCTACTTCCTAACAAATTGGTCAGACTCGTTTCAAATTCCACAGGGATCGTTCTTATAAACTTAACTGTAAAATTACAGCTTCCTAGGATGGTAGTTTGTGAGTTTGTTTGTGAACAAATGTATGCATGAAATTGACATACAATGAAAGGGAAACAGTTAACACTCTTTGATTGCAAACACTCAATTGATATCAGTGCATTGTAATTCTTCTGTAATCTTTCAGGTCGACGTGCTCGGCAGTCATGCCACCCACTTTAAATTAATCTAATCTAATTCTTCTGTAATACATTTTAAATCGGCATGCTTATTGAAATTAATTGGATTTAGGCGATTTAATTCATTTTCAGCATATAGAAAATTTCAAAATAGCAAGTATTCGGCTGATATTCCATTTTAGAATTTTTTTTTCTTGTTGTTTTCATGATTTTAAAGACAGAAAAAAAAAGGCACGATTTTAGACTTTCAGAAACCTTTCTGTTCAATTGACTGAGCTTTCGATGTCTTATTTATTCCATTGGAACATTTTTTGTCTCTGTTTGGTCATTGGTCTGCTTGTGAGCGCCTCACGGAAAAACGACTGGACGGATTTTCATCAAATTTGTATGTAGCTTATTTACGATCCAGTTTAACCAAAAGTAAATGTTTTAACTCCATCCGTTCATTCCCTAAAATGACCCGAAACTTAAAATATAACCATAATTACTTTTGTTTCCATTCTCCCTGTCCATCCCCAATCTGATAACAATAACAGTAATAACAATAACAATACTGTAATGGCATGTGTGATATAATAACAATAATAATAATAACAATAGTAATAATAATAATAATAATAAGTTACAGAAACTATTGTACTCTTTTAATCCAAACAAACAACATAAAAAGAAAATCATACAAAAAGTTTAGATAGGAGATCGCAGAACTTTCAAAAAAGAATATTAAAGGTTAATTTAGAGTGATGCTGTGCACGCCTTGCAGGTTTGTTTACATATATGGAAGAAACTAGTTCCCGAATTATTACATCAATTTCCGTATTTAATTATAAGCTAGCAAACCTGCGATCACGTGATCTTGAATTCTGGGATATTTGTCACCACACGTGACCATGACCGGTTTTTTATAAACCGCGAGCACATCTAGGAGACCTCGTGTGTGATCGTAAGTCACGTGACTTCCGGTTGACCCACGTAGATAAAAATACAGTATTGAGGATGCTCACATTTTATCTAATATTTGCCACCTTATTTGTATTTCTGTGTCTTATGGTTTCGGAGGAGATAGGGCCATGAAAAAAAACAACTTTTCTTTTATATACCGGGTGGCAAAATTAAAGAGGAGGTGTTTAGAGCTCAATTACCAAAAACCTATTGGACCAAACTCCTCCAAATTTGTTAAACCTTCGCTATGCTAAATTTACGTGATCGTTATTTGCTGGTGAAACTTTACTACCAAAAAAACAATATAGTTTCTGTTGCACTTCGGGAATTTAAGGAAAGGCCCAATGACAATCACAAATTTGCGAAAAATGATTTTGCGATTTGAAACTACGGGATCGTTACAAGTGCTGCCAGGACGAGACGCAAACCGACATCAAACCAACAACTTGAAACAGTTGCAACTAATGCACTGGAACCAAACGATGCCCACGCGTCCAGCAGTGCACAGGCAAAATCCATGCAATTTGGTATGCCGCATGCAACAGTGTGTAAAATTATGCGTAAATTGCTGAAGTTTTTCCATACAAGATCAGCCACACTCAACAACTGCTTCGAAGAGATGCGGACACTCTTCTGAGCTTTGCTGTGATGTTCCTAGCTCGAATGGAAGTCGAGGATGCAATGCCTTGGAACATCCTACGGAGTGATGAGGCCCATTTTCATCTTAATAGAATTGTAAACACATAGAATTGCCGCATTTGGACGGTGTAGAATCGCCATGTGTCTCAGCAAATTCGTTTGCACCCATCAAAAGTCACACTGTGGCTTAGTTCATCATCAGTCTGTACTTTTTTGAAGAAATAATACTAAACGGTCCCGTGACTTGCTCCGTCAATGCTGTGAGCTATCAACGAATGCTGCTTGATTTTGTTACTCCACACCTTCAACAGCGTGGATTCCTCGGATCCACCATATTTATGCAGGATTGAGCACCCCCTCACTTAGGATTGGGTGTACAGCAAGTCTTACTGCATCATTTCACAGAAGACAGAATAATAATTAGTCGAGCGTGTTTCCTACGAGTTGGCCAGCCTATTCATCTGATCTCACTCCCTCTGACTTTTGGTTATGGGGATATTTGAAAAGCTTGGTGTACCAAGGAGGCGTATACTTAGGAACGTTAAAGGATCAAATAACACTACGTGAGATAAATCACTGGAAATCTATTGCGTTCTGCTGCAGAAAATACTGTTCATAGGATGACGTTATTGGATCAGTTACAAGGAAAACATATTGAATCACATCTGTAAATGCCAACAAAAAATTAATATTGATTGAAAACTTACTTATTACGCCCAATTTCATCTACTTACGTAGCTTCCAGCCCATTTTCGCCCTGGTGGCGAAATTTCGAACAATTTTTTTTTTCTTTAAAAATCAAAACTCCATGGTCTAAATAATGTTCCACCAAATATGGTGGAGTTTAGCCCAATAGGTTTTTGGTAATTGGTCAACTCCTCTTTAATTACGGCCATCCAGTATATAGAATATCCTTTCATAAGTATGGAAGCCCTTTCATAAGTATGGAACGCCGTAGGTCGGGTCGTCCGTAACCCGGAGACCGCCTTTATTTCACTTCAATGTTCAAGTAATTTCATTGGCTAATACAAATAAAGAGCTAAATAAGTGTAAATATTAAACTTCAAACTGAAATCAGAATTAATTATAAGTTCTAACTAATTCTTATCCTACCGTTTGTTACCGAGAATAAGTAAATATAAGAAGTTTGGATTCTTAAATCAGTGAAAAGAGGCATATTTTAAAATCTTACTAATCAAAAATAACAGATGATTCTGATTTTGTTGTGGTTCAGAAATGATAACGTTATACTTCCAAGAATGAAATGGAAAATTGAAATGACCATTTGGGAATTTCGAGAAGATTAATGCAGTAAAATGCTGTTTTAGACAAAATTGAGGTAAATCCCCAAGATAAGATCCAATGATAGTTATTCAAGACAATGATATCAGTGTGCCATTGAATATTCATCTTTTTTTTCACAGTGATTTTTAATTGGGAAAATAAGGATTTAAGGAGATTAATATTTCATCCTGATATCACCATAGCTCTGATTTCCCTGTTGTACGGAAATCATTCATCTACCTTTTAAAAGTTCAGCTTTCAAAGATAACATCTTCATTTAGTAAACAACAATTTATGAGACCAAATTGTTTACAAAATGACATCCTGAAAAAGCTGTTTCACTCTTTGGCGGCCGGCGGACTGCTGGCACATGAATTTTCTCATTAATGTTTTATTAGTGAGTTTTTTATTGTTTATTTTTTCTTTAGAGGCACCACTGCGCTTGCGACGATCATTCATATTAGCCTCAGTACTGAAACCTCTTTGTTTACTGGTGACTGATCCTGGCTGATGATCGCCAAAGAGCGTGAAACAGCTATTCCAGGATGTCACTTG
>JAFIDM010009631.1:267551199-267583792 GCA_023159025.1 Thereuonema tuberculata | reverse complement strand
TGATGATCGCCAAAGAGCGTGAAACAGCTATTCCAGGATGTCACTTGATTAACAATTTGGTCTCGCCCATTATTGTTTATTAATAATTCAATTCACAGATTGAATTTTTTTATGCATTAAGAAAAATTCAATGAGGCCGGTGAAACTGCTGGCACATGAATTTTCTCATCAGAGTTTTTTATTGTTTATTTTTTGTTTTGAGGCACCACTGCGCTTCCGACGATCATTCATATTAGCCTCAATACTGAGACCTCCTTGTTTACTGGTGACTGCTCCTGGCTGATGATCACCAAAGAGCGTGAAACATCTGTTCCAGGGGGGATGTCACTTGGTAACCAATTTGGTCTCACGCATTCTTGCTTATTTATAATTAAATGCGCAGATTGAATTTTGCATGCATTAAAAAAAGTATCGCTGCCGGCGGCCTGCTGGCACGTGAATTTTCTCATTAATGTTTCATTAGTGAGTTGTTTATTGTTTCTTTTGAGGCACCACTGCGCTTCATACGATTATTGATATTAGCCTTAGTACTGAGACCTCGTTGTTTACTGGTGACTGCTCCTGGCTGATGATCGCCAAAAAGCGTGAAACAGCTCTGCCAGGAGGTCACTTGGTAAACAGTTTGGTCTCACCCATTCTTGTTTATTAATAATTCATTGCACAGATTGAATTTTTTATGAATTAAATAAATTCATCGCGTCCGGCGGACTGCTGGCATATGAATTTTCTCACTAATGTTTCGTTAGTGAGTTGTTTATTGTTTATTTTTATTTTTTATTTTTTTTTTGAGGCACCATTGCACTTCCGGTGATTATTCATATTGGCCTCAGTTCGGAGACCTCGTTGTTTACTGGTGACTGCTCCTGGCTGATGATCGCCAAAGAGCAATTAACAGCTGTTCCAGGAGGTCACTTGATAAACAATTTGGTCTCACCCATTCTTGTTTATAAATAATTCATTGCAAAGAATGAATTTTTTATGCATTAAAAAAAATTATCGCTGCCGGCTGACTGCTGGCACATGAATTTTCTCATTAATGTTTCATTAGTGAGTTCTTTATTGTTTATTTTTTCTTTTGAGGCACCACTGGGCTTCATACGATTATTCCTATTAGCCTCAATACTGAGACCTCGTTGTTTACTGGTGATGCTGCTGGCTGATGATCGCCAACAGCGTGAAACAGCTCTGCCAGGATGTCACTTGGTAAACAATTTGGTCTCACCCATTCTTGTTTATTAATAATTCATTGCACAGATTGAATTTTTTATGAATTAAAAAAATTGAGGCTGGCGAACTGCTGGCATATGAATTTAATTATTTGTGAGGTTTTTTTTGTTCATTTTCTCTTTTGAGGCACCACTATGCTTCATACGATTATTACTATTAGCCTCAGTACTGACACCTCGTTGTTTACTGTTGACTGCTCCTGGCTGATGATCGCCAAAAAGCGTGAAACAGCTGTTCCAGGATGTCACTTGGTAAACAATGTGGTCTCATCCTTGCTTAGAGTGAATTTTGTATGCATTAAAAAAATTCATCGCAACCGGCGGACTGCTGGCACATGAATTTTCTCAAACATGTTTTATTAGAGAGTTTTTATTGTTCATTTTTCTTTTGAGGCACCACTGCGCTTCCGACAGTGCTTCAATACTGAAACCTCGTTGTTTACTGGTGACTGTTCCTGGCTGATGATCTCCAAAGAGCGTGAAACAACTGTTCCAGGTTGTCACTTGGTAAACAATTTGGTCTCACCCATTCTTGTTTTTTAAATAATTTAATGAGCAGATTGGATTTTTTATGCTTTAACAAAATTCATCGAAACCGGCGGACTGCTGGCACATGAATCTTCTCTCCAATTTTTCATTAGATTTTTTATTGTTTATTTTTTCTTTTGAGACATCACTGCGCTTCTGACGATAACATCTTTATTATTGCAAACATATTTTAGCTGTTTTTTGGTGCCTAACTGCATATTGGTCGAAAATTCACCTGATTATAATACTACCTTTCTTTAATAATCTAAAAACTATTACTAAATAAGATAAAAAAAAATAGTTTTCGGTCATCCTGATGAGGAACATAGATATTTCGAATTGAAGTTGCATTTTTTCTTTGTTCAATGTACGTTAAAAGATGCTATTATCTTATATATGTTATATAAATCAAACCTATAATAATCTTTTGTAGTTATGCTTAACGTATGATTATAATTTAGAGCTAAAGTTCTCAAATTTTATCGATTCCAGTTATCCTTAGTGTCTTCGAAATTTTTTCATGCCCCAGCCCCCAGACCAAATGAAACACTTCGGTTTATTAAGCAGTTAGGTCCAAAAAGCTTAGTAAGTATATATGTTCTAATAACTTAGTAGTCGTTTAAAAGAACGATGTACGTAAATCGAAAGGAACAAGAAACTGTTTTATTTTAATCTCGAAAATTTTCAATAACCCGAGGCTTCTCGACGCACAATTTGAGAACCTTGATTTAGAGACAAAATACTATTTTTATTAAGGAATCCAGGTCTTAGAAAGAAATTGTATTTCATCATGGTAAGGTATTAAAGGCATTATACGAGTGGCCTAACGTTTTTAATACCCCAAAAATGTGTAATAGAGAAAAACTTTTTAGTCACAATTTTAAATCAAAATACGCTGTTTAGAATCAAACTATTTTATCCTAGGAAGCTCAAAGTTAGTAGTATATTTGGCTAAAATGGAAATGTCATTTAATTTTGACATTTATATTGAATTCACAGATAGAGTAGAGACAAAAAAAAAAAAAAAAAAAGCCAATTTATAGTCAAAGCAGTTACTCGGGAAAATTCAAATCATAATTAAAACGTCGAAATTTTGGAAAAATAAACGGATGTTATTTAATGTTGAGACCAGAAGAGTTTGGTATAAATGGACCCATAGATGAAGAGGTTTGCGCCAATATTCATCTGTCAGTTACAGCGCCTTTATCACGATAGATTCACGTTTATTTAATTAGTAGTAGTGTGTGTGTGTTATGATTTTTTTTTTCTTTCTTTCTAAGAGTCAGGCAGGTCTGATAGTTAGCATCTCGGATTTTAAAAATAAGTTGAGGGTAGCTCTTACTAGGCAAGGTAAGATATAGAGAAAATTGTCGCTGAAACCGCACATATCTTTCACAAAAAAATCCTAAAGTAGCCCTTCCCACTTATTAAAAACGTAACGCTGTGAAATATTCCGTATTCGCCTGGCCGTGGCTGCGCTGTTGTGGTAGCATACCAAATTACGTTTGAGAGTGTTTTGATAGTAGTAAAGTGTGCTTTTGAGCTGAAAATGTCGTGTGACAACGTAAGCGCATTGATAAGGTACAGCCAGAAATACACAATATAGTCATCGACGCAGTGAAAACAAGAGGTGAGTACAGCTTGCGCTGACGTCCTACCACGCCATTCGTGGTATCAACCCTGAACTATCACCATAGGCTTCCTTCTCAAAAGATGTATGACCTCAGCGCAGTGAATTATGGAATTGTAAATGACGTTGCGGAAGAAAAATAATAACATTTCAACGCCTAAAACTCAGTGCGCTGAGGTTGCAGAATGATCTTGTGTAACCTAATAAGTAGTATGAACCTAATGTAGGACTACCCACTTTACAGCGTCATGGTATCTGAACCCACTAGTGCACAAGGATTTTTCATGTAAAGGCTTGCAACTGCAATAAACTATGGAAGGCATCAGAAAAAGTATTTTATTGGAAAGTGGTTATTAGAGAATAACATGTAGCTACATCTACTGAAACTTCCAAATATCCAGGAAGCAATTTGTTGCTTCGAAAATGTGAGTGGCACTCTGTGATTTCCTTGGAAGAAAACTGGTAGAAACCGCTAGGTAGTACTTGGACAGGTGACATCATTTTCTTGAAGACATGTGGGAATGATATCCACATAGTGTGAGGGTGTGTGGGCCACTGGAATTATCTTGAACCACAAGAGTCCTCTGGCTCCAATATATTAATAAAGGCGAGGGGTTCTTGAAGATCAAGAATTTTATCTGCGTGAAACAGCAGTGAAGGTTCATAACATGGACCATAGGTTTTGTAAGGCTATCATATAAAACGAAAAAAACTTACCAACATATTACTTTAAGTTATCAGGATACAGACCAGCAATATAATCGCCCACTTTGAGACCTTCAACCTTTGACAATGTCCTCGAATTAGAATAATCGCATATTATTAGTGGCCCAAACATCCTCACACAATGTGGATATCAAGAAAATGATGTCACCTGTCCAAGTACTACCTAGTGGTTTCTACCAGTTTTCTTCCAAGGAAATCATCGAGTGCCATTCACATTTTCAAAGCAACAAATTGCTTCTTGGATATTTGAAAGTTTCGGTAGATGTTATGTAGAATCGCAACATTCTCTAATAACCACTTTCCAATAAAATACTTTTTCTGATGCCTTCCATAGTTTATTGCAGTTGCAAGCCTTTACATGAAAAATCCTTGTGCACTAGTGGGTTCAGATACCATGACGCTGTAAAGTGGGTAGTCCTACCTTAGGTTCATACTACTTATTAGGTTACACAAGATCATTCTGCAACCTCAGCGCACTGAGTTTTAGGCGTTGAAACGTTATTATTTTTCTTCCGCAACGTCATTTTACAATTCCATAATTCACTGCGCTGAGGTCGTACATCTTTTGAGAAGGAAGCCTATGGTGATAGTTCAGGGTTGATAACACGAATGGCGTGGTAGATGTCAGCGCAAGCTGTACACACCTCTCGTTTTCACTGCGTCAGTGACTATATTGTGTATTTGTGACTGTACCTTATC
Organism: Thereuonema tuberculata; assembly: GCA_023159025.1. Lineage (NCBI taxonomy): Eukaryota > Metazoa > Arthropoda > Chilopoda > Scutigeromorpha > Scutigeridae > Thereuonema > Thereuonema tuberculata. Next base: position 267,578,983 of record JAFIDM010009631.1, on the reverse strand, counting down.
AATGCGCTTAATTACGTTGTCACACGACATTTTCAGCTTAAAAATACCCTTTACTATTATCAAAACATCCCAAACGTAATTTGGTATGGTAGTACAACAGCGCAGCCACTATAGGCCAGGCGAATACGGAATATTTCACAGCGTTACGTTTTTAAAAAGTAGAAAGGGCTACTTTAGGATTTTTCTGTGAAGGATATGTGCGGTTTCAGCGACAATTTTCTCTATATCTTATCTTGCCTAGTAAGAGCTACCCTCAACTTAGTTGACATCTCGGATGATCGGATCTTAAAATATCAGACTTGCCTGACTCTTACAGACAATGACTTTTAATTACCACGTTTTGTTTGAATAATTTTTTTTTGGTTTTCCCTGCAGACGCGGAAGTTAAAATAACATCTATCGGTGTTTTGAGGGTAGGCGGCGCGGCGGTTGATTGGAGTTGTTACTTCTCTCTTTCATCCTGAAATGCATTTTGGATTTATTTTATTTTTTTGCTTAGAAAGCCATCGTTTCATTTATAACCCCTTCATGCGGAAAACAATATTTAACGGTTTTTTTTTTTTTTTTGTTTATTTTGAGTGGCTAAAACCATAACCCCTCCCATTCCTAATTCTGAGTTCGCCTATGACGTTAAGTACTTTTATATTCTTTTCCTCTAAAACATAGATAGTTATTGGACGACCCATGTCTAGTTCTTACTGAAGAAGTGACATTTGTATTCAGTTGTGACATTAAAAAGGTATTAGTTGAAGGTTTTTTGGAAATAAGGAAAGAAATTTTGAAATAGCTTCACTCAAATTCAGAATTGTACGTATGGGGAAATTCCTAACTTATTTGACTCAACGTATACGATTAAAATCGTTTTATTTTTAAAGTGTCCTTGAATGACCCGTGTTATCGGTTGCTTCCAGGTGCTCAAAACCTTATGCAGTCAACTTCCGTTTTTTCTTTTTCTTTGCCTACAACGACAGAGATCGTTTGACCTAAATCTATTTATAGCGAATATGAATATCCAAAATAGCGTGTTAAGATCGCGTTTTCGTCTTGAGAAGTAATGCTTATATTTAGTCACTTCTAATGTTGGTGTCATGGTCAATTCCAATGGTCCCTGAAATACCCAAGTCATTCGAACAATAAGAAAGTCTGTATTCAGATTCCGGAAAGAGTAAAACATTAATTAAAGAACTTAAAAATAATAATTAAAAATCCTGATAGGTAAGCATACAATTTTGCATCCTGAAGCATTTCAGGTCGATCTTGAATCGAATGTATTCAGAAAGCATTTTTATTTATTCCGTTTTAACTTTTATTTTTATAAAATGGATGAAATGAATACTATCTCTTATTTCGTTTCTACAGGACGTCTATAATGAAAATGATGCCTACAAATGCGTGTCTATCTTTTATTGCTGTTATTTATATTAATATTATTCTAAAGTAAACTATTTTAAAGTAATATAATAGTAAAAAATTAAACTACTGATTTAGTTCGGTAAATTGCTGAATATATTTCGTTGAGTATCATAGTTTTGCAAGTGTGGTGTTATTATTTTTTTTTTTTTGGTACATATTATCCAATCAATTAACATCCATTATCCTTCCAGTCGCCATTACACAACTATCAAACTTATTACTACAGTTAATTCAAATTTTTTTTTTACAATTAAAATAAAAGTCCTGAATAATTATAAATTAAAATTGCATTATCTTGGGGTCGGTACGAGGTTGCTTGGCACCCTAGGCAAGCCATCTTCCATACTCCAGCCAGTACCGTAGCAAGAGAATTGGGGGCCCCGGGGCAACAAGTGATTATGGTTTTGTAAAAAAAAAATCCCCCTTCGTTCGGGGGCCCTGGGGCACTGCCCCGATGGTAGCTACGGCCCTGACTCCAGCCAATTCTTTGCTCAGCAGTTAATATTATATCATATATGTGACTATTTATTCAGTAAATTCAACTGTAAAAATATCTTGGAAAACTGAAAACAAAAATTAAGAATCACATCTTTTTACTTACTGATCTAATACAAATAAAAAAAAAAAAAATATCTATATCTATTAATTTTCGCAAATTTGGCCCCCTAGTGATCAAACCAGCCAAGATATACTGCTTATTATCAAATGTTAAACACATTTTCCGCAGCAAGCTTTGCTCATAATTTTCCATTCACTTTCTTTTTTCCCTTACAAACAGGAAGCATATGGAAATTAATGAATAATAAAACATTTTGAAATGCTTTTTTTAGTTATTCAGGCACCACATTACTATATAATTTTTCAAATCTTTAATTATTGAACTCGTTTTATTTAAAACAATTTTTTTTTTTTGTAGAGCAATTGGAAATGAAGACTTACGTATATGGGCATAGCCAGGATCTTACTGGGGGGGGGGGGTGGGCAAAATTTAACTTGAAGCATTTTACAAAATAAAAATTTATTGCATTGTAAATACAGTAAACTCCCGATTATCTGCGGACCTCTCCGGTTTCCATTTTTTTTTAAAGTACAATAAATTACGGAAATAACAAAAAAAATTTAAAACTAGAATTAGGTAAGCAATAAAAGAAACAGATTTAGCGATGTCCAAGTAGGGGGTTTTCGTGTTTCAACACGAAAAAACAAAGACAATTAATCGATTTTTTTTAGTTAAAAAGTAAGAAATTAAAATGAAGTAATTGTTTAATGTATGTACTGCCACTTTAATGTAAATAAAACATGTTATGTGTTGATTTTCGTCCGTTTTCGTCTTATTTCGGATTATCCGCGGAATTCTCTTATCCGCGATTGCCGCGCCACCCAACTCTGCGGATAATCGGGAGTCTACTGTATATTAAAAGAAAAAGAAAAGTGTAATGCATTTGACTTCAGTTTTGGTTAATATACGTAGGACCTGTTTCATAGGTTCTAGGTAAGCAATACCTAGAAGATAAATTTGAAAATAGAACAATTTTTATATGGATTTACCTAGTAAATAGCTTACCTGAAACTTATGAGAGAGTTACGAAACAGTCCCTTAAGCTTATGGTTAAATCTTTATGCTAAAGCCAGCCGTTGTAGGTCTTCAGCAAATCTTAGAACTTCTTTACGATTTTTCTAATTTGATTTCCAAAATTTAGAGGCTGGCAAGTGCCCCCGCCTCCTCCTAGCTATGCACATGCTTACGTAAATAAATTTATATTATTGTAGATGAAGGGAGCACTTTAAGGTCCACGATAGATGTGGTTCAAGCATTGTATATTCACGTTTTTTTAGCTCTTGCAGGGTATTGTAGTGGATCGTAAAATTGTATTCGAAAATGCTTTGTTATAATTTTTTATCTCCGATGCAAATTAAGTTCATCCATCCATCCAGCTGAAACATTGTGCAAATAAAGGAGGAAACAGAAATCCATAGGTTTTTGTTTTGTTTTTCTTTTTGGTGGGAATTGATTTTTGGGCACAAATTTCTTTTGATTGGGTGGAGGGGAACTTTGTTGATGCTTTGACCACAGATATACCTTGAAATAATATTTTTAACCCCCGCCCCTTCATTGAAAATTCTTCAGCACTAGTGATTAGAATTATTATGTTTCAAGTTTGTAATTTAGTATCCTTTCCAGGTTGTTTTTCTATTAAAATATTTAAAGGAACAGCTGTTTTTGTTATTATTTCCAAACCTAGCATTGAGAATGCTGCTAAAAAAGTTTTTCAGATAATTTTTTAGCTGATCTTCATGAAATATACAGAATGTTAAAAGATTTACTAGTTACAATTTTTCCTTTGTTTTTATTGGGAAAGATAGTTTCAGCAGTCTTGTTACTTTTGTAACTAAAATTCAAAAAGCTGAAAAACTTTAATGTTTATTACTTATTGCTTGCTTCCATGATTCAGTTGTATTTGAATTAAATAGTTATTTCAGGCATCATTTTAAAATCTCAAATGCAATTTGAAAGAAGATCTATATTTTTGCAAAATGTTATTCAAACGTTATTTAAATATTTACTATGATTACCAAATATTTAAAATTTCGTTGAAAAACACCAAAATACCATGAAACACATTGATGAAATTCAAAATTAAATGTTGCATTTGAGAGTATTCTAAGGTTATGGCATAACTCATTTCTACATTTCTATTTCCTCATTAATCTAATCATTGGATGGAAATTCATGTTTCACCTGCTAATGATAACATATTTACAAATGATTAAATAAAGAGGCACAAGAAATAAAAAACTTTTTCTTCTTCTACAAAATTAGAATCAGAAATATGTTTCTTTCATTTGCTGTCCTGAGATTGAAGAAAAGCGATACTGTTGTGATATCAAATGAAAGTGTTTATTAAATATATAGAAAGATGTATCAGACTGAATACAAAGAAACCACAACAATGCACTTAACAAAACTATTACAGTTTTCATATCATAGTTTGTTATGGGAAAAAAATCCTTACATTTTTCTTATCTAGGGAAAAAAAAAAAACTTTTAAAAAAATGAAAATTTAAGTAATGGTAATAAAAAAAGGTAATTTTTTTTCCCAAAAATTCCATCCCTCGGATATATCTGGAAATGTTATGTAAGATATTTCTTTTAAAAAGGCCAAACCTTGGACTCCTGTATAAGAAACCACCCAAAACTAGGAATTTCAAGATATGATCCCTAAAGATGAAGTTAAAGATAAAATAGACTAGTAACATAATTCTTGAGCCAGTCCTTTATAAGACTACCAGCCTTAAAATCAAAATGTGAAACACATAAACTAATATTGGAAGATTAAATGAATCTATATGCAGGAGACAATGGATGATCAGAGATACTGGAATGTAGAGAATGTTCAGCATGATGTTAGTAAATACACTGTGATATTACTACTACTACTACTATTACTGTAATAATAATAATAATATCCACACACGTAACTACAAGAAACACATTGTACACGATGCAGACACGCACGATGACACATGCAGGAAATGTCACACCACACATGAGACGATTGACCACATAATATCAGGCTGCTCCCTTCTCTCCCAAACAGATTACCTCCACTGACACAATCAGCTAGTGCCGATTGTCAATCAATAGCTAGTACACAAACACTCACTTATTAAGAACACGGTGCCGTGCTACAAGTACGCACCACAAAGTGTGTTAGTCACCCTCACATAAGCTGTACTGAGATCGTTCCATTCACACAAACAAAACCGTTCATCACAACAGACCTGGCATCATACTTGTTGATAAGGCCAACAAACAGACGTAGCTCATTGACATTGCAGTGCCTATCAGCAAGATCATGCAGAAAACTCACGCAGATAAGATCAGTCAGTACACTGACGTATTACAGGAGCTCCAGATGCAGTGGAGGCAGGACTGACATGTTGTACCCATCGTCTTGTCTACCACTGGTCTGGTGCCTCACACATTGCACCATACTAGGACTTCATACTAGGACTTCACAAAAGCACTTATGCACAACTCCAGAAGGCTGTGGTACTCAACACAACATGTGTAGTTAGGAAATTTATGAACACAACCACACATCCCTAACCCTCCTTGCACATTTTTTGCACTTGGTAATATATGCTTTGGTCCTTGACCCACTATGTGTCTTTGCTGGGGAAACCCAAGTATCGGAACTTTTTTTTTTATAATAATAATAATAATAATGATGATGATGGCTTGATCCACCACTTAAAGAGCTCTAGTCTATAGTTGAATCGCAATTTGTTAAAAGGTCACGAGTCCATGGAAGTGAATTGTTGGAAAGCTGAAAAAAAAAAATATATAGTCTATGTAGTGAGTTATGTGTAAAGTTGTTATACAGTATAAGTATCTCTGTGCCTTTAAAAACAATTTCCTGATAGTTTCATTTATACAACTTAGTTCATACGTAATAAAATAATAGACACAGTGGACTTATGCCCTTTTAACAAATTGCAATGTTTATATTTTAAGTATAGCTGAACTAATGATTTCCAGAACATAAATAACCTTTATTTTCTTGAGTCTTCTTTCTTTCTTACATATTTCTTATGAACGATAAACAAAAGATATAAACTAGATTTAAAGCAAAAAATGGCCTAGGTTTTTTTTTTAAAAAAATGTCAGAGGGAATCATCATCTCTTTCCTCAACACCTGGCCAATCAATGAAGCTTCTGTAGAATTGCATATGTTCCTCTGGCACATAATGTAACATTTTCAAAATATCAGCAATTTTAGCTTTTTTTTTTTTTTTATTGGCACCTTTCCCAATAGGCTGTCTTTTCTGATAGTGATACATTTTGAATAGTGCCTTTCATGCAGAAAGTGTGTGAATGCATTCCATTGATAAACTGCAGTGATGTACCCTTTGTTATTGCTATTGTTTCTTCCGAAATCATTATCTTCTTGTAAAAAGGCTTCCACCATTCTTTAAAATCAAGTATATATTCTGGTTTTACCTCACACGCCATGAATTTTGCTGCTCAATATGACCTTTTCTTTTATATCATGTACATTGTATAATCTATCATGTTTTCTTAACATCCTCTTGATTACATCAAAATTCCTGTCACTGGGGAGATGATTGTGTTCTATCAAGGGGAAAAAATGTTGAAAGTTTTGAAATTTTGCTGTATCTGTAAGTGCTAAGAGATGCCAAGTGAGAGTTTGGTTTTTGTTCTGTCCTGAACAATTATCAGATAAAAGTCTTAATTCTATAAATTTGGAAGCTACATCTTTCAAAAAATCGTGGAAAAATGAGCAGACTTCATTGTCCCATCACCTTAATGATAAGTAGATTTGACTTTTTCCTGATTTTATGTCATGAACACAGAATAAGTTAACAGTTATCTGTCTAAGATAAAATAATTCTTATACAGGTATTTTTGCTAGTGCTGTGGTTTGCATATTGTTAAATGCAAGTGAGAGAACATGTTATTCCTCTTTTCCTTGTTTCTTTTCATGATCTAAACATTTGTTAAACATTTTACTTCTTACATGGATAAGAAGTGCTGCTACTGCTACTCTCTTGACTGCTTGATTCAAATGTGGAGATTTTATCTTTAATTTCAGCTCCTCGCATGTGCAGTAACTATCCACTTGAGGTCTACCAAACTTATAATTGAAGTTCTCCCTGAAATACTTTACATAAAAATCCTAGCTGACCTTCAGACCAGGAAATTTCTCTTTAAATAAGCCATACATTGTTCTAATAAATAAATCAGAATTTAGATGGTACACAGAAGTGCCTGAATAATGGGATTCCTTGAAGAAAGATTCGATGTGTTCTTTCACTCTCATTTTTGTGTCAATTGGAAGAGTAAAACTTAAATGTCTACCTCTTCTGTCAGAAGTGGCTTTTCCTTGGTTTTTAGCGTTGGATATCCATCTGGCTCTCTTACCTGTAATATCAAATGCACATAGGAAAGCTTTCAAACATAATTAACTTTGTCACTAGGCCTACCATTCAACAAATGATACGTGAAACTTGCTGCATTGATTCTTGGATTGTCATTCTTCCTTGATTTCCAAGTCTGCGTAACTTCCTGTCATGTGCAATACATGGTTGTCCTTTTTGGAATGTAAGTGAATCACAATTTGTTAAAAGGGCATGAGTCCTGGACTGATGTCTTGGATAACAAATTATGGATATTTCAGAGCATTGGATGATGGCCAATCTACAGCGCGTCGGATATAGTTTTGACACTGAATTAAGGTAGCTTAATAGATGAATAAAAAATAAAAACCTCAAAAGTGACGAAAATTGTGGCTGATGCCTTTTGAACAAATTATGATTCAATTATTCAAAGTAATACAAATAATAATGTATTTGTACCAGTTTAGTGGAAGTATGTAAATTTCCTGTTTTATTTCTTTCAGATGGGACTGAGGAGTAGGGCATTGGTTTGTCCGAGGTAAGTGAGGAGGAGGGTCCGCCATGGGGAGTAGCTGTTCTTCTGGTCAGTGTAAAGACAAGGACTCCAAGAAGAGGTATATGTAACTCATTCTTATAAATAGAATTCAAAAGATTTTTTTAAATTAAATCTGTTTTTAATGTTGAGTACAAATTTTATCTATAAGAAAACATTTTTTTTTCTTTAAATGACTTGAAATTAATAATACATGCTGAATTTAAGGGATTAGTTTACTATTTTATGCTGTTTTTAGCATAGAGGAACGATTAAATCCTGGCAAGTTGTTGTTATGTCTGAATTCTGTTTCGAATCCCAAAGCTGATTTGGATTTTTGTCTTTCTCTTCTCTGTGCATAATTTTTTTTCATGTTTCACTAGTCCACAACTTGTTCTCGATTTTTTTTTTTTTTTTTTTTTTTCCTTTTTTTGAAACAGTATAGCCTCTCTGCCTCTTTTGTGCCATTAAATATGACACTTGGAAATATGAGTGCAATGAAACACAACAAACAAATGCAAGCTAATCTTATTATTTAATTCCAAGTATTGAATGATAAAAATCAACAGTAATATTTGAGATGTCTTAAAAATTTTGAAATTGAAATTCCGAAGAATAACTAAAACTAATTACATATTAGTGTGGTGAAAAAGGAGGTAAAGATACTAAAAATTAATAAATATCTTATCTCCTAACTTAGTGAAATTAAATCATTAAGGAATGTCATATTTGCTTTTTTCTGCATACACTTGGAAATTTCATCAATTTTCATTCACTCTACAATGAGATGCCAAAATAACTGCGTTTCTACCATATTTGAAATAGTTCATCTTCAAAATAATTAGAATTTTGATAATATACTGAATGATATACATAAAAAAATTCTCCATATTTATAGTTAATATAGCAAGCAATCAAATATTAAAAATTTTGAATTAAGAGATTATTTTTCTTTACATAGCTTTATAACTAAAAAAAAAAGAAAAAAGGAAAGAGCATGTTTTTATTATCATTGAATCGAATTTGTAGAAATATTAACTGCAATCTTCAAGAATTGTATGTTTATTTGCTGACCAACACATAATAGTAAATTACCAATAATTTTTTAAGCTTTCTCACATTAATTGTTTACAAGAGTATAATATTGTTAATCCTTAGCATACATTAATCTTGTATTATTGTTAACTTTAGTCTTTTTGATTCTGAATTTAATTGCTAAAATATTTAAATTTGCTTTTACTCAGTTCAAAGAAAGGAAAACATGGTAAGGATAAATCTCCCCGTGGCTCGAATGCCTCCAACTCTAGCATCCATCCTTATCAAAAGGCCACGGGGGATGGAGCAGGCCAAACAAAGTCTGAGGAGGGTCAGTTACAGGTCCCTCCTCCTGTGGCAGCAGTGACGCCACAGGAAACATCAGCCACAGCTCAACATGTTCCAGCGACAAGATTGGATTCACAGCCTCTTTCTCCAATTTCGCCAACTCTGGTAATTCAAGTCAGATTGTTGAAAATTTTCATCAGTTTTCTACAAAGATAGAAATTAACAAAACTGAATCATTATCTCTTTTATAAAAGGACATAATTCATTTGATTTGGATACAAAACAGGGTCTCTCTCTCTCATCTGTCTTGATTGTGGTAATGTTCATATTAATGACCTTTGAACATGTTGAAAACAATGAAGTTCATTTCAATTCAGTGAGTCCTGATTAAGATTGTTCATTAATTAACTAAATCAAAATAAAACTAATAAAGTAACACATAAATTATAGTTCAACTGCTACTTTCGAATATACTTGTAGATATAATAGGCCTAGGTTCACAAATCATATAGGCTACCATTCAAACTTTAGTCCTAAGTTTCGTACCTTTTTTCATCAAACAGTTTCGATATCAAAATCTCCATCAAAATCAGTAGATAGTACATAATAGATAGTTTAATTTATGAAAATTCACCTTCACAGGATGAAAAAAAATCATTAGAAACTGAAAATCGATAATTTAAAAGTAAATACTAAAATCAATGGTGTGCAAGAAAGGATGTAGTAATTACTGAATTAACACTGTAATAGCATTAGGTAGTTTAACTAAGCAACGTTAAATAACTAATTTAATTTCAACAAATGACTTAATTTACATTTATTATCCTTAGGCTTGGGCACAATAGTAATAAAATAATACAAATAGTTTAAGTTTTTTTTTTCAATTTCTCTATGTATTCAAGAGTGCTAGCTTGTTTTGGCATTAAATTTAGCATTTTCAGTCTTTAATTATCCTTACGATATTATTAGCTTGTTTTAACACAATATAAAAGGGAATAAAAACGCACAACTAACAATCACTGAGCTGTTAAAAAGCTCATTCCCTGTTATAATTATTTCACGCACATTAAAATTTCCTTTTAATACAACATTTTACTATAAAATCATTAGATCGATATCTCTTTTATAACCATTTCACTTTTCCCCTCAGTAATTTTGTAATTTATAATAAAATCTTTCATATGCACGATATAAAATTTTTTAAAAGTTTATTGTGGCACAAGTTAATTAAGAGTTAAAAGTTATAATGCTTCGATACTTCTCGGATCATCATAAAAAGCTTGTGTTAATCAGGATTTTATAATTATATTTATTACTTTTAGAGATTTAAGGTAGTAGTTTTAAAAATTATCAATATAAAATTCTAAACTTTTATACAGACAGTTATATAGAATTTTTAAATTTTTATACAAGAATCATACAAACAGAATATTTAAGATTTCAAATTTCAGAAGTTGTTAGATGTTATCATAGTAACTTATCTTGACTCTAAAATGAATAGGATTTAATTTGCAAATTAAATTAGTGGCAGACAAACAGATACACACTAAAATATTTTTTAGAAAGTAAATTCTATTCAAATTTTATTGATTATATTTTGTAGTTATTAATGTGCAAATTGGAATTTTAATGTAATCAGTTGTAAATTCGAAAATCACATGTTACAAATCACTGGTAAAGCGTACGATTTGTGAATTGGCATTTTTTTTTTTTTTTTTTTTTTCATATGCCAATTTTTTTAGAAAAAACAAAAATACAATCAAGATCCAAATAAAATTATAAATAAATTATTAAAAACAAATTAAAAAAGCAAAAAACATTCTAAAAGACATTCTACTAATAATTATATTCCAACTGATGGTAATTCTAACTATTATAAAAAGTCATGGATGAACTTAGAAATTAAAACACATATAGAAGAAAAAAATAAATTATTTAAAAAATATAGGAATAAGAAAACAAATAAGAAATATGAAAGAGAATACAAAATTAAAAGAAATTGGCTAAAAAAATTTATTAAAAACAAAAAAACAACTATTTTAGAAATTTAATTAAGAATGATCCAAACCCTAATATTTCTCTTTGGAAAATTTTAAACCAACATATGAACTACAAACTAAATAATAATATAAAGAACTCATCGGAAATCCATAATCTTGTAAATAATTATGATATCAACGTACTTTTTACAGATTTAAGTAAAAAAAAATTACAAGTAAATGAGTGTATGAATAATTTCACTGAACATTTTAATATCTATATATATTGTAGATTGTGAAAACAATCATATTAAGAACTAGGCCATCTCCTGTGTACATGCGCTTGTTTTTCTATATCACATAGATTTGGTTAAGTAAGAATATTATATTTAAAATATTGCAACATTTCGACAATTATAGTTTTAATTGTCATTTTCGAATTACAAATAAATAGACGGATCGGAAATAAATAAACAATCTTGAGATTCAAAAAACAGGTTGAATACATTCATTATTTAATAGGGCGAATGGAAAGGACACATAAGTCAAAAAAACAAAATAAAGTGAGTTGTAGTCCTGGTGGCCTAATGTATAAGACGTCTGACTTCGGATCAGAAGGTTGCAGGTTCGATTCCCGTCGTTTCATTGTATAAATTACTTATATTTTCCATTCTCACAGGAAATTGCGCTGGACAGAGAAATAAAATATTTTAGTAATATAGATTCTTTTGCACTCATTTTACCGAATTATCAAGATATACAAAAAAATATAATGAATCAAAAACATCATTATTCATCAGGATGGGACCTTATTAAAATTAAGAAAATAAAAAATTGTAAGGAAAATATTTCCTTTTTTTTAGTTGAATTAATTAAAAACATCTTCACCACAGTTATTTATCCAGTTCTTTGGAAAATAGCTATAATTACTCCTATTTTTAAGGGAGGAAAATTTGATGATTTGAATAACTACAGATCAATTTCTTTATTGTCAAATATATCAAAAATTGTGGAAAGTTTTTTAACTCAATCCTTAAACATTTATATTAAAAGTATGAACTTAGTGTAAATCAATATGCTTACCAAAATATTAGCATTACAGTAAAATTATTAAAAAAACTTACAAGAAAATATTAATAATAACTTAAGTGAGAGTAATGTGGTGTATATTGCTTTTATTGACTCTAGAAAAGCATTTGACAGTATAAATCATAATATACTTCTTAAAAAAACTTTATTGCATGGGTATTAGAGGAAATGCTTATAATTTATTGGAAACTATTTAAAAAACAGAAAATTCAAAATTAAAATAAATGAACATTTAAGTAAAGTGTTTAATGTTAAAAGTTTTTTGTAGACAAATCTGTTTATTTCCTTATTATGCAAAGATTGAAATTTACCATTTCAACTATTTCTTGAAATTATTGTGTTAAAAAAGGCTAAAGCTTTACTGCTACAGGCTATTAGGAGGTTTAGGCTCCAGCAATTCTTGACAGCAGGAGGTCGGATGGTCAACCTGTCATCAGTCTGCTTTTAATACAAGTACTCATTTGACAGAGGTCTGGGTGAACCCTAGGGTCCTTTTGGAGAAGAAATAACCATGAAAAAAAAATCCCCGATTACTGCCAGAAATTGAACACAGGTTTCTCCAGTCTGCAGTCGAGCGCCTAAATGACTGGACTACCAGACCTACTGAAATTATTTTGTAAAACATTTAATTATTGTGAAAACAGTGTTTCATTTAATTGTATTTATGAAATCCAATAAAAATCATTGCTTGAATAATGAAATTTTGGGCTTAATCTTGATTTAATCAGAGTATCACTAAAGACTATTTCTCAGAAAAAATAAATGAATAATATTTATCATAAAAAGTTTTTAAAAATTGAATTTTCTTAATTGACTATTAATTTCCTGAGTTTTGGCTGATATTGCAGAATGAATAGCATAATTTTATTTGTTTTATTTTCAGCTGGAACAATCTCCAAATGATTCTGGTTTGCCTGATTTCTTGTCCTACCCAGAAATTGTGCGACCTGTTATTGTTGGAAACATTAATGAGTCGACAACAACTTCAAGATCAAATAAGATAGTGTTGTTTGTTTGTGCTGATGGTGAAGGTGACTACATTTCTTTTTATTGCTTCAAAAAGCATTTGCTATGTAATTTTATTTATTTATTTTGTTAATTTTTTTTTTCTGCTTAAACTGAACATAAAACATTTTGTTAACGTTTTTCTAGTGCAGCTTTTGATTTTTCTCACCTATGTGAAATTAAAGCTCACACACATTATTCTCTTAATTATAAAAGTAATTAACATAAATACTAAATGACAAATTCTTAATTTTTCCATACGATAGTAATAGGAAAGTATAAAATCATGCAAGCAACATGCAAGTTTTTTTGTTTTTTTTGTTTTTTCTAATACATTGTTGTTTTTGTTTTATAAGTCTTGCTTATAAAACAGAGCATTAATCATACTGAATATCCATATTTTTAACTGAAATTTATTATTCGTTCTCTAGAACAAATTTAGTTTTTTGTTTGTTTGTTTGTTTTTGTTTTTTTGACTGATGTGTGTATGTAGCATTTTGAAAGGAGAGAAAGGATATTATTGATAATTTTATAGGTATGATAACTTTTATATTTCAGCCTTTAACCTTACAGCCAAGATATTAAATTTTGATGATTAGATACTATTTTAAGATCCATTTTTCTTAAAAACCCAGAAGTATAGCCTTGTAACTGTAACGGAAAATAATTTTTGATTTTACATTATATGTGGATTGGTAGTTAGATTCATCTTATCTACTATTAAGAACTAATTTATTTAGGTCAAAACTCGGTGACTGAATAAAATATTTTATTTCGGAAATAATTTAGAGTCTTTAGTGTGGAGAAAGTAGTGGTTCTATTGCTATTTATTAAATTAGCAATGTAGTGAAATTTGTACTATTTAATTTATAACATACCACCCACACATTCACACACTGTAATAAGATGATTAAGATAGAAGCAGAACTTCAGTAGCTAATTGCTGAGGTCATTGCTAAAATAAAAAAAAAGTGGATATTAATATAGATCTGATTCTGAATATTTATGAGAAATAATATTAATTTAAAAAACGAATAATGTAATTGTGGAAAATGTGAAACAATATAAAATACTTATAAAAATGCATGTGAATTTTGGTGTCATCAATTAACAGTTTTCTAAGAAAATAAAACTTCTCAAGTACTTGTCTTGAATTCAAAACATTACTTTTGTATTCAAGAAACCAGAGCAAGAAAATTCTTTTACCCTTTTTTTTTTTTTTTTTATTAATTTAACAATAACTAGAATAGATTTTTCTAGAACAGTATCTTCTGCTTCAATACATTTCATCATTCTGGAGACCACATACATTGATGTTTTTAATGAAAGCTAAATAGCATTCAAAATATGATGAATTAATATATCCTGTATTTGTATTTGTCTGTTACTCCCGCCACTCTACAGGCAAAAGTCCATTAGAATTAGGTGTAGTGGGTGGGTGACCACTTTCATGAGTTCTCATAGGTAATCCATATCCACAGAAATGCTTCAGATTAGCAATGGGAAGATGAGAAACAGCTCCAAAGTATTGAAAATAATACATCTTGCCAAAGGTTTCAACAGTTTCTTCATATTCCAATTGTTTCAGCAATTCTTCTGGAATTATCAGTCCTGTAAAATAACCCTCAAAGATAACACTTCGCTGTTGATTGGAAAGGAGTCCATATCACATTCTTGCATTTTTTGATAGAACTGGCGTTGAAAATTAAGCTCCATAGTAGCATGAGTATTGTTGATGCTGAGAGTTGAATTGTGTGTCTTCACCAATAAGAGGTAACTTTTGAAATCTGGCAAATATTATTTGGCCATTATGAAATATCACCATAGGCCAAATGGTGATATTTTTGATAAGTGTTTCAGATGTTGGATGCACTGCAAGTGATATGGCTGCAAGATTTCTAACTGCAGTATTTTCCACTGTCGATTGGATATCTTTCATGTACTGATATGAGGACCGCTGGACCTCATCAACAGTGACTATGTTTAGCTTCAATTTCATATAACATAGGAAGGGAACTTGTCCCTTGCAAAATTTGAAAAATCTTACTAAAAGCTTTGCCATTCAAAACTCTTCTTTTCAGAAACATTGCTAAAATCAGTTTTAGCAGTAAGAGTATTTCCATGACACAATCTATTCCATACACCATATCTTGTTGTAAACTAAGGTGAATCTTGAAAATAACAGTAAAGCCAATAAACACAGTTAAACATCATTTTATTCCCACTGCACACTGTACTTGTTTGTCAGATAGTGTTAGATTAAATTCCACTAGCGTAGATGCACTCAAAGATGATAAAAATAAGAACAAGGTTGAATGCTGCTTTTTTAAAATTAACATAACTTCATTACTATTCGGAATCAAACTTGCATTGATTCACAATGTTGCCAGCAGTTGGTTCCTTATGTTTTGCTTTATCTTTGTAAATTATCCTGCATATGTTTTTGTATGACATATGATCTGATACTGTATGATTTGCTCTTTTTAAAATATTACAACAATTTTTATGTTCTATTTTTTTTATTTCTATTTAGATTCTGTGGCTGAAAGAGAAATTCTTCATAAAAATCTTCATCTGCTATTGAGACAAAAATGTATTGAAAGAGGCTTTGAATTTTTACTGTTTGATCTTCAGCAAGGTTTAAGTAGATCTCACCTTTTAGATCATCATTTACGCACCAAATCTGTAGAAGAGTTGAAAAACATTTCAAAACATAATTACTGCATCCCATTGGTAGGTTCACATTACTGCAGAAATACAACTATTTCTATAACTATTTATAGTATAAAAGAAAGGTGATATCTAAAAACTGATAACTTTAAATTTTGAAGGTACCACTTTTATTAATTGCCCAATTTGTTTTTCCCTATTTTATTGTGATGTTGTGTAAATCAATGCTTCTCAACATTCCTTGCTTCACAGTGCACATTTATATTTGCAGAAATCCTGCAGCATACCAAGCTTTTTTTTTATTTCTTTTATTGCTGTAATAACATCCTTTGAAAAAAATACCCCTACAATTTCCAAATTAATATAAGTTTTTTTTTTAAACGTTTAAAGATGACCTTAAAAATATTTTTTAAGCCAATTTGCATGTGATTTCATACTCCACTAATCTGAACTATTAGAAAAAAAATTACATAAAGCATTGTTGTTGTTTATTCAAGTTACTTGACTTCTAGATTTTTCTAGAAACGGGCATTTGGCTAGTGTAAAGTTAAATGTCGTTTACAAAAGCACTCTTGAGAATTTTCTCACAGCACACCAGTTGAGAAGCACTGGTGTATATGACCTTCTGTGACATAAAGATAACGAGGTCAATTATAAAAAAGTTTTAAAAAAATCATTTAACCATGTACTGAGCTGTCTTTTATATCCTTAAAATAGCTTTTAATAGAAATCTAGAACAACAATTTTGGCCTGGTTATCAGCTAGTTTTCTTTTGACTGAAAGGTTAGATCTGTGTAATTATCTAAATATAAAGAAAGTATGAAAAAAGAAACTATAATTATTTATTCATTTTGCAAATTAATAACAATGTTATTTTCCTTTTGACTTTCCATTAATAGTAACATTTTTTACTATATTTAGTTAATATCAATTGGGAACTGAGAGTTTGTCACTTTTAAACTGAATCTTGAATTTCAGTTTAAAAATTAGATTATCTAATAAATAATACATTGTTTCCCAAATTAAAGTTATCCCAAAGCTTTTGCAGTGTTTATGGGATGATCCAGTAAATAACTGTTCATATTGACTGCACTTACTTATATGCATTGTTGCCTCTGAAGCTGTTGGAAGTTCAGCCTTTCTTACATTGGTGAAGTGCATTTTTCACTTCTTCACTTTACTAATCCACATCAAACTTCATTTTTAGTAAAAAGACAGCTCAAAATGCAAGGCATTTCATCAGTATATCATCTTCATTTATTAGTAGTTCTTGATATGTCCCGACTCTTTTTTTCTAAGCTTCATTCTATTTTTAAATGAAGACAAATATTTCTCAGCTTATTCTGATTCAAATAATCTGACGCTAGGGTAATCTATGTTAATCTCAGGTGAAAGCTTAAAGCCATTTTCGGCAATCTCTGCTGAAAACATAAATATTGAGATGCCTAAATGACTGAAGGAAAGGATCCTAGAAGAAAATGCAGTGATAAAATTCCTTGAAAAGCTATGAATTTCCTTGTATATTTAAAAAAAATTACCGCCATATTTAGTATCTTGAAATAAAAAAAAAAAAAAAAGATCTGCAAATAAAGAACAATACTTTATATATTTATTGTATTTATTGTCTTTCTTTAACAAATCAGAATTCTACCATCCGATCAAAGATTGGTATAGTTGTAATTGATTGATTTCATTTTCAATGTAGTTAGGAAGTATTATAGTGAAGTAATAAATGAATGCTATCAATTCTTGTAACAGTGAAAGCTTCACTAAATAAGAATTTGTCTAATAATGAGACACCATATCTTCTAATCTTTAGAAGAGTGGGTTTAATTCTACCAAATTTATAAGTATTGGAGTTATGGAGTTAATTTGCAGTTATTATAAGTGTTATATATATTGTAATAAGAGATGAATTTAATTTAATAGGAGATGAATTTAATAACTAGGCCCCGTGAATATTCTAATGGTAATGTCAAACTCTGCTAAACATTAAAGTTGGATGTTTATTTTATAGGTTATCCTGAATGAAACTCTGGGACCAGTTCTACCACCAATGCAAATTTCTAAGAATGACTGGGATGAACTGATTTCATCATTGACTGAACAAAGTGAAAAGGATATTCTGAATCAGTGGTATATTTTGGATGAAAATGTTGAACCAGCATCTTATACATTACAGCCAGTGTATTCTATACACCCCAATGTTCAGGTAATAATAAAATTAAAGGTGATGATAGGAAAAAAAAGTGGATATTATTGGCAGAACTTTGAAAGATAATGCTGTATTTGCTTTATGTTTCGTCTAAGGTGATTTAAAAATGTTGTCTTTGATTCAACAATTTGCGAAATTCAATGTGTCTTTAAGGTTTGTGACCATTTTTTTTTTTGTCTTCTTTCCTCAATCCCTCTGGAATCAGCTTCCATTTATCCAGTTGGCTTTTTGCTAGTCCTAACATATGCTGGATATCTTCGAAGTACTTCTGTATCACATTAATTCTAAGTGGATATGTATTGTTGTAAGAGCAGATCCATTCAACTGCACCTGCTTATAGTAGTTCAAGACTTTAGTCTTACATTTCTGTGCAGAGCATCCAACAAAACACAGTCTGTGATCACTATTCCATCCCAGATTGTCATTGTATCCTTTCTCTGTTATTAGGACCATATACAGTACAATCTTGATAATCCGACAGATATGGGACCAACAGGTTGTCGGATTACAAAGGATTCCGGATTACCAAGGGAGCCTTTAAACAATGCTAAATAACCCATGATCAGAAGGAAAAATAAAAAAAATTAAATGCTGTATACATTATTTACTATATTTACCCTCAGTAAATTATAAAAAACTACATTATGAAGATATTATGACGTTGTTTTATAATGTATACATATTTAAAATAATGCCTGCTTTTTGTTCACTCACTTACTGAAGTTAATACTTAACCGATTTTGATGATTCTTTTTCTATTTAAAAGATAACTTCGAGTTCTAAGTCACTATGAAGCTAAATATTTGATTTACACTTTTATTTTGGTTACATTAAGAGTTTTAAAATCTGAGTGACAGTTGAAATATGCATTCGCGAGCTTGTCGGACTACCAAACGTGTCGGACTGGCAAATGTCGGATTATCAAGATTGGCCTGTAATAGGTTCTCTTCATATTAAAGAAAAAAACTGACAGTAGCCTACTTGTTCACTAGTTTCCAATTGTTGAGCTGTGGACCACCAGGGATCCATGGCATCAGTCACATGAAAACAACTCAAATTTCTTTTTTTTCTTTTAAATTGAAATGTTTAATGATAGCTGTAGCGGTGAAATAATGAAAAATTTATGTAGTCATAATAGAGTATTGTTACATGAGCCATCTGCTGGAGAAACTTTGAACTAAGACGGTGGAGCCTGACTTGCAGCACTGTGAGATTCATGGATTGTTTTTTCAAAAGCAGGGGTCTGTGACTTGGCTTTTGAAAAACAGGAGTTCCATAGTTCTTAGCTAATTGGGAATCACTAGCCTAAATCATTCTACAAAAAAAAAAAAAAAAAAGGAAAGAAATTAACATATTATTTATTACTCAGTTATAAAACTTAGAAGCGCATAATTAAACATGTTTGGAAGTAACTTGACCAGAGCAACCAATCTCCTAGAGAACCTACTTATTTGTATACAATTGTTTTGTTAGAATTATTGATATATATCAGAATCTGACAACAGATTTATTCACAATGGCATAACACTTGGGCTATCTTTGCCAACTCTTTCAAAGAATTGATACTGTAGTTTTTTTTTTTTAATCTTGGGGCCATTTTCCTATCTTAGCTGAATCTTTCCCATTTTTTGTCTTCAAAAACTTCTTTTACAGGGAAAAAGCTATAGGATGACTGTATAAGATTAAGCCTCCTTGTAAGCAGTGTTGTAGATGAATTTCTATTGGTTATTTGCATATCCTGTCATCTCTACATCTACTGGCTTTACTCTAATACATTGGAGTGCAAATCTTAGGGACCAGTCAGGTTTTGACCTGTAGCTTCTCACAGGAGCGGCCTGGATATGGGAAAAGCATACCAAAGGAGCCTCGTGGGCAGCAAAACGATGAAAGAAACAAACAACAACAACAGATACAAAACAAGACAGAGGGACTTTATGCAGAAATGGCTACAGAGCATTGGCTGCCATGATACATTTGCATTACTGTCAAGGATGAAACAAAGGGAAGAGGTGGTCCTTAGTAGGGGATATGACCACCTTAACAGTGATGCACATTTTGCATAGCCTGTCCATACTTAGAATGAGCTGGTTGATAAGTTCCTGGGGTAATATCACTCATTCTCTGCCAGCACTGCCTTCAGCCAGTGAACAGTTTCAGGTGGGTATGAACATGCTGCAGTGCATCTCCCTAGAGTGCCCCATATGTGTTTGATGTGATTTAGTTTGGGAGAATATGTTGCAACAACAACAATTTTGCATGTGTAATGATGATTATCTTTTGAAATTTTAATAATGACAAATGTAAATATGTTGTATGTTTACAGAGTAGTGAGTTAAAGGATAGACAAGAGGGAGAATCATTATGGATAAAAGATGAAGAACAGTTAACTCATGTTCTTAAAAAAATTTCAAATGGAAAAGCCGAAAACTATTTAACAACATGTGAGTATAAAATATTTATAATTTCCTTTGTGTTTCTGAAAATTTTTATTTCTGTTCATCAAACAAAAACTTAATTACAGTTAGTATTACATAAATAATAAATTCTCTGTTAATTTGATCAAATTTTGACATTTACAAATAAGCTAAATAGAATAAACAAAAGAAATTTACATTTCCTATTTCACAGCCAAGTTGTCGTGAATGAGAATTAGGAACAGTTGTTTTGATCTTATTAGGACTCATCAGCCAGATTTATTGATTTGAGGAACTGTTGTTCTGAGGATACAAAAGCTTGTGTACTACTACTAATGAGACCCCAATAGTCAAATGACAATTAAAAAGCTTACTAGAACCGTTGCAGATTCAAAACCTTGGCCCTTTCCCTGACAGGCCAAGTCATTTAAATAAAGAAAAGCAATAATAGAATGCAAATGAAAGGCCAGCAACCTTTGCATCCTCTGAACTGTTCATTAGATGAGAAATCAGGTTAACTAGTCCTAATAAAGACTGTGCCTGATTCCCATTGATGATAACTAATGTATAATTAACAATGTGCATTAATTATATTTCATGTTAAATACCCTTATTTTGACAGTTGTATTTTGTGTCATCTTTTTCAAATGTAAGATATAACATAATATAATAAGAGAGGGCGCATGCGTCAACGAGAATGGATGTGCTGTTTCATTGGTCCGTACCTTACTTTTATTATTACTTAAATACCAAATTCTACACTAAGGCAAACGATCTTCAAAATAATTTTTATTAGCACAACTTATCCTGAAGTCATCAACGAGTGAATACTTTAAACTATACTTTAAAAATAAAATGCAGAACAACACCTGAGCTGCGTATCTGAAGGTGAAGATAGTGACATCTTAACGTCTTCCTAAAGGAAAATCTGGAAATGTTTTACATGTAAAAGAATTACAACAAGAGATAGGAAAACTTTCAAAGATTATCATACTGGAACTGATAACCTGAAGTTATATCTATCCTTGGAAATAACTTCCCTTCAAAAAGTGAGATACAACCAAAGGTCGTAATTGAAGATCCCAACTCTAGGTCAGACAATATTATAAGAACTTTCCAAAATCAAGAAATCAATTGACTTTCTAATAGACAGTATGAAGATATTTTAAAAAAATTAGAAAGTCAAGAAAAAAAATCAAAAAAAGTTCTTCGATAATTTGGCTAATGTTGAATAAGAAAAGTAACATACATAAAGAAAAAATGTTTTTATTACAACAATCAGTGGATATCTTGCATTTCAATTGAGGAAAAATAATATAGAACTCTCAGGAGTAAAAGAAAATGAAAATGAGAATTTATTGGAAATCTTATGCAAAATTGCCAATGAATTAAATGTGGAAAACCTTTCAGAAAAAATGGAAGCTAACCATTGTTCGGAAACAAATATAAGGGAAGAGAAAGACCAATACTTGTAAAATTTACAAACAGAAAAGATAAAGATAATTGAATCTCACAATTCAAAAGAAACAAAGGAAAATTGAATAATAATGATATATTTTTGAATAATAACAACAATAGAATTTACATTAATAAAAATCTAACCCAAAAGCAAAAAAAAATTTTTTTTTTTTATTGTTTTCACAATAACATATTCATTATTGATCTAATGTGTAAATATTTTGTTATTTATTGGAATTCTTATTTAATTGTTAAATATTTATTTTCAATAATTGTTTTAAGTAATGAAACGAACTTGTATGATCTTTCATTATAACAGCAATTGTATATTGCTTCAATGTGCTTTTAATTGGCTTCATGTTCATTACTATTTTGTTTTATTTATTCCAAAAAATATTTTAATTTTTTCGCTTGAAGAAAGGATGACGTTACAATTTCATCCCGAAAATTCGCGTAGTATTTGGAATAAACAACTTTCCTCAATTGTTATATATAAACTACCTCATACAAATAAAAACATTTTAATAAAGAATTAGAAAATATATTATTAGATTTAACAAATAGTAATGACTGAAAATATAATTTACTTAGGAGACATGAACATAAATATCAATAATAAAAACTAAATAAGATTACTGGTAATTATCTTTTTACATTTTATAAGTTAGGCTTTAAAAATTATATGTATATATAAAATTTCAAAAAGGCCAATATAATTTATATATATATGAATACTAGAAGTATTACAACTTCTATATCAACATCTAAATCTTGTATTGATCATTATTTGATTAAATCAAAGAATTACGTAATAACTTCAAATATAATAGAAAGGAACATATTAGATCATCATGGTCTCATCCTCGAATACAACAGTAATAAAGAAAAAAATAATACCTTTAATAAAACAACAATAAACCAAAAACATAAAAATTTCAGAATTGATGATGAATATTTCATAGAAAAAAATCACAAAATTAATTTATGAAATTAAAAATGATTATAATGTAAATGTTAATAAACATGTAAACAAATTAACAAACATAATTCAAAAGGCTCATTATACTTCTCAAAAAGAGAAAAATACTTTGTACTCAAAATACTCACAAACTACTTTAGGCACTAATAATAGAAGAAAAGAAAAACAATATCATATGTTTAAATAACCATAGATGGATGAAACAATAATAAAATATATTGAAGAAAAAAATTATTATTTAAAAACTTTCAAAATAATAAAACCAATAGTTATTATAAATCAAACTATAAAAAAAAATAACTGACTTATAAAAAAAAAAAAACTTATAAACAAAAAGAAACAAGATTATTATAATACCATTACATCGAATAACCGAACTTCAAATGCTAATCTTTGAAAAATTATTAGTAAAGAAATTAATCAAAACAAAAATAAAACTGATAATTCTAAAATTAAAAAATTAATAGATAAATATAATATTAATACTATTTTCTGTAATTTATATAAAAATTTAACTCAAAATAATTTCAATGAAACTACACTTTCAAAACTAGTAATATTGATTATTATGACCAATCCAATGGAACTCAATGACTCTATTAATGCCTAATGTAAATGGTACTTATAATATTATTCAAAATCTAAAAATAAACTTCTCAACTGCAATTGATCTTATAAGTATAAAACAAATAAAATACTGGGTGGGCATAAAATAATGTGAGGTGTTCAGAGCCCTCTAGCGAGGAATGTATTGGACTAATCATAACAACATTCGGTCGACATACAGAGTGGGACATGCGGTTTCGATTTCTAAAAAAAAAAATTAGTACCAAGGTCGCCAACAGAGGAAAATAGGGTGCTGCAAAGGTTGTAGTATGTATGAGTAATGAATGAGTAATTGCCAAATGAGACAGCACACATCAAGTTTCGTAACAATATAGACAACGTTTACTGGTAATTACAAATAAGGTTCCATATGACCACCATTGTGATGTTCCATGAGCTGCGTGCGGTGCCCGACATGTACCATGATGGTTAGCAACATATCGGAATGGATTTGTCGCATCTGTAATGTAATTCAATCTTTCAACTTCGGGATAACGGGGACATGTCCTTGATACACAATGCGTTTAAGAAATCCCCGCAGCCAAAAGTCACAAGGATTGAGATCAGGCGACCTCGGTGGCCATGCTGTGGGAAATGCACTACTAATGATTCTGGTGTCAGAGAAATGTTGCCGCAACACATGCTGTACCTGACATCCGATATGGGGTGGTGCACCATCCTGCATGAAGATGGTCGAATTGAGACATCTCTTTGCTGCATTTGTGGAACCACAAAATTGTTTAGCATGAATACTGTGCAGCATTGACGGAACAGGTCACTGGTCCACTTCGGTGAGTTTCCTCGTAAAAATAAGGACTATGATAAACGATTACATAAAGCCACACCACACTGTGACTTTTGGCGAGTGGATAGGCATCTGCAGACTCACATGGATTAGTCGCAGCCCAAAAGCAGCAGTTGTGTGTGTTAATATCATTGTTCAAATAAAAGTGCGCTTCGTCACTCCATAAAATCCACCACGGCCATGCTTCATCCACTTCCATGCGTGCTAAGAATCTTAATGCAAACTCAATGCAGGTGGTCGCATCGCCAGGGCGCAATTCTTGAACAGAACAGATTTTATAGGGGTGCAGGATTTTTCGCACTGTTGAGTATGGGATAAATGTTTTCTGGGATATTGCCCGTGCACTGCTGGTACCCTGCACATTCGTCATCTCCTGTTCCACAACAGCAGTTGCAGCTTCTTCAACGGGTTGTGGTAGCTTTGCATCCCCGGCCTGATTGCACTGCTAGAGCTTCAGTAGTTTCAAAGCGTTGAATCATTTTTTGTAGATTTGTTATGCTCATCGGTCCTCTTTGTAGAGTCTTCAACTGCCGAAATTCTTGAAGGGCAGCACTGGCATTCTCATCCCACTGATAATACAGCTTAACTAACAAAGCACGGGTCACGTAAGGTAAGAGCCATCGAAAGGCAATTCATTGCAGAGTGATGTGAAATATCTAAGCCTTTCATTTTATGATGATCGCTCTGCACGTAACGTGGCTGTGCAAATTAGTTCGTTAACAGCACCATATTTTCCCCTGTTGTCGACTTTTGGTACTAATTTTTTTTAGAAATGGAAACCGCATTTTCCACTCTGTATGTCCACCGAATGTTATGATTCATCCAATACATTCCTCGCTAGAGGGCTCTGAACACCTCACATTATTTTATGCCCACCCGGTATTTTAAAGACTATTTCTCATTTCTTACTGCAGAACTATTTCAAAATATTAACAATACAGGTATCTACCCAACCTGTGGAAAATTGCCTGTTGTTCCCATTCATAAAGGTGGCAATTTTGATCAGTTTGCAAATTACGGGTCAATCTCGTTATTATCAAATATCTCTAAAATGATTGAATGCTACTTAACAGAGGCTCTATACAATTATATTATAAAAAGAAATTTTAAATAAAAATCAATTTGCCTATCACAAAAAAAATAAAAAAAAATAGCACAACTAATTTACTTAAAAATTTAAACAATGAAATTAATAACTTAAATGATAGTAAAATAATATATATTGCCTTTATTGATTTTAAAAGGGCTTTTGATAGTGTTTATCATCACATACGTATTAAAAAATTACATGCAATGGGAATAAGGCGAAAAATCTATAACTTATTAAAAAATTATTTAAAAAATAGAAAGACAAGAATAAAATTAAATGAGAATTTAAGTAAACTTTATAATATTAAGACTGGTATACCCATGGCTCAAATTTGGGACCGTTGTTGTTTATTTTATATGTCAATTCAATTTTCAACTGTGTAAAATATTCAAATATGTATATTTATGCAGATGATGTGATTTTAATGAATCAAATAAATGCTTTTCGTCACTCAAGTAATGTAATAAATGTCAATAAACAAAAACAAAAATCCTTTTAATCAAAAATAAAAATAAAGTTATAGATAATTCTTTTTATTTTCAACTATATAAATGGAATTGTCCAAATTTGATTCCTTCAAGAGTTAACTGCAACTGTGATAATATTGAGATTGTTTCCTACCAAAACTATCTTGGTCTGTATATCAATGAGTCTTTTACGTGGGAGACACCTTATAATCATATTATCAAGAAATTATTCTCTTTAACATTTATGTTTGCTATTATATAATATATTCTTCCTTTTAAAACAAAATTAATAGTTTTTAAATCTTTGGTTGATTCTATTCTTGATTATTGATTGGATTGCTGGATTTTTTGAACTAAACAGCAAATTAAAAATTTAGATAATACTATTCTTAATATAATAAATAGCATATATTTAAACTTTAACAAAAAATGTACTGAAGAAAGAAATAAAATTAGAAAAAAAAATTAAAATTTTAACAATAAAAGAGAATTTCATGTGCAAAATTATATTTAAAAAATTCTTTTATATAAAAAGTTTAAAAAAATAATATAAATATTGCTATAAATACCAGAAATAACTGGTTACATTGCATTAATATAAAAATAAAATCAAAACTGGTTTTGGTTTAAGACAAGAAAATGATGCTGCTCGATCATGAAAGCCCATTCTCCTGACCTCTCGACAAACAGTCATGGTACTGGCTAGAATGTTAGTACTACTGTGAAACTCATGTGCGATTGTTTCAATCGATGTCTTGCTATTTGCACATACCACCTTCTTCAACACTTAAGGTTCCCAATCTGTCAGTGTATGCAGGCTACCCAGTCATGATTTTGTTGTGGCTGCACCTTCTGGTTTCCACTTCACAATCACGTCACCAATAGTTGATTTTGGCAACTTTAAAACAGTTGACATGAACCTGACAGCCTTATTACTCAAATGACTGCCAATGACAAATCCACATTGAAAATCACTGAGCTCTGCTGATCGATCCATTCTGCTGTTACTTCATATTAATTAACACGACTCATTGCCTCCTTTTATACTGGCACATGACGTCGTCGTCCCATCTAGGCTTCAGTTCAGTGTTGCCGAGGGGTGGATATTTTTGATCACATAGTGTATATACACTCTTTAACAAAAAATTGATGCACCCTGAAAAATAATCCGATAGTACTGAAACTTCACATGCAGAAACCTTTCTACCGAATAGCCAAATGATCAAAAATTCCTACCCTGACTGTACCAATGCCTCGCCGGTGAATTTGCAGCCACTACGACCATATGATGGAGTTTGAAAGAGAATGTGCCATCGGACTTCTCTTTATGAGGCTGGATGGACAAACCGATGATTCGCATTTGGGTCGGAGCGATGTGGCAATTAGATGATGCTTGCAGGAATGGATCCTGGACTGCAGATTTCAGCTGCAAGAGGGCAGCAGACTGCCTAGGGCAAAGGCAGAATGGTAAGATAGAGCAATTGTCAGAGCAGTTTTACAGCACCAGATTCATCGCTATCAACCACCCATTGTGTGACCAATACTGAAGTGATCAACAGGACCATTAGTAGAAGACTACAGGAGCAGAATCTACACTCGCTGCCATTAAACAGCCTACCTCAGCCTATACCGTCAAGAGCAATTGGAGTGGTGCCAGACCTGATCAACGTGGAATTGTGCTGATTAGGGATGAATTGTCTTTAGTAATAAGTCCCATTTTGAACTGAGCCTCGACGACCAGCGCAGACATTTTTGGAGACAGCCCTGACATTGTCAGGATCCCACTCATACTGTCGAATGCCACATGGCCTGACAAC
>JAFIDM010009631.1:267535150-267551189 GCA_023159025.1 Thereuonema tuberculata | reverse complement strand
TTGCCGAAATTCTGACCCATTATGTTGCTGTTTCTTTCATGGCACCCTAGGCTTACTTTTCAGCAAGATAACGCCCGGCCATACACATCACGTCTCTCCTTTGATTATCTTCGTAGTTGCAACATGCTTCCTTGGCCAGCCAGATCTCCATATCTCGCTCCTATTGAGCACATTTAGGATGTGATGAGGCATTGCCTGCAACCATCCCAGAATGCCAATAAATAAGCCTGCCAATTGGAGGCAGTTTGGCAAGAAATCTTGCAGAACACCATCCGTCAACTGGATGAATCAATGCCACGTCTGGTAACAGCTTGTATCCAGACCAAAGGTGGATCAAAGCCATACTGACTTGCTCACTTTGTGTAGCTCTTTCTGTCCAATAAATCATCCGATTGTTCTGAAATTCTAATCATTTTGTTTTCTGCACATGTACAATTGTACATTCAACGTACCAAATTTTTTTGTTTCAATTGGATAATTCCTTCTTAATGCATAGATTTTTTTGTCAAAGAGTGTATAATAGTTGTATATTCAGAAATCCATTTCCTATGGGCGAATTGTCAGACTGACTGGAGTAAATGTTTGGGCTCATCCTGACTTCTTTAAAAAGATTTTATCTTATGTTCTTTACATAATGTACCACACTGTTTCTCCCATTTTAAAACTACCTTTTTTTAGTTTTGATTAGCTATTTGATCATGAGTTGCCTTCTACAAAGTTATTGAATCAAATAATTATTTAACATGATATTAAGGTATTACTTATTTAAAGATATTATCTGGTAACTATTACTTTATTAATTATTTCTTCCTTGAGCTGTTCTTTCTCTACTAAAATTTTGTTTGCACAAATTAATCCTCAAATATAATCATTGCTACTTTCCTAAAACAAAATTACGAATATAATTCTAATATATGCCAACAGGTGATTCTTTGATCAAGTGTATTTGTGGCAAGTAGATTTTATTTGTATTTCAGAAACCATCGTTATATGATCCACTAATTATTTCTTGGAAAATTTTAACATTATTTTTATCTTACTTAATATTTGAAAAAGAAATGCACAAGGAAAAAAGCCTCAAAATTTGCTTTTCTGAAGGAGTTTTTTTTATTTATTTATTTATTCAATATTTTCTTCTTTTTATTAAAAACATATGTACTTACTTTTATTTTATTGTTTTCATAATTAGATTTAGAAGATATGGTTAAGGAAGTGATTGGTAATGAGCACAATTTACTCAAACAATGCATTTGGATTGCAAGATCATTTTCTGATAAACCTGATACAGAAACAGAAAACAGTACGATAGAGATACTTAGAGAGAAACTTCAGACTCAGGTAGAAGATAGCCGTATTCTAAGATACAGTGTTCCATGGCTTAATAACCAGATTAGTCCAGCTGATAATCCTCAGCATGCAGAATATATTGATGAACTAACAAAGGAACTCCAAGAAGTAATCCTTTCCAGACTTAACCTCATGATGGATCAAGCGGATTCCGAATCTCTCAAAGAGTACCTAGGTAATAAAAAAAGAAAAACCAAGTGATATTTTAATAAAAACTAATCATTATAAATTTTAAGTTCATTATTTTCTTTCTTTCTTAAGGTTTCTTTTGGGAGACTTTAAAATGTTTCTCCCTGTACTTGAAATGTATTTGAGTAAATACAGAGGGTTCCATTAATACTGTAATTAGGTTCCAGATCTCTTATTTAAAAGTGGGACATAGCTTTTATTTTAACTTGCTTCCAGATCTCTTATTTAAAAGTGGGACATAGCTTTTATTTTAACTTGCTAATGCTTAGAAAAACTAGAAAACATGTTTACATTAGCATACATTAAGTGTATAATGGAGCTAGGCCTAAAAAAAGGATACAAAGTTAAATAAATATTGAGAACACATTAAATGATAAGGGAGAGCCTTTGAGTCAAGCTGAGACCTTGGGACAACTGTTTCGAGCTTATTAGGCTCTCTTCAGCCAGGGCTATCCAGCAAGAAAGAACTCAAAAAGCATATGGGGAGAAATGTAAGATGTTCTTAATAAGTCAAGTGACCCCTCAGAAACTTAAGGCAAGAAACTTGTTTTTTATTTTTCATGCCTTAAGTTTCTGGGAGTTATTAAAATACAGTGGATTTTAAATACTGAATATATGTTTACGCTATTAAGTGAGCAAAAGAGCCAGCTTAAAAAAATGGATACAGAAGTGAAACATATATTCAGCATACATATTGCTTACCTTAAAACATTTTTGTCCTTAGCTTCTAGCTTTGTCCTAGCCTTGTAATGAAATGGTGCTGCATACAACTCGTATTCAACTGTTGAGTATGTCATGCTGAAAAAACTCTGAAAGGACAAGCATCAAAATGTAATGCACATGGATATAATTGACAAATGCTACATTAGTAAATTTGTAATACCTTCTGAATGCAATCAACATTTTGCTGAAATCTGCAAACGCTTATTTAATTCACTTAATTCCAGTTAATGTGTCTGTCTGACAGTCGGATTGACGTACACAGGTATGTTCTCTACAGGGGTAGATAAATGGCAGCCTCCCTCTGGTAATTTTCTAATTAATTCTGTAATTTTCCACTGACCAAGAGACTTATAAACTTATATTTAGTGGTTGAATTTAAATTTCCGTGCTGTAGTTTAGCTAGAAAAAAAATTTCTTTTAGCTTCATTCTTCTCTTAAGAAAAAAAATTATCACTAGAGGGACATATGCAGGAAGAAACTTGCTGGCCTGTCTTTACTTAAGTAAATAAAATTAATGTTTTTACAGTAAAACCTCGTTAAGTCGTCACTCCGTTTAAGTCATGGTTTTCCTTTGGTCCCGACAAGATCTCATACACAATAATATAAAATAAACCTCTTTTACCCGTCATCAAATTTAATTCTACTCCGGATAACTCGTCACCCTCAAAAATGGCCAAAAGCATCTTTCTTCTCCATTTTGCATGCCATCATGTTGTCTTTTCAGCCCCGCCCCTTCACTTTAAGAAAGCCAAGCCTTTTGACCATGCCTGTCACTTCATTCCTTTCCTACCCCTTCGGAGGATTTGGGTTCTTGGAATCTCGATGCTAATCATTCAAAGCACACTTCTCGCTGCAACTCTGTCGAGTGCAGACGTTTTTCTGTGCAGACCGCCCTTGAGTGTGACTTCATTTTATAGTGAGTAAGCCCCGCTATAAGGGCTATTTTTGCTCTTGCAATTTCGTGGTTTGATTATGTTTTAACATGCCAGGGAAACGAAAACTTACCTCTTTATCTTTTAATGAAAAAAAAAGACTTAATTGCACTTTTTGAAAAATCAAATGTTTTGAAAACAGCTTTTGCCAAAGAACGCCATATTCCCAGGACTACATTAAACGATATTCTTTCATCGAAACAAATAATTGAAGAAGCTGACTGCAAAGACAAACGAAAAAGAATGAGGAAATCGAAGTTTGACGAGATCGAGGAGGTTTTAGTTCGATAGCTAAAACATGCCAGATCACAAAACGTGCCGATTTCTCAAAAAAAGCCATGGAAATTGCTAAGGAGTTGAACATTGAAGATTTCGGCGGCAGCAATGGTTGGCTGGAACGTTTCAAAGACAGACATTGTCTTTCTTTTAAAACGATTCAAATGTGGTAAATATAAGAAGTGTTTTTTTTTTTGTTTTGTTTTTTTTGTTTTTGTATTTTCCACTCATTCATTTGCATGTATTGATTTCTGAAATGTTTTTCTCACCGAATCCTACAGCAATTCATGAAAATACTATATTTCAGCATTTTTTGTTTTTTTGTTTGTTTTCTTTTCAAAAATGCCCACTCCACCTAAGTCGTCAAAAATGTTTGGTCCCTTGAGTGACGACTTAACGAGGTTTTACTGTATTAAGATTTAACACTCCGTCGAGTGCAATATGGTTCGGAACACGGTCGGACACATTGAGCCTGGGAGGCACTGCTTGATTTACTAATCTTTTCTACATATATAAGCTTTTTTTCTTACAAAAAAACAGTTGTTAACTCTTCTTAGTAAACACCCACATTATAAAAATACCGAAGGAGCAATAAAACAGTTTTATATAGTCTTCCAATTCTTAGTGCAATCGGATGATTTGTTACAACCTTCTGTCGGGCGCAACTGATCTGCTAGGCAGACCTCAAGCTCTTTCATTTTCCTGCCCCCTCTAAACGTCGTCCCCACTTCTCCATCCCAGTAGCTTCCCCTCTTCTAGTGCCACTAATGATTACTAATCAAAAAATGTGATACAGGATGAAAAATAACTGAGAAAACTGCAACATAATCGGGTGCAATGAGTCTATTAGATCTATTTCGTCTGTCAACCGGAAATGAAGAAAGAAAATCACTAACTGACCTTGCCACTGTTATTAACACTAGAAAAGGGGAAACTACTAGGATGTAGAAGTGGGGACGACGTTTAGAGGGGGCGGGGCAAACGAAAGAGCTCGAGGTGTGCCTAGCAGATCAGTTGCGCCCGACGGAGCATTAAATCCTTATTAAGTTTTTAAAGTTTATTCCTACACATACATTTTTCTTTGTTTCTGTAACTTGAGCTGAAGCCATTATGAAATAGTCTTTATTTGAAGTTGTGCAAGTTGAGACATGAAACTTTATTGTGTAAACAATGAAGGCTTAACATTGCATGATGTTTTAAGAATTCTAAATAGGAACTAAATATTGTCACAGTACTGGCAAAGCTGAATGATCAAGTCTGTTGTGCAGCCATTACACCTTAACGTGGATTCTAATGAGCATGGGCTTGAATGTTCATTTCTCTCATGTGTATGTTTCTCTTCCTTTCAATGACTTGTTTTCAGTTTTATACATTGTTTCTGGCAACAATGTCTTTGTCTCTGTCGCAGTGTTAAAAAAAAATCATGCAGTGAACACAATGCTAAATATTAACAAGCATCTCCTTAAAGAACTTAAACCTGCTTCCTTATTTATCTGTTGTTTTTAAAGTTGTGAAAGCAATATAAAGGAAGGGTTTCCATTTCTGTAAATTTGTAATACCTTCTGAATGCAATCAACATTTGAAATCTGCAAACGCTTATTTAAGTCACTTAAATCCAGTTAATGTTAAACAATTCAAATGTAATGTGGAAATTTAAAAAATAAATATTTTAAATTTTAAATTTAAGCCAAATGGATTAAGATCCATTAGATCACAAGTTCACAGAAATACAAAAGTTAGATCATCTTTTATTTATAAATATTTCAACTTTAAATGGGGACTTACTGATTTTCTGTGGTTAACTGTCTTAGGAAAATTATTAAAAAAATAATAACTAAATACTCATTTCAAAATTGCAAAACTATTAAGAAAAAAAGAAACTGAAATGGAAAGAGATAATCTTATTCCTTTAAGAAATTTCCGGTGTCTTTCTTTATTTTATTTCAATAGATTCTGATTTATTTTTTATAGGAATAAATAAACATCTGTTTGAAGAACTAATACAACAAACAAAATTTTGTAAACGACATCTTGAGATTTTTACTGGCCAAGAACCAATATTAGGGAAGATTGAGGAATATATACGTGGATCTAAGATGTCCCCTTTAATATTACATGGACCTGCTGGTTCAGGAAAGACAGCTATTATGGCAAAAGCTATAGAACAGTGTTCTGAGTGGAAAGAAGGAGCTCCTGTTGTATTTAGGTAAGGAATTTTGGATTTATTTCTTTTTGCTCATTTCCAATTAAATTTCATATTTTCTAAACCTTAATCTTAAAATGATTAATTTACAAATATTTTTTTTTTTTTACTTTAATAATTCTATGGAGCTCTGTATGATTTAAAAAAAAAAAAAAAAATCTTCATTGAATTGTTGGAACTTTACTTTTTGAACAAATTTTGTTAATATCTCTTATGATATCAGTGATGCAAATTTTAACATTTTCCTTCAAATGTTATTTAAGTGTAATAATGGCATAAACTCATTAGGAATAATAAAACTGTTAAGATGTTATGCAATATTCCCAATTGAATGATTGATGCTTAATACTGTAGAAGAAATGTTTTAGCAGTCATTGATTGATTTGCCTGATTTAAAATAGCAAAATCAGGATACAGGATGTTGAAATGCAACATGAGTGAAAAGAGCAAAAGTTGAACATTGAAGCTAAAATTTAGTTTATGAAAAAGAAAAAAAAATATTGTAAACAATATATTTTTATTTTTTTTTACATCAAACCATTCATATTTTTCTGGACTTTTTACAGATTCAGGAATTACGTTTTTGATTTTTAATCAAATTATGAAAAACTGATAATTTTCATATTGTATTTAATTGGAAAGTACTTCCAGACACTAATTCCATCTTACTTCTTTTTCTTGCTATAAGAAATATGGCATTAATGAGAGTATAAGCCATAACTTACCACAATGAATAATTTTTACAATATTTAAATATGTAGTATGAATTTATGTAAATAATGTGTCATTGTTCTTCATAGATTTGTTGGTTTAACGCCAAGGTCAGCCACAATGGAACAGCTTGTGTGTAGTATATCTGAGCAGTGTTGTATCCTTTATGGAGAACACCCTAGTCTAGCTTATCAGGTAATATTGATTTTGAAGCAGTACATTAATTTCTTACAATTTTTAATAACAGCTTTGTTTCTCTTTTTCTTTTTCTGACATTTAATAAATTTTCAGTGTTATGAGAGGAGAGAAGAAATTGCAATAATTAAAGATTTAATATTTTTAATCTGAATTTAACAGTAGAACAATCCTTTGAACACAACCAACAACCATTTTTTTTATATAAAGATTGCCAATGAATTATATATTTTGACTAAACAAGTTAATCGTTTCCAACTCAACTATACTTTGTCAGCTTGTTCCTTTGACTTTCAGGGTCTAGATCTTAACATCTCAGTAGCAACAGAAAGGTTATAGACTAATAATTATGCCACTTCACACTCAATGTAATAAAATAAGGGACATTTTAGAATCATCTGTGAAGTATGCAACTTTTTTAAAGTTTTTTTTTTTTTTTTGTAGTGCTACTCTTACCCCATTTTAACAAGTTGTAACAGAAATTTCATTCAAGGTGCAAATGCACCAACTTGATCATTTTGAAGCTAAATAATTAAAAAAAAAAAAAAAATGTAAAAAGTTATTAGCTTCAATATTGTAATTATTCAAATTAATTAAAATTAATATAAATATGTTTATTTTCATCAGTATTGAAAAATGTACCAAGTTAAGCATTTTAAAGCTAAATAACTTAAAAAGTAAAATGATAAAGAAATGGTGAGCCACAAAATTTAATTTTATTTATTTATTTATTTATTTATTTATTTATTTATTTATTTATTTATTTATTTATTTATTTATTTATTTATTTAACCTTTTCATTCTATTGGATTATAGAATAAACTAGAAGTTGGAATCACAGGAATTAGTTAAATGCCCTGTAAATATATTTTTTCCGAAGATTAAATTTATTTCCCCTAAACTTAACTTATTTCTATTACTTTATGAACTGCTACTTTTTTTATGTGTGATATTGAAGAAAATGCTTTTCTGTTTTAATTTTTAAAGCTTAAAATGATGAATTTGATACATTTATAACAATGATGAAAATATTTCTTTTATTTTTTAATGAATTTATATTATTTGTAACATAGATGAAATTACTCATATTTCTTGTTTGGGGCAATAAATTTTCGATGCAGTGATTCAAGGGCTACAAACAGTGTACAGGATGAACTGTATTGATGGTGGTTTCTGGTTACTCTTATAAAGCATATCTGGGACATTCTGAGTTGTCACTGCAGCCATCAGTGAATGTCAGAGATCTTGTACTGCAGTTCAGACCATTTGGCAAGGTCTGTCACACGGCAGTATAAGAATTTTGTTTGACTATATACAATGTATCATATATCAGTACATAATCACAGCCAGAGTGGACTTTTCTAGGGACTAAGTTGTTACATTTATGATACCACTCTTTTAAAATAAAGAGCCCTTTTGCTGTGATATTGTAATCAATTTATTTCTTCATTCTATATGCAAATTTCATTTTAAGAGTATAACTAATTTGGGGTGTATTGATGTTTTTTTTTTTTTCCTATTGAAGCAAGTTCTTCTCTGAATCTTTCATTTACTCTAGTTAACATCCTGTGCTTATCCTCTCTTGAACTCCTTTATTCTTCTAAAGCTCCTGATTAATTAATTCTTTAGAACAGTGTTTTCTGGCTTCACTGTCAATACATCAACAAATTTAAGTGATCTTTTGTCAATCTTTCTTTCTAAAGATATTTTTCTACTGTAGTTCTTGATTCACTAGATGTTGCCTTTTTCTGTGCCATCATAAGAAAAAGTCTTAGGACATACTCAAGGACATAAGATATTGTCATTTAGTGTGATCTCCATTACAGTATATTTATTAAGTTTCCTGGTCGAAACCTTTCCAGACTGTAATGACAGTATTTGGGACAAATTCATTCAAGAAAGAAATGCAGTTCGATTGGTTCGCACAATGTGTTACAGAGTCTAGACCTTTCAATGTTATTATGAATGTTCTTGTTAAGACTTACAATAAAGACCTTGGCCTTAGAAAAGAATCTTAATAAGACATTCCTAGTAATGTCTTATCAACTTTTTGTTAAGGTCTCAACTTTTTTTCCAAAACTATATGGGAACAACTCAATCATACATTTCTGTAGTGATAGCTAGTGTCAGATCTGCTTTCAACTGAAATGCTGTTATCATTCTTTGTATATTTTGAATACATTTTTAGAGCTTACTGTTTTAATTTTAGACATTATATTACCTACAATTTAATACTGTCAAATTATTATGTACATTCTACTTATGAAAAAAAAAATGAAAAATGTTTAATTCCCTTTTTCTTTCTTTTTTTTTTTTTAGAATATGAGTGAATTGGGTAAGCAACTGCCAGTTTTGCTAGAGAAAGTTTCACCTTACAGACCTCTAATTGTAATATTGGATGGACTTGACCAGATTGCAGATTATGGCAGTAAAACTGTAGAGTGGGTTCTAAAAACATTGCCTGATCAAGTGAAATTAATCCTTAGCATCAGAGATCAATCGGAACAGTTAAATCAGCTCAAGGTAAAGATATCTACATTTATTAGCTATTTTTATTCTGTTTGTTTTCATTTACTGAAATTAAGAAAAAAAAAATACATTTATCAATTCTTTTTCTTAATAATGAAATCAATTTATGAAGTAATTAGTTTCGATTAGTGGACTGTCTTATAGCATATACTTAGGCAGTCAGTAAAAGCAGTTTTTCAACCTGTTGTCTCTATTTTATGCCAATATTTCCTACTTGCTGAACTTTGACATTTGTCAAATTCATAACTATTTTTTTTTAATTTACAATGCTAGAGATTTTTTTTTTAGTTGTATAAGGCTCATTAAATAAGTTTATATGAAAGCTCAAGGACCTGCTTAATTAATTGTTAATAATTTGGCTTTGCTCTTACACTATCCAACCAAAAAAAAAAAAAAAACTGGCAGCTTTTCGTGTGAGGTACCAGGCAAAATCCTAAACCTCCTCTGTACTTGTTTGGAAAAACAATTAGTAGTTTAAAGTTTCCAGAAATAACTACTTTTGCTCAAGAAATTGAATACTTTTCTTAGTCTATTACACATTAGCGTTCATTTTTTTTTTTTTTTCCAGAAAAAAATTGCAAAATATGAATCTAAGATGATCTTAGATATGTAGTGTCTTATAGCCTGGCCTACTCCATTTTAAGAGAAACTGTCGAAAATATTGGAATATGAAGACATATAATAACTGCTTTCAGAATAAGAAGTTTTCATGAGATAAATTGGTTAACTTTTGAAATTTATATTATATATTAGGTATACTCTCGGGTATTCATTGCATAGTGAATGAACATTTAGTATCATTTACATTCACTTCAAAAATTCATTTTAATTACAATGCACTTCCACTGAAAGAAGTGCTTTAAATTATATCGGTTTCATTTAATGTAATGGTTTTATTTTTGAGGACAAAGTAACCATACGCTTATTTTAAGTTGGCCCAATAAATAAGAATTAAACCAAGTACTCTGTAAATTGGTCCAGCTGTTTTGTTGCTATTTGAGTAAAAGTAGACAACAATTGACCAAAAAAAAAAATTGGAAATCGAGTAGTTAAACTTCATATATTCAATTAATAAAAGAATTTGTATAGTACAAAAAAGAAAGATTGTAAAACAATTGCACATTTAAGAAAGTATCTGATTGACTGTTGCCAGACAGAAAAATGCAGATAGTAAATGGAGGTTGTTACCTAGGTTGAAATTATCGAATTTTATCAAGCAGTTTTCATATTCCCAGAGTAGTATCTCCAGAGAATTTGATTTTCTTTTCCGAAATGTCAAAGATGATCCTCTGGAAAGTATTGAAACTATTAGCTAAAAATTAATTTCTTTCCATCTTTAACTTTCATTTTCAATCTGTATACAATCTTCTTTTTCTTGTGTGTAATATATATACTATATATTTATATTTTTTCTTTTTAATGTTTTAGGAATTAATTCCAGATGAAGAATGTTATGTGCCGCTGTCCAATCTTGGTCCTGACGCTATCTTAAAAATTGTTAATAATATCTTAAGTCAGAGTAAAAGAACTATCACTGACACTCAAAAAGACAAAATTAGTAAGTTGAATTTTCTTATTCTTTTATTCAGTAAATTTACATTGACAACTTATTGACTATTTTATTAGTAAAATTCACTGTGAAAGTCAATTTACTAAAATTCCAGGACTTGATTTCACAAAGAACACTTCATTATGAAAAAACTTTGAAGTTTGAGGAATAACTACTGAATTTGTAGTGTAGTGATTTGTAGTTCTCTTCATCAGAATCGGGAACCACTGGATTATTTGGGTGTTGAAATCATCTGCATTCATCAAACTTATTTGTTAACTGTTTTCACTCAAGACAAAAAATAATTTCTGAATACAATGAATAAAGCCATTCAAGACCATAGATTTTGTGGAAACTCAGTAACAATATACAGTCAACAATGCGCATAGTCATTGTTTGACTGGAATGTTTGATTAATTAAGATCCCATCATTAGACCTAAAATTTAGCAAGATAACATCTAAAAATATAATAAAGTTGTGTTTTATAACTCACCTTTTATAGTTATCTTCTATAAATTAAATAAAGGCCTAATATGAGAAAGAGAGTCTGTGAGACAGGGAAAGTAAAATGTGGTTGTGGTTTTTTTTTGGTTGAAAGATAAGACCTTGGAAACGGCATTTTGATCACTTGCCTTCATTTGCTTTCATTGACATCTTCTCTCCTTTGGTTTGTTTTAAGATAGTACAAAGCCAAATTGCTGAGATTAAAAAGTTATTAAAGAAAATGAGATGTAAATTATTCATAAATTATAAAAGGAATTCTGAAATACTTAGTTTCTTCTTATCTTTTAAAAAATTGGGAAATAAAAACTTAGGAAATAAATAAAAACTTGGGAAATAAATACAAAGTTTGTTCTGGAGGCAACTTATATTTGGTGACTACTGAGAATTAAGTACGAAGCTTAGAAATATTGAAATAAAAATCCATAAAAACTAAAAAATGTTTTTCTGTTTAATTTGACTATTATGATTATCCTATATTTCTGATTACAGTCAATTTTAGCTTTCTTTTTTATCTAGGATTTTAAGTGATTATTATTCAGTTTTTATCAGTAAATTAGATACAGGTCTTATTATTATCTTGTCGAGATCCCCTACATATTTGAATTTGTTAACCCGGCTGTGGTCGCGCCCATTTTTGAAACACCAATGGTCGCAATGGGTCTGTGAGACCCATTCATTTTAAACACCAATACTTTCAAAATTTCAACATTTAAGATATTTTTTAATAATAATTTCATTTATTGATTATTTCTGAAGATTTTTGTTATAATCATTTATAATAATATATATATAAATATATAGATTAAAATTATTTAAAAAAACATTGTAAAAAACGGATAAAAAGTGTGATTACATAATTGATAGAAAATTAAGGCATATATATATTTTTGGTTAAAATTATGATAAACTAATAATAAATTAGTTATTTCTAACTGATTTCTTTGAGTAAATGTTGTTCTAATTTTTTTTGTGTGTTTTCTAATGCATTCTCCACCAAGTCTTGATATTCACTATCATCATATGTGCTCACTCTTCCTCACACTCTAAAATGGGCTGCAAAAGTATTTTCCTTATTTCATTAGCACTGAGGGATTTCATCTCTTCAAAATAGTAAAAATAAGAAGTAAACTCAGGACCAAACTAAACTGTTCGTAGAAATAACTCATGAAAGAAGAATTAATTAAAAAATTTAAAAAAAAAATTAAAAAATAGGCCTAAATAAATAACTAGTTTATTAAATAACTATAGAATAAATAAATTGTTCAAAATAACTTTAGAAATCCAAGTTTGTAAGGCAAACTTTACATTTAACGTATATAAAACAACTTTTCCCTGTATGCACAAAAAGTTACACGAAAGGTCGCACTGGGTCTACGAGACCCAAAGTATTTTTTTTCCTTCAGATCGGGACAAATTATATTCCGCCAAAACTGTCATATGAAACGTCATGTGGTTTTAGAAAGGTACTGAAAAAACCAATCCTGTGAAGAGCTCCCATCTGTAAGTAAAAATGAAAACAAAAACGCATGGGTCTCACAGACCCATCGCGACCACTGCCGGGTTAATAAAACAAACAATAATATAAAACAACTTAGGTAAAGTTATAAAATAAAAACTTTTAGCAAATTGTGTACCAAAAAGGTATTGTGCCCGGGCGCCAGTTATGCCCGCTACGCCCATATAATTAACTTTATAATTCTTTAACTTTCAAATATAAGTTATTAAAATTATTCTTTTTTTTTTTTTTTTTTTTTTTTTTTTTTTTCAGAATCTGCTGTTGGTGACAATTCAACTCCTCTGTCTGCAGTTCTACTTGCTAATAGGGCATCTACATGGAGTAGTAGTGTAGATAATTTTGATTTGACAGCTGAATCAGAAAAGCTAGTTGAGAATATTGTGGAACATCTAG
Source organism: Thereuonema tuberculata (assembly GCA_023159025.1). Lineage (NCBI taxonomy): Eukaryota > Metazoa > Arthropoda > Chilopoda > Scutigeromorpha > Scutigeridae > Thereuonema > Thereuonema tuberculata. The sequence continues at coordinate 267,538,121 of JAFIDM010009631.1, read as the reverse complement.
AAAAAGCGTTTGGAAAAAATAATGTCCACAGAATTCTTGCTTATTTAATAGCAGCTAAACATGGAGTAACTGATTCTGAAATTCTAGATCTGTTATCATGTGATACTGAACAAAAGTCTGAAGCCCTTTTCCCATTGGCACTTTGGATTTTAATGAAAAATACTTTATCGTCATTTCTCAGTGTTATAAATATTGATAAAGTCTGTTTGACAAATTGTGTTGGTGGCTCTATTAGAGAAATTGTACAGGCTCGATATGTACCAGAGAACATTTGTACGGAAGTATCTCAATTGTTTATCAAATATTATCAAGATAACTTTTCTGATGATGAAAAATCAACATATGCAATTCCCACACAAGCTACTCAGTGGGGGAATATTTATAATAAACGCAAACTTGAAGAACTACCATTTCATGTGTATCGGACAGGAGGAGATCTTATTCAGGAATTCCTATTTAATAATGATTGGCTATTTGCAAAACTGTCTGGATCTAATGTTTACAGTGTTATTGAGGACATATCTCTAATTCAGGAATCAACATCTGATCTCCTCCTTTTAAAGGAACTTCTACAACTTTCATCGTATGCTCTTATGTGTGACGGTTTACAAATATATTCTCAAATCGTGGCTCGGTTACCTCCTTTAGATGAAGCTAATTATCCTTTAATGGCAAAATTACATCTGTTTGCTTCTAGTGCTCCTGTATCTTCACTTCTACCAAAAGGACCATGTCTTTTGAGTCCCTCTTGTGTTAAAAACAATACAGAAATGGCAGAAAAAGACGAAGAAACAATATATTTCAATTCATTACATATATTTAAAAATAATGCAACTCATATGGTTTCATTATCAGCTGAGCATAATGAAGTAATTGTTTGGAATATATATGATCAAACTGCAGTGAGGAAACTTAAAGGCGTTCTTCTTCCCCGCAATATTAAAATGGTTGATGATTTTCGAGCAGTGATCTTAAGCAACCGAGAATTGAAAGTCTACAACTTAGATTCTGGAAGCTTTGAAGTTAAAATCCAAGGTGTAATGAATCAGAAGATGCCGTTTTATGGTTTACATGATGAAAATCATGTGGTAGCGCTATCCCGAAACCGAATGTATGTAAACATGGCTAACATGGAGACCAATCAGTGTGTGGCTTCCTTCAAAGTAGGCGAAGACCGATTTCTAAATTCTCTTCTTGTCAGTGCTAATGGGAAAATCTGTGTTTGTGGTGATGAAACACAGAAACCATTTCCACTTCTTGTCTGGGATCTTAACAGCCGAAAGCTGTTATACGATCTTCGTATACCTCATCATGAGTTTATTACTAACCTCTCTGCTATTACCAGTGATGGACATTACGTAGTCAGTGTTTGCAGGGTAAGTCATTTATATGAAAATATTTTTTATATCATTAGTTGCATTATTGTTATAAATTATGAAAGTGTTTGTTTTATTTTTTTTTATTTTTATTTTTTTCTAAACTGGTTTTATGTGATAATTTTAATATCTTCAATACCTTTCAGTTTCATTTTTCTATTTCTTGATGAAATTTTTATTCAGTGACTTAAATTCCTTGAAAAAAACCTTTGATAATTTAATAAATATATTTGCAAGTCTCTCACTCTATTTTTGTTTTTAATATACAGATTAGTTTCTTTCAACAAAAACTTCACTATACATAAAATAACATATTTAGGTTTGTTTTGTTTTTTCTCAAGAAATACAGTCTGTCTTTTTATTCTTTGTGGGGAAACTTCTAATATAAAGATCTGACATTAATTTAAATCTCAAGGGATTCTCGCATTGCAAGATTTGTTCATCATCATGCATGTTCTTTGTGCAAAATTGTCAAGCATTTTTAGTTTCAGATGTCAAAATTATAGATTTTCATTTTCTTTCCTACTAGCAATAAATTTAAAGACCTTAAATTTTTGTAGAGGAACAGAGTCTTTCAGGTGCAGTCCAACCTAACCTAGTTTTACCATCCTTCTGTCACAAAGTATTCAAAACTTATTAATGAAAGTAAACACTGCAAAGTTTCATGTTATCTTCAAGCACTTTTTCCCTTTATTTATTGCCACATTTGATGTACTTTTACAGACGAATGCAACACAACTACAATTCTGTGTAAGTTATTCATTAGCTTTACATTGGTATCTATAAACACTAGTTTATGAGAGAATGAAAATAATTGCAGTGGTCTTTTTCTCTCTCAGTATTGATCGTTCATTAGATAATTCTATATAATGTAAATATACTTAATATTAAATAAATTCTAGCTATATCTTATACAAGATCAGAAGTAGAATTGATGGAAAGATAATTATTATAATCATATTTTATAATATATAATCTATAATGAAAAGAAAATTGCATCGTAACTTACATTGAAATTAAAGAAATTCACAGAAGTTTCCAAAATCTACATGAATTCATTATCTATCTAACAATGAGTTGTTGGAAGGGGAATATTTCCCATTTTTATATAGATTATAATTTACTTTAAAATAAGATTAAATTGGGTGATAAAATTTTGTACAGTTTTCAGTGATAACTGAAAGATTACATGCAAGAAGTAAAAGATTTAGTTTTTAATTACCAGGTTTATTACTAATGATGTTGTGGCTAAACATTTTCTTGGTTTTACCCAGCATTTTTTGTTACATAGTTAGCACAAGATATTATACGTTTGGTCTAATATTTGTAATACTCAAGAATGATTATGTATCAGAGACAAAAGGATTATAGCAAAAAAGTTGTAGAAAACGTTTTTAAGTTAAACTATGTCCATCTGTCTTACAATTTGCAATCAGGATAAATGAAAAGTTTTGAGGTTTTTTCCAACATCTCTAATTCCTTTACTGCTGTACATTGTAATCATAGGTTTATTTAGGAGGAGACTGAGGGGGCCTGGCCCACTAAAATCACGAAATGTGTAGAACAAGCCTATTTTCTTTCTTTCTTTCTTTTTT